>JAOYMR010000002.1:10258828-10271495 GCA_025802075.1 Tenebrosternarchus preto | reverse complement strand
GATGTTATTATCCAGTCATGACCACCCATAAAGGATGTTATTATCCAGTCATAACCACCCATGACGGATGTTATTATCCAGGCGAGAACAAAAGAGTCAAGTTGCGTTTCGCCATCCTTCTTTCCTGAAAAGCTTTTGCACTGTGATCTTCAAACTCATCAAAAGCTACAGGGTTTTGCTCTATAAATAGATATTTTCCCCAAACTTTTGGATGTATACGGCTGGAATGATGAAAATCGAACCCAAGATGGTTTTGCCATTAACTTTGACCAGTTACCAGAAACAATGCCACTGATTTCTTTCACCCTTTTAGCTCTACATACGAGACGTACAGAGATGACAGACAGGTGTTGTGGCTTAGACATACAGATTTAGGTTCGATTTGATAAAACAATGATAAATTGGTATTGTTTGTAAAAACATTCTCTTGTTCTGGATTAAGTCATTCATATGATTACTAAAGGAATGTTTCACATGAATAAACACAAAATTAGTTAAACTGATGTTTCGAATGTTTTCGAATGCTAAGAGTATTTTCCAGTTTGGAGTATTCATACAGTTTGGAAGCTGTGAATATAAGGTTACTGTCTCCAGAGGTTTGACACTAGATCTGGGCGATATTACATAAACAAATATGTCGATTTTATTCACATTCATAAACAATTGTCAACAACAACTTTACATTTTTAGTTCTTACATAATGAATTTGGAAAAAGGCAATTTAATTCAAACCAAGTTTTATAATAGAATGGGCTTTGGAAAAAAGATGATGTGCAAAAAGTAACAGCATAATCTATAACAGTCAAACAGTCAAAAATTAGTTCTTAAATTCCTTAATGGATTGTGGAAGTAAACCAGTGGAAGTCACAAAATCTTTTTTTTTTTCCATTAAAAAACGTTTTTGTGCTACAAAATGCCACTCCATCAGTAATTTCTTTGCCCTGGGACCATTTGAAGAGCACTAAACATGATGCTCAGTGTCCATGGGAGCTTTGGGTGTCAGAGACCAGCTTGTTTTTGTCATGAGTGCTGGAGCAAATTTATTATGCTGATATTTTGGGCTACAATCGATTTCTGACATAACATTTTAATTTGTGCCACATCGGCCGTTTTATCACGGTACCAATACCATATACTTCCACCTGTCTTTGCTGCAAGCTCTATGAACGGCTTCCTGGTTTTTCTCACAATCACGATGACTTGATTGACGTTTCAAGACATTCATTCGACTTAATCATGAAAACCGCCCAGCTCTAAAAGTCGCCACTGTTGACAAGCAGCTGCAAACTGTACTTCAAAACTAGCCAAAGCTCACTTCTTCTGCAAAGTTCCTCTAACGCTCCTTCCTGAAGTGGCCTACTCACGGGTATTGGGTTGTCAATTGTGTTCTGCACAGCAGCGGACAGGCCTTCCTTCATCATGCACGTGAGGGGGTAGAACTCGTGCATCTGGTCGATCTCGAACACGCCCAGGAGTTTCCACTGCTGCCGCAGCCCCCTCCAAAACCTCCTCTTAATCCTGCGCGCCCCCCTGCTCTCGCCCGGCCCCGGCACTTCCATCTGGGGGCGATACGGCGTGCGCATCCGCGTACATGTTGAACATAAATAAATAAAAGACATACTATATGTGTAATCAGTTATCTAAAGGTTATGCGTTAACGTATTGAAGAGGTTCATTGCGATACTAATGCGTTGTTTGCATAAGAAGGATTAATAATATATTTCTGATTAACTCATTCCAGATAACTTTTGAAAGAGTGCATGCTGCTGTAAAACCGTGTTCTCAAGGGCATAACCGGTAGCCCCTTAATTACACGTTAAATACCAACATCCTAACAGACCTCACCAAAATATATTCATTCAGTTTTATTGTAAGTGGCCCGCTCTCGATATAATCACAGTCTAAAGTTGCTTTGTTTTGTATTTTGCTGTATATTCAGCTACAATAACCTTCCAGTGTGTGCTGAGATTGTTGTAATAGGAGATGGTGAATTGGCTGGTATCTGTCACCGTGACCAGCAGAATGAGTAAGAAAGAACGAAAAGTCTTTTTTAAAGAAACCATTATGTGTTATAGCCTCCACCACAGATTAATTGATAACGAACTGAATAATCTACATGCCACTTTAAAACTGAGTTCCACTCAGGTGGGTAGAGGCAAGGCAGGAGCTGCTATAGTTCACATCTAGCGCTGAATCAAGGCTGGTTTCTTGCTAATACGTAAATGTAAGTTACTGCAGCAATAGGCTAACTCTACACCAAGAACACCGCTGCGCTCCCAGTACTCCAATAAAAGTGTGATTCGTAATCCCCACGTGTAACCTACTTTTTTTTTATGAAATGTAGCATTTCATTCGCTTGGGAAATGCAGCTAAAAGCAAAGGCACTATCGACCACGAGTGCAGCAAAATCGTTCATGAAAGGTTAGTTGTCTGCAGTGATGGGAATCAGCTGGTCTGAAGGATAAGATAAAATTGTGCAATCCTCACTGATGAAACAGGGGTTTATGGTTGTATAACTTTTCGAACATGCAACCTACGCTACCCTGTAACGAAGATGTAACATTAGTAGTGTGAATTATTGAGAGACCGCTATGGTAATGTGCACAGATAACACAGCTTGTCTCGACCAGCGCTGATTTAGTTCTGTCGTTATCGTTTATCGGTGCTTTTTCTACACTGTATCGACATAAAGTCATATGGTCAGCGTTACATTATGTTAAATTCACTGTATGACTTCTGGATATAAACTCCCCTCGAAACGAGTGCGTTTTACCCTTTTGTGTACATTTACCCCTTTATCCTGAGAGATGACTAAAACGGAGCATTATTTAGCCTATTAGTATCACAGTTATAAGGAACTCGGCGGTAGAACATCGGCTTTGAGTACAGCTACGTATATTATCAGTACTTAACCTCTAAAAAAACGGCAGGTGTAATGAACAAAGTGGGGAAAAAAAACATACCTCCGTTTGACTCATAAGGTAATCGGTCATTAATGTCCCCGTTTGTCCACTTTACGGTTCGAGAGATCGGCGCATTCTATGCTCAAATGACTTTACTTTCTGCCAACTGGACCGCGCGATCAGTCCCCACGCCTCAGTGTGGCTTCACTGAGCACAAGCGCAACAGTAACGCTGCCGGCCTCACGGTGTCGCTCTTTCTCACAATTCACAGCCACTACTCCACAACACGTAAAAGTCGCCCCAAATCCGGCGCGTCTCTCGCGCGTACACGGTGCAGAACTGCAGATACATCAAATATTATGTTTCGAATAGTCATTATCACTCTCTACTGCACTTTACAAATTTATATACAATTCTGATATAATTTAAATAACTGTAAGGGGCGAGGCACATGTTTTGTGTATTTTTTTTATTATTTAATGAAGCATATAAAAACAATTGAAATTTTAATTCCATTTCCGTCTGCTTATTTCTTGTCGTGCCTCCTGATAAATCACCAGAATATTTATCTATTTACATTCTAACACAGCAACATCATAAACACATACCAACAACAGCGGTTTGAACAGTTACTGAACACAGTAACAGCTAATCCTGACAAACAGATTTTAATTCCTCAGCAGTAGGCCAGGTTTGTTTGTGGAGGCAAAAATATGTTCTCCCTGGCTATGGTCACTGTGTTTTCACAGGCTCAGTGTTGTCACAATTCCTTTACAAAGTCACTGGTGATGTCATCAGCCTCCTAACTAACCATAACCCTTAGTAGTCAGCAGAGTAGAGGCTGTAGGAGAGGTCAGCTGGCTTCAGGAGACCAAGCAGAGGCTGTAGGAGAGGTCAGCTGGCTTCAGGAGACTAAGTTATGCGTGAAGCCAAAGTCTGGAAGCTGAACGGCTCGGTTGGAAGGGCGAGTTCACGGTATATACTTTCTTGAGCAGGTGGATCATCAGTGGCTGGAGAGTTTTACTTGGCCTTCTTTGATTTCCGATTCTTCCAAGTTACAATTCCTATGAAAGTACCTAAAAGAACAAACAGGAAGAAAAATGGATAAAAGTGATTCTAGCAGACCTGAACCTGGCAGTAACACTAAAAAGAAATAAAATAACATTATGGCCACTATGACATTTTTGTTAGCTACCTTTCAAAACTAGCAAGGCACCCTTAAATCTATTTAAATAATCTGTTTAACAACAGAACTAAACACATAAAGCATTCAAACTATCTTAGCTGTTTTAAGTGATATTTTGCTGGTCTTTATAAATGCTCTTTTTACTTACCAACACAGAGTAAGAGAATTAATGCTACTATCCCAGGAAGTATGACTGAGTATTCCCGGGGAAGAAAATAACTGTGGATCACATGATCACTGTCTACAAAAGGCTGCGGAAAGCAGAAGGGACTAAATTATTATGCATTGTGTGTCATATGAGTTACACGCAGTAGAGGTAGATCAGATGAGGTAGATCATATGAGTTACATGCAGTAGAGGTAGATCAGACAACAGAGGCGAGTCTCCAGTCACGCAAGCAAAGATGGTCTTTGTGTTACGACACTTGGGAGATCTCACGCAGAGCACTTACAGGGTTGCATGTTATGGACAAAGAATTTTACATCAAACTTGTAAAAATATTTAACAAGATTGGGAAGACATTTTTTGCCGATTCTGAAAATTCTTCATAATTGTTGGATGGTGCCTCACAGCGATTTCAGAATATGATACTGGTCAAGTTACTTAATAGCATACAGTAGAGACGAGGTACGATTAGAATTCTGCTAGTCAGCTCTTCAACACCTTCTGCAGTATCAGTGATGTATAAGACAATACTGCCATAACCATTAATAAATTCTATATCATGCAGCTCTTAACGTTTTTGTGTCCCCTTGACTGTAATTTCAACCTAGTGCCTGCAAGGGAATGACCGTGACTTAATTTCTGAATGGCTCAGAAAAGGCCTTGAAATAATAATTAGCTTTGTTGCCGATTTAAACATTAGGTGTATTTGAAGAACACTACTGTCGCATACATATCTAAATAGCGTCTACAGAAACCATTATTCAGAAGGTTTTTGACGTCTACATAGATTTATTTTACTTACCAACACTATAACCCAAATAGTGTAATATGTAAACAGCAATAGACTGAAGCCAACAAGGCCTAAACCGACTGCTTGATCTGCCCCGGTTGCCTTTTCAAAAAAAGAATTGAGTTAGTGATCTAGCTAACCGCTAGCCTTAAGATAACACAGTCTTAACACTTCTTACAGAATGGAAGGACCTATAGATATCTGGACTAAATCATTAAATACCTCAACAAATGTTTTATTGTCCTTCTAAACCCGAGTTATGTTAGCTAGCCAGCTAACAAGCAATTAAAAGTTCTTGACAAATACGCCAGTCTAGTCCGGTAGCTAGCTAGCTAACTAATGTTAGCTTTCTGTTCATTTAATCATTACGGGAAGATTTCTTTAAACTCTTTAAAGGAATTTAACGAACTCTTTGATAAATGTATTTCGAGTCCTAATTGTTGTCAAAATAACATGGAAAATACAATTAGTAAATACTCATGAAACATTCTAGTTTATCTCACCATGTCGAACGTGTCACTGTCTAAAATGTTTTTCCTGTAGTTTGGACATTCACTTTCCTGTTTGGAGCAGAAGTCATGACGGGAATTGCAGTTCACGAAAGTGGAACGACAGCAGCCTCTTTCATCCACAAGGGGGAGACAACGCACACATAAAGACATGTTTGAGAGTCGCCTTTCTGTTGTCTTCTTGTGTCTCGTGTTTTTGTACTTGTATCTTTTTTTTATAAGACACGTTTAACTTATATTTACGGTTCATAGACTTTCGCTAACAGGGTTAAGGCAATGTGAGATATGTCAGCTTGTCATGCACGCTGTATGGTGTTTCGTGAGTTTTATAACAAACACAACAATAATCATACAGGATGATGCCCAATATTTTATTTCCCGAAAATATTACATTAATTCACCTTACATTACATTACAGAATATGAAACATCCCTATTTTACTATAGAAATATAGTTTGGATCCAAGAGACAGTAAAACACCAAACAAGGTCAAGAAAACTTTGGAAATCATACTATGCGATCATAAAATATAAGTATTCATCAATAATTCTATATAATCAGAAAAATAAACATCACTTTTATGGTAAAGTTAAATATATGTACTGACTTTTCATAAAAATCTGAAGTTTTCCAATAAATTGACAATTTGATAATTGTAACCAATATAGTGGTCAAAATAAACAACTCAAAATGAGTCTGTTTGACTCAAGTGCATAGCTTTAAACCCTTAAGAATGATAAAGATAGGACATATTAGTTATAAAGAAATTTTTCATTATTTTACTAAATTAGTATTTAAGCGCAAATGTGGTGAACATAGCATTACCCAAGGATTACACAGAGATCACAGTGTAGGGTAAGAGTTTACCCAAAACTCACAATGAATCACAATCTACACACATCACCAGGAGATTTTATCCACAAACCATTTTTCATTCTTGAAACTGACCCAATAACATCAGACTGTGTATTGTGTAGACCGTAGATTCATGAATTACTTCCTCTTTTTTATACAGAACAGCAAATTACACAAATACTGTATGTTGCCTAAAATAATTCCCTCATACATCCAAATACCTTTGTAATTAGTTCCACACAACAGCATCTTACATCAAGTTTATACGTACCTCTGCAGGCAAAAAAACACAAAAAAAGGTATCACAGGTTACCGTTCATTATGACCAAAACATGACCTCACAACACAAGGCTCTTCTATGCAGAGGGAAGACGACCAGAGAACAGAGCAAATAACAAGAGACAGACCCACAAGCAGTAACTAAATTAATCAATTAATAATTTCATACTGTCACGATGCTCCATAAGTTCTGGGAAGAGGGAAAAAAAAAAGGAAAAAAAAAATGCCACCATAAGGAGGACGAGATTAAAATAAACCAAAAAATAAAATAAACCAGCCTGCTGGTTTGGAAATACAAAAGACAGCACAGTGTTAGCAATAGCTTATGGCTAATAACCCTAGCAATCAAGAGAGGTAAAAAGAGAAAAGAGTGAACAGGGTGGGTGTATGTCTGTAACCATAACTAAAAGAATGGCTGTGGTAAAAAACAGTAACGTAAAAACAGGGGGTTTTCCCCTTAATCATTCTGATTAGTACACGCTTACAAAATGATCTTTAGAGGTGCTCCCTTGATACTAGAGTAGAAGCCCTAGTCTAAATGAACTCAGGTAATCACAATGTTCATTTATCTGACAAAACCTGTTAACAGAATCATAATAAAGACCCTGAGGAAGTCACTGACCCTCTTCATCACAGCTGTATGGAAACCGTTTGGAGAAGCTTAACCAGGGCAATATGAGTGACAATGAGAAATTATGACAAAAAAAGAGAGATACAAGGAGCTTTTCATATGGCATACATTAGCTAATGCACGATTCCTTATGTGAACGGTTTGTAGCAATTAGGTTTGTTAAATTCCTCCCAATTTTGATCTTCTGATCTTTATAGTTAGGAACTGGTTCTTTCTCTTTCCATGAAAGCAGCCGAAGTGAATCATGGAGTCTGCATGGCACTTTCCATGTGTAGAGACTTGGACAACCAGAGTGGTTAGTGTGAGTGGTCCAGTCTGTTCAGCTCCCTCAGGTCAACCGAGAGGAGGTTTCGTTAGCTCGTTCAAACTGAAAACAAAACACTGCACAGCCGCTAAACCCAACGTGCGCTCGGACACATACGCACACTCACTTATGCACATGCACCGAGGGACACACACACACACACAGAGAGAGAGAGAGTGTGAGAGAGAGAGAAAGGGGAAAGCCGCTTTAGTTTTTGGATGCACACCAGGTGCAGGGGGAGACATGACGACTGTTGCCAAGCAGCGTCGTGTGATTGTGAGTCATCTACTCCGCGCAAGGGATAAAGTCTACAAACAAAGCTGCGTGGAGAAGGGGGGGGGGCCTCAGCCCCGCCCTCCCCCATCCACCAACATGAATTCCATTACATGGGCAGGGGGTGGGATCATGGGCAGGGCGGGCCATAGAGGGCTAGAAGGGGAAAAAGGCAGGCTAGAATGGGGCAGGATGGACGTGAAGCAGTTCGACTTGCAGTGTTGCTCTCCAGGGCCAGCTGGAGAGTGTATAATAAGATTCATATATACTAAAAACACACAAACACACACACACAGGGAAAGCCTTAATCTATGAAGTAACAGTTGAAAACTTCCCTGTCAACTTCAGTCAGTCAGTTCTGTATGGCCAGCCACACAGCATTCTGAATATATTCACCTTTGTGTCATATGGGTGGAGATACAGGTAAGACAGAAACATTTAAGACTGACTAATTTTAGTGGTTTTACAGCCCAGGCAAAACAAAGAACTATTATTGAAGGTGCTTGACCAGATACTAAAAAAAAACAAAAGAACATAAAGGCTGAAAGTATTAAATAATGTGTCAAAGGCTAATACAGTATATGAGCCATATTTGTACTGAAAGGATCTATGGGCTGACATTTAGGGCATAAATATGATGTTTTGTAGGCTAATGACAGCTTTTCACAGTGTTGGACTACACTTCTCACAATGCCTTGTTTCATCAAGCATTTCAAGTAGTTTGTTTACTTGCAATAAGTTGTCATCAAAGCATTAATTACTTTCTATCTTTTGATTTTGGTTCTTTATAATACAACAATAATAATAAACTACCCACCACCATTTTAAAAAAATACTGCAGGATCTAATGTGTTATTGTAGTAGTGTGTGAGTATATTCATCAGTAATCAGTGAAGGTAGCGAAGAGAGACAGTAGAAAATGAAGTCTTCATCGAGACGTGGGACTCCAACTCGCTGTTCCGCACTCTTCTCACCAACAGACCAGCCGGAGAAAGATAGGGCCAAGATGCCCCCATGAAACTAGTGGCTCTCAATCACTACGGGTTCGAACACGCCTGCTGACACCCTGCAGAAGAGAGGTTTTGGTCAATTTTTTTTGCAGTAATGCCTTCCATTCAGCACAGTTCTATGTGATTCTAGAACAGCCAGTAGGGGGCGCCTCTGAGCTGGCTCACCTGTTGGCCAGCTGGATGCCACCTAGAGCAGTGGTACCATCTTTGCTCACAAACAGTCTCAAATTACTATCTGGAAGGATAGAGGGATGCAGAAAATGTACTACAGTAAGATAAAGTCATAAATTCAACTGTTGAAACTGTTGAAAATCTGTTGAAACAGCGTGAATCTGTTGATTTCATTCTCATCCTGAAGTCTTCACTGGAGGAGACGCTACCCAGACACCCCTGCGTCCTCCTACTCACCCTCGTTGTTGCTGACGTCGGCAAAGTTCTGGCTCTGGACGATCTTCTCCACGACGTCATCGGCATCGATGCGCGTGTCGTCCACCCAGGTGGGGTGGTTCTCCACAGAGTCCTTCTTCCTCCTGTGTTACGGGCAGAGACATGTAAATGATGGCCCCTCCCACCCTTGTGCTGGAGAGCCAGCAAAAGAACATAAGGGAAGACCAGTAGGTTTGTGGCCGGGGGGTGGATTCACCCTACCGAGATGGCCGCTGGGGAAGGAGGGCAGGGCGGGGCGGCCGGGGAGGCCTCTCTGCCTTCTCGGGCTCGGCCGGGCTGCTGGTGGAGGTGCTGCTGCTGGTGGAGGTGTTCCGCCGGTGTTGGCTCACATCCGTCAAGCTGGACGAGCGCGAGTGCTCCGTGCTATAGCCTGCGCAGATGAACCACAATTCCCATGAGTCAGTGCGGTGAGTGAGAGGCAGAGGAGCTGTTTGTGTTTGTGTGTGTGTGTGTGTGTGGGGGGGGGGGTGTTTCTTTTAGGTAGTGACTGTTTTACATTTCAAAGGAGACAGGAAATAGAAGCATGGTGTGAGAGAACCGAGTCAGAGGAGGAACATTATGTTTAATAGGCTTTAATATTACCCAACACATTCCACATAACCAAAGGACATGGAACTAAACAGTGTGAGACCAGTGTGATGTCATGACCCATGCTCTGGTCTCACCTGACACTTTGCTCTGCTGGCTGGCATAACTGGAATTCCTCGAGTGGCCGTTGTGGAACACCTCATCTGGACTGGAGAGGTTCTCGTCTGACACTTCTGGCAGACCTACACACACACACACACACACACACACACACACACACACACACACGCGTGCGTCTCAGCTTCTGAGCACACAACACTAACCAACTTCATGATTTCTGAATTCTTACTGACGTGAGACTTCAGGTCACCTGAGCAGTAGACGGTGCCTCTGGGTTTGTGAGTCCGGCTGGCAGCAATGCCAGGGCTGATGCCCGCCGGTGCCGATGGCTGGTCGGCAGTGCCCTCTCCCTTACAGTCCAGCTGCAGGGATGGGTCCTGCCCAGCGAGGGCAGTGGCCTTGGCTGTGCTGGGAGGCCTGGCATATATGAAAAGGCCAAGTTCAAGTCATTACCGTAACCAGACGCAAGACAGTGCGGGACCGATCCGAGCTGATCAGTACCAGCCGATATAACCTCTGGGCTAAAGTGAAGCAAAGCTAAACTAGTCTGTGACCTGAATAAAGCAGTCTGAAACCATTCTGATGCATATCTATGATACTTTTCCCATGCAGTGTAATCAAGTTAACATGGGGGGGAGGGGGGGGGGGGAGAGAACTGATCTCAGATCAGTAATGTTAATCTGAAATTTGATGCACACCACCCCAGACTGGTCACATGTCAGTAGATGGCACAATGTGCATGAGAATACTGAGAATTATGAATCATGGATTCGAGTTTGTTTCAAAGGTAAAAGATTTGTTCCAAAGATGAAAGACTGTACACTTTTTCCAAGGCTTGGGCATATAACTAAGACGGATACTGTGCATAGAATCATTTGAAAATACTCTATACTCCAGAACGTCAAGGAAAAAGAAGACTCACGTTTTAAAGCAAGGATCTCCAGAGAGCAGAGTCATACCAATTGTAACCTTAAAGAAAACAACAATAAAAACAGCATAAACAAGCAACAATGATATTCTTTCAAAATTACTGCTAAAGCATACAGTGTTTACAATGCAGTATCTACTTACTTATTAGTGTTACCTTATTTACTAGCTATCTCTGTTGACTGCGGTTACAACTGTAACTGTAACCTGTAACTGTAACCCATCATAATGAGTACTGTCAACTTAGACTGAACACCAATAAGACTCTTCTCCCGAAGAGAGCAGGAGGCGAGACCAGCCTCCTTAAGCGCGTGATGCGTCGGCGGGCAAGGAACGGCAAGGGGGGTGGTTCCACCTAGAGGGCTGCCTTAAGGGCCCAGAGGCAGATTCAAACGGACAGGCGCGTGAACTGGCCGCGATGCCAGATTGGTAGGGTTACAATTCAGTCAGCTTGTAGGACCGGTACGCTCACCCCCACCCACCTTCAGAATGGAGTTGTCCTGCCGAGTGTTCTTGGTGTCGTAGCCCTCCAGAATACAGCAGCGCACGGTGGAGCCTGAACCAGCAAACTCCGCCATGTTGAGGTCGGCAAAGCCCAACTAGTGGGAGGGAGGGGGGGGGGGGGGAGAAAATGGATAGTAAGTGAATGAGAAGAGAAGCAGAAATGGACAGAACCATAAAGAGAGAGACAGAGAAAGACAGAATCAAAGAGACAAGGGGGTAGAAAGAGGGGAAAAGAGCGAGAGAAAGACAAAAGCCGTGGATCAGCACGATAAACGAGTGCCTCATGCAAGTTGCACAGAAATAAAAAAGGTTTTCCTATGAGAATCTATCTATTTTTCCTATGAGAATCTATTGAGTTAAAGTAAACAGCACATGACCTTTCTCAATCGCTTCACTCGCTTCCAGGCTTTTCCCAGCTCCAAGTGCTTCGCAATGGCCCAGAAGGAACCACTGATGCAAGGCAGCATTGTTACACCATCGCTTGGACTCGTCACCCTTGCATCACACTAACTGCTCTAAGGAGATGCCATTTGGATTTACTGACTCGAGAACGTGGGCACCATGAACGACGCTCTATCAAGCCTTCCCGATTCACTCAGTAAAAATCTGGGAGATGTCGCCTGGTGGAGACAGGCAGCATCGTTTCTTCCATTCAAAGCTTCAGGGTCTTTAAATACATGAGAAAATCAATTTAAATGTTCCATCAGACACTGCTGTTACGGGCCAACTGAGTGTTTATCTGCAGCAGTTTAGGTCTTTAAAGTCTCTAATCACCTACTATGAGGTATCCGTACTTTCTAGCAAGACATTGTTCTGATGGAACATTCCCGCTTGTTCTGCAGCATCGTACAGGCTGGAATGTTGGACAAAATGTATTTTTCTTCTCCATTTTGTTGATTAGACTCTACCGATTAATTAGACTATAGATGTTTACATCAGGGCCATGTCCTGCTTCATAATTACATCTCTTTTTAACCAGTGGCGACTCCTTGTTGTAGCATTGCTTAACAATTCATGAAAACACACAGGAAACACTTGTCTACAGCTGTTGCTCAAAACATACAATTTAAAAGAATGTCCTCTTTGGGTGGGTACTTGGATTATTCGGCTAGGCCACTTCCTAAACAGGGTATGCTAAGAAGGCCGCAGTTCAAAAATAACTAACAATAACTGGATGTTCAGATGAGGTCCATTCCAACCCTGGACGTTCAGATGAGGCCCATTCCAACCCTGGAC
>JAOYMR010000002.1:10224535-10241890 GCA_025802075.1 Tenebrosternarchus preto | reverse complement strand
CTACTGGATATCAAGAATTTCCCCCTGGGATCAATAAAGTATCTATCTATCTATCTATCTATCTATCTATCTATCTACATGTGTGTGTAGGACACAGATAAGATACCATCTTATCCACCCCAGCAAAATGTCAATTGTGTTTTAAAAACAGTTTTAAATAGAATTTTTTTTATCCAGTTTTTATGTATTGCTGCTTTTTGCATGAATGGTTTTCCAATTCTCTCTGCCCTTTTCCCCAAATTTAGTTTCTGTCTCTCTGTCTGTCTCTGTCTCTCTCTCACTCTGAGAGCAAGTCTCAGACAACAGGAACTCAGTCACCTAGAAAATGAAAAGAAACCAGACACTAGATACCTGTCTGGCAGGGAAGAGAGAAATACAGAACTCAAGATACAAAGAGACATGGAGAAGGAGAAAATGAGAACCGTAAAGGAGAGGAGGTCCGTATCAGTGCTATCAGTCCTGTCATCACTGACTGATTAAGAGGATTCTTAGGCACCTGATTAAATTACACCCTAATCTTAATCTCAATCTGATGCCGGCTTTGTTCTTGGTTTGTCAGATAGAATAAAACTCCAGTTCAGATGTGCAATCTAAGATGTCCATTCATACCCGGATCCAAAATGCACACACACCCTCACTCACACCCAGGTGGCAAGATAACAAAAGGCGTGTAAATAAATATTAGTACATCAATTGTTGACCTTTTGGATCTGTTATCGTGAGAGACGCCTTCCCACAGTGTTGTGCGTGAGCATGTGCGTGTGTGTGTGTGTGTACACACCTCCACAAGTCTTTAAATGAACCTGTAGAGCCTCGCTGGCAGGACTTGAATGATTTGCCTTTGATCACGTGTAACTAGGCAACCAAGCACAAACATTCCAGCCACATCAATAGGTTTTTACCAATAACATCAGCCTACAATGTACGCATTTGCTCTTCTGTATTCGTCATATGCTTTTGCGTGAGCAACATCAGGCTGGTGCACAAGCTGTGTGTGCAGTTGTGGATCTCAAAGATAAAGAGGGTTGGTCTGTCTGCCATAGGATGGACGGAACGAAACAGACATTTCACACCAAAGACCAGCAGGAACACAGCAGCACACATCACCTACACACACCAATGTAGCAAAGTTACCCCACGATCACATCAACGAAGCGGCAAACGACTCAATGCCTGCTGCAGTAACGGTGCAATAACATTAGACCATGTGTGTGTGTGTGTGTGTGTGTGTGTGTGTGTGTGTGAGAAGAAGAGGCAGATCAAGGAGAACCCCAGGGCATCGTTTTTAATGACTACGAATGATTACAGTTACTGCCCTATTTCATCACATTCATGCATTTAGTGGAATCTGAGAAAAACAACCTTGCACGAGCGCTTGTGATTGTTTCCATGACAACCATGGGGCTAAACACATACCTACTGCTTATATAAATCTACTGCTAAGCTTTGATCTCCAGAGAAATCAAAACCCTGACCATTTACTGCTCAACATAAAACCAGGAGCTGGTGTCCTGCCTGGGCAGCTCAGCAGAAGAATAAAAGACGCTTCACTACTGCCGTTCGAACAATAACGCGCGTGATAAAACGGTGGAGCCGTGGATACTATGGGGACGTACGTCGACCTGCAGCTCCATCTGCAAACCCCACCACCATCCTTCAACCTTCCCTTTCCCTTCCTCTTATCTGACCCAGGTTCAGTCCTCCCTCACAGGCACCCAACCGCAGCCGCCCTGGAAGCGCCCTGGGAGCCTGGTCTCAGATCAGTGCCGTCGAGCTCCGCTTCAGCGCGCTCGGACAAGATAAAGATAGATGGATGGAGAAGTATGAAAGAATGAAGC
This sequence comes from Tenebrosternarchus preto, assembly GCA_025802075.1. Taxonomy (NCBI): domain Eukaryota; kingdom Metazoa; phylum Chordata; class Actinopteri; order Gymnotiformes; family Apteronotidae; genus Tenebrosternarchus; species Tenebrosternarchus preto. Next base: position 10,240,052 of record JAOYMR010000002.1, on the reverse strand, counting down.
AGAAAGAATGAGAGAGGGGAGGGAGGAGGAGGAGAGATGGGACACTGTGGCCCAGGCAGACAAAAAGCCCTCTGTGTGGCCCATCACTTGAGCCTCTGTGTTTTTCTCTCTCTCCTTCTCAGTAATTCTGCTTCTCCAATATCTCTCCCTCCATCGCTCTTTCCCCAGACTTTATCTTGCCCTCTAATCTTCTGCTTGGCCTCCACCCTAAACCTGCACACATTCCCTCCACTCTGACCCTCTAGGTGTATGTAGGCTCTCCGTCCCTCCACCTCCCCGTCCCTCTGTTCCAGGGTGGGGTCGATCCGGGTGCTCGCGCCAGAGTCTCGTCGCGCCTAGCCCCGGCAGACACTGGCAGTGCTATTGTGCATCTTTGGTGCCCTGGGGGTTATTCGGGGCACTGGGTCGGCAGGCACTGCGAAGTGGCTGGCACTGCCAGAGGGTCATCACGACCCACACTACACCACCCACAATGCCATGTGCCAAAAATACCATCTGATCTTACACACACACACACACACACACACACACACACATTTCAGACAGTACTTTGAAATGACCCATGTTGAGGCCATGTGAAGATATATATTGTTATAAACAAAGTATTCCAATATACAAACTGTAACAACAAAGTAGTAAAACCACCCTTTAATAACTAGGTGCATTCACCCCTTAAGTAAAAAAAAAAAACCCTAATCACATTACTGTTAATAAAACAGATTTATGCAACTGACTTTCACTTACGAGTTCTTGCTCTCTCTTTCACACGCGCACCCTTGCAAAAGCATTTATCTTCAGCAGAATGTTACGCATAAAATCGTGGCTGTTTTCTTCCTACGTATTTACACCTAGAGCTTAAACACCCCATCAAAAAAAAACAAGAAACTCGTCACCACTCGTCAGCTGTCACACGATACCCTGAACCCACAACAGGTAGACAAAGAGCCGGTGCCACCGTCTTGGCATACTAGTTTAATTTGAATTAAACTAAATCGGCCCAACCCTAGAAAAAACCTGAACATCTAGAATAAAAGCTTCGAAGGCACACAAAATGCTAACACGCGCCTCTGCAGGTCTCCTCCGTGTCGCGTGAGGCCAGAACACGCGCTAAAGCGGCCAATACGGACACGGCGATTGTACCTGCTCACCGTAAACTCGACGTGTACCGCTTCAGACTACACCTGAGACCTGAAGGTTAATCAAAGTAAGAAAGAACAAATCAGAAAAGGAGTATCGGTTACGTGTACTATTCGGGTTTTGTCGTTTAAAGACGTTTAGAGTGAATCAAATCTCACTCTTTCGTAAAATAAGTTCTGTGGCGCGTCCCATTTCAATTTGCGAATACAGCGTATCTTGTAAAACAACTTGTGCAATACAATCACTCAAAAGACCAAAACATTCTGAAACAAAGATGATTTAAACAAAGATTCCATGGGTCATAAATAAACGTGCAAACACATTACTCTTTCCTTGACAAAATCTTGCACATGATAAGGTCATTAAGTTTAGAGTGGACGCCAAAAAAGACGCACCGAACCCAACAAACGTCGCAAAGAACATCAAGAATCAGACATGAAAAAAGTGTTTACCTAGATGAAGAAATGGCAAAGTCTCCACCTTCCAACAATCGGATTTTGCAGAAAAGCATCCCATTTATAAAGGGTACGGCCGTCAGCTCCTCTAGAGTGAAATGGACTTGGAACTTGAATTTCTTCTTTTTCATCAGAAAAGCCATAGTGTTTGTAAACTAGACTTTGTGCCGCCCTTATTACTGGAGAAACAGAGGTAGATGATTACGGGACGAGTCGCTTCGTTAATCTGGAGCTTGGAAGTCTTGGATTTTTCTGCTTTTGTTCAGCATCTCCGGATAGGCTACTTTTTAGGCGAATAATATGGAGGCTCTGTAATATAAAATAAGTTTAGACTGTTAGATGAAAGCTCGTACACATATCATACAAAATAGGCAACCAAAAAAAGGCATACAAAAAAACACTGACCTAGGCAAAATCTTAATCATTTACCTTAATGTCAGTGCAACAACCGGCGCTGCATCTTTTCGTTTAGCACAGTCCGAGGTCTACAAAGCTTCTCCCTGCAGTGGAAACGAACGAGCCCTTGATTTGTTATAGCCACTTCGTTCCAGGTGTGCGCACGAGCGCCATGAATTGTACGTTTGGCGTGCCACCCTATTTTCTAACCCAAAATGACACGCTCCAGAGTTGATTACACATGTGAGTGGACAATTTTTCGAGAAGAGTCTTTCCTTACGACAATGAACACGACAGAACAATTTTACTGGCTTACTGACAGCGAGTTTACGTTACGTTACGTCTCGGGAACAGGCTATCAGTGGTAAAAAAAATAAAAATAAAATACTGAACAGAACCGGCAATTAATACGTTAAGCTTCAAACCCACCAAAAACACATGTGATCGCGTACCTACCCAAACTGTCAGACCCCGCACCTGGAGCGTGGCGAGAAGGCGACGTTACTAAAGTTGAATCTCTCTATCTTTCTTTCTCTCTCTCTCTCTCTCTCTCACTCACTCTCTCTCTCAAACAGGCGCCACCCCCACTGACGCGTGGACTTCCTTAAGTAAAACCAGTAATTTGCATATTACTGTACTGAACTCCCGTTAGATTTACAGTATGCAAGAACATCGTAAATTATCATGAAATCTTAAACTGCCTACACCACAATGATTTGCATTACATTCGAATCTTAAACAAGTCTCACATATCTAGTTCAAAGTAAATCTATAAAATGCAACAAAATGGAATTAATTATAAAACTTCTTTTAAGGCTTTGTGGTGCAATCATATATTTAATTCCACACAGATGTCGTATATTGAACTACTGTAATTTATGTCCCGATTCCATATTAATAACGCATGGGAGCATTATTAAATGCACATTGTGCATATACCGCCCTCTACTGACAATTAAAAGTAGAAATTGTGCTCAGCACACCGTGAACTTAAATGAAGAAATATCAGTTGTTTTATTTTAAATGCATTTTCCTGATGAAAGTGTCACTTTCTGTGAATTGTATGTGTGCGTTAACTGTGTTTAAAATTGCTTTCAATGCATCGTCCATGATAATTAGATTATATATACACTGTTACCAATAAAGTTTTGTGAAGGCCATTCATCTACTGAATGAATTGTAATACTATACCGCAACAGCCACACCTACAATTTATTCGTATTATTCATGTGTGAGCCTGCAGGCAAAATCATACAAGGAATAAAGTAGCCACGCCCCTTCGAAGTGGGCTCTGATAGTATCGATACAATTTTAACCATTGAATGGTAAAGAAAGGCGTTGCCCGTATGTAAAGACAATTGTGATTGGTCAGCGAGCGTCATCCATCCAAGCTTAGCTGCTTGCCCCGCCTCCTTTCTCACCAACTCAGTCATTTCCCGCACACTAAGCTCCACCTCGTTGCTTCCGTTGTACCGGCATTTTCGTCGCGTACCACTGTCAAATGGACCGCCAATTCAAAGTTCGTTATTGATTTACCATCGAGTCCTGGTATGGTGCGGACCTTAGAGATACATTCATCATTCTCGTGATTCTTATGTTGTCTTATACTAACATAAAAAAATTTAAAAATCGACACCGGCTTCTGCGAGCTAACATCGGCTACGTGCATGAACATCCACCTCATCACTTTTACCGACAGCTTGCCAAGATATCGTGGCTCGGGCTACTTCGAGTTGACCGTGAGCCTGTCGTCTTTTTAAGCCTCGTTATTCGGATTGCGTTTGAATTTATACGCAAGGCGGAGAGGAACGTGCGCACGGACCGGTAACCAACCAGATGTGATCGATAAACCCTGCAAACCCTCTGCTGCTGTGTTCATCACAGCAGTAGTAACCCGATCGGCGATTAAAATATTGGAGCTTTAGTTAGCCAGCTGGCTAACCAGCTAGCACGAGGACCGATTGAGAACATCTCCCATGCTCGATGCCTTCGACGTGATCACGGTTGATTTTTATGTTTACGAGCTTGGCGAGGTTGTTGGGACAAACGCTATTTGTTCAATTTAATCATCCTAACTCAACGAACTTACTTATTTAGCTAGATAACTGGATAATCGGCACTTCAGACCGCGTGATGCACCAAGGATCGCTTGTTTCGCCTTTACTTAGAGGAGTTTTTTGTCAGTGCCGATCGGAGGAGTTTCAGGGCTCTTTCCCCGGCGCTAGTGGCTTAAGGACGGCGTCGATGCACTCGGCTGTACCCAGCGAACCCTTGGGTGAACACGGGGACGAGCCGTGCGCCTCGACATATAGCTGCGAGATTTGCGGTGGACCGGAACAGGAGCATCGCCTGAAGGTGTTGTTTCAAATTCTGGACGTAAACGGAGACGGTGGGATATGCGTCAACGACTTGACCATCGGGCTGAAGAAACTTGGGGTCCATCGCACCGAGCATGAACTTATGGTGAGCAACAGGGAAACTATTTCAATGTTTATCTCCAGTGTTGTTACAACCAGCGGTGGAAAGTGACGGTAAAAAATGGGTGGCATTATTTAATCTATTGTGCTCAGTTTTAGAGGTTTAAGAGACTGGATCTGATTAGCTGAAATAAGTGAGACTTTCTTTGAACTTAGCTCGCCATTTGCCTTCTCACAGCAGTGTAAAGTGCAGCTGCGCGTGCTTTCTCCAAGTGTATTTGTCCTACCGTGGGGATGCAGATAGTGTTTTCAGTGCTTTAGTGTGTGTGCCTGGCTCCTCGTGGGAACAACTGGCCATTGTACTCGTAGAAAGCAAGAACAAACCAGGTTATGCTCCCGGATTATTGCATTAATAAATCTTCTTGCTCATAAGCTTTCTGCTCAGGCAGGACATGAAGTCTGCATTCACTTATTTCCAAATGTGATGGCGACTGAAGGATAACCAGTATTTTTAAGTAATTGCTTTCTCGTTTGGTTGGCACCATCATATTTCGGTCGAGGGCACTGCAAGAACGTGACCTTTGGGTAAATGTGCTTGCATTAGTGTTCGCCAGTGCGACTGAAGCGGTGCACACCAGGTCAAATACGTGCTCCGTAAACGCGCCAAACGTCTTTGGGGGCCAAGTACGACCAGGACGCTCCTCAGGAATGTGAGAGTAGTTATCAGCTGCAGGGCTTGAAATTCATTTTTCAAAACTGCGGGGAATTTCCTCCTTAAATGTGTCACACGAGGAGGAGGAAACTTGTGATCTTAACTACTTACCATAGGTATTATTTCTTTGTTCTCTTCCAACTTAATTGATTCTGTAAACTATATACATTGCTGTAGTGTGTTGTGTGCTTCTCTCTCATCTTTTCCATGTCTCACGCGCTATTCTTTCCTATTTTCCTATTCTTTCCTACTTTCGCTATTGCTTTTGTACTTCATCAAAAAACTCCTGAAATTAGCAAATGAGTCAGGCTTGTATCACTTTAATTCAGTTTCAGTTTAATTCGGTTTGTGCTAAAACTATGTTCGCACGGCAACACAATTTGTTACCTTGGCATCTGGTGAGAAACACCGTCCGAGTGGCGCCTTAAAGTTGACATTCAAACCACGGGTATATTGTAAGCCAGTCAGCCTAAAAGTTATCTTTTGACTGGTGTGTAGGTTTGGTAACCGTCACCTGTGCGATGATGAGGAGTATTTATGTTTTTAACGTCGATATCGCTGGCGTTTGCGTTCAACCCAGCGGCCCATGTTGACATGCGTTCAAGTTCATATAACTAAAACCTGTGGTGCTTGAAAGCTTTGTGAACAGAAGAAGAACAAACCCTCCTAGTACGTTGTCCTGTGCGGAAGTCGGTCCGTCCGGCCAGTCGTGCAAACGTGATCTGAACATTATCTTCGTGGGGGAGATAAGTCTCAGAGGAGAACCCCAGTATGATGCCCCAAGAAGAAAACATCAGTATGATAACACAAGCTATGTTAAATGAGGTTAACCGTCCAGGGAGCGGGGTCCGTGAACCCCAGCACTGGTTCCAAAACACAGTGGTTGCTGTTGGGACTGGAGAATTGCTGCCTTATTCAAAGCAGTACAGTCATGTTTAGAACATCACAAACTTCTTCGTTGGAGACGAGGGTTGTCACAGTACTACTTAAAGCTGGATGATTTGGTGTGGATAATATGTTGTAAGATTGTGATTGCTATTTTATTGTGAGACTATGGTTTATGGTCCGTACCCTAGACCTGTGGTCAGAGTCCACAAACATATGACTCTCATATAAAAGAATAAAATGGAACGATCCAGTTGTTGTGTACACCCAGTATTACAGACTGATTCCAACAGTGTCATAATAAATCAATAAATGGTCCAGTAATCGGAAAGCCATAAAAGAATGTTGTTGAGAATTCAGTAATATTGTCAACAACCTCATTCTTCTAAATCTCGATTTCCATATGAAAACGTATCCTTAATACTTCTGTATCTGCAGAGGTCTCAACTATGTCACAGTTATGAGTGAGAGGGTCCTTGCGTGTGTGGAAAAGATTCCTGGCACACTTATATAGGCTGGTATGTGGCCACTTCTACCAGACCAGCATGCGCTGAGATTTATGGTGCCATGTCGAGCAGCTTGAGTTCATGTGCGTGTACGACTGAGCATGTGCGCTCAGATGTGGTCAACGTTGCTGTACATCTCCTGTACTACAGTACTGTCCTGATGGTGAAACACTGGAGCTTGGTGATGAGCTATCACCAGCCATCCAACTGCACTGAAATGCAGACTGAAGTAAAGTGATTGTTGGTGTTGGGACCTCCTCCACCGATCAGTATCAGTTATTACAGCTCTTGGATCATTTCGAGTAACTCTGGATGTAGCAGACACCTAGCTTACATCAGGTAGCTTGTGGGCCTGTTAGCCAGGTCAACTGAACTGAACTGTAATAGCAAGTCAGTGCTGCTGGATTGCCTTACAATCTTAAAGATGTTCTCGAGAGCCTGTGGTGCATGGGTGCCTAATCGTTATGCAAGTGAAATGCTTCTAATCACACACACACACACACACCCCTGAGAGTTTGAAACTGAGTTGTAACCACAGGCAGGTGCCTGGTCTACGTGAGGAGCACTTTGCAAAGACTAGAAAACAAAAGCACCGGTGGGGGGGCAGACAGGGGTGGGGTCTGTGTGTGTTTAGGGGACGGGATTATTGAAGCACCGCCTTGTCTGATGAAGCTAAATGAGACTGATGAACTCGCTTTGCCTTTTCCTTTTTGTTTTCCGTCCGTTGGTAAATGGCTCAGGAGGAGGAAGTGGGCCAACGGCGCGGTGGAAGGAGACGTGCCTCTGAACCCCCAGCTGCCTTTGTTTTGCCTGCTGCTCTCGTATCCCTCCTGCACGTGCGAAGGTTTCCATCCTGCATACAGACACGCAGATCTGAAGCTTTGTTTGTGTGTGCGCACGTGCATTTGTGCACGTGTGTGTGTGTGTGGGGGGGGGGGGGTATATTTCTTCCTCTGACCTTCACCCCAACTTTTTTTAAACAATCACGTAGTTGTTTTCCCACTAGTTAACTCACTTCTGTTCAAGAGTAACCCGAGCCTCCGGGCAATGAGATTAACATTCTGGGGATTTATGAATGAGACAGAAAAAATGTAGCCAGCTCCTGCCCTGCTGTTCACTGGGACAACAGCACAGCTGGCTGGTTTTTCAAGACCTTCTTTCTTCGTGTAGTTTCATCGTTGAGTTATACACAGTGGTATACATGAGACATACTGAAAAGAATTTACTGAACATGTGTTGAGCTGTGTTTCTGCCCATAACCCTCTTGCAAAGTAACTTTAGGTTACAGAATGAGGTGTTTACACAGTTAGATTTATACAGTTTATACAGTTAGAGAATGAGGTTACAGAATGAGGTGTTTACACAGTTAGATTCAAAGGACAATCTTCTGATGGTTGTTTGAACAATAGGACAGTTGTTAATTGTTATTTGAGAGAGATGCGAGGTCAGCAGCTTTGGCAACTTTTGATCTGAAGAGGTATGAGAGGACAGTGAAGCTTCCTGGTCCACTCCTTCCTGGTTCCATGGAGAAGGAGATCAAGAATAGAGAACCACAGATGTGACTGAAGACTGTAACCTGAGTGTTTGTGTGTGTGTTGTAGTTAAAAAAAAAAAACCTTTCAGAACATTTCCAGACAAAACAGGATGTTTTGGACAGATGTCCTTCATCTCCATGCAAGCACTACACATCTGTCCAGAACATCCTTGAGAACCTTGCTGTAATTTTTACTTCCTCCAAGTAATATTTCACACGATCGTGGCATGTAGTGTGAATGGAGCAGAAAGTGCAGATGGGATGGGTTCACCTAAAAGTCAAGTGACACTTTGCATGATAACTGGCACTCGGTGGCCAGTTACTTGCTGTTCTCCTGGACCTTGAGCCACTGAGTGTTTTTATGCACTGGACAGTGATGCACAGAGCAAAAAGGGACCACTGGTCATGTCACCGTAGGTTCACGGGGGGGGGGGGTGATGTCACCGTAGGTTCACGGGGGGGAAATGGTTCTTGCAGCAATTAACTAGTAAAGGTCATTGAAAGCTTTTTTTAAAACGAAAGATTCTTTGGGTAAACAGTGATTTATGGTTTTATCCATGATTACTGTAAAACATTCAGCAACAAACGTTTACAGCTTTAGGCTTAAAATACAAGGAATTACCAACTCCAAAAAAGTTTTTATAGGGTTTCATGAATTTAGTAGAGGTTTACGTTTTTCTCAAGAAAATCCACAACACGAACTGGGAGGCTTAGGTGAGTTGACAAGGGCCAAACCAATTAATTCCTTGGTCCCTGATGGTGATGACCAGTAGGGGGCGCCCTCTGCCTGTTTTATTTATTAGCTCTTAAAGCTGCGTCATCACAGCCTCACCACTGTTAGTAAAGTCTGATATTTACCTTCATTGATCTTCTACAGTGTTTTCAAATGTAGTATTATTACTATTACTACTGTTATATTTGTGCAACTCTTAGGTTGCAGAATTTAATGGTTGATGATAAAGACTTCTGTTTAGAACCAGGGAATAATGAGAACTTTTTCTGGTACTGAGAACATCCCATCAGTCGTCACTTACTGGTAACCCAACCACTCCCAACCCCTTAATGGAGCAGAACTAGATCAGGCTCAAGAGATTGTGGTGGGTTTGTTTTTGTGTTTGTTTGTTTGTTTGTTTGTTTTGGGTTCCATGGCCTCTCGGCTTTATTTCCACTGTGCAGCTGCGAGGTGAGGTCAAAGTTCAGCTGGGCCGGCACGGTGGATACCTGGGAGGAGGGACCGTGGAGGAACAGTGATGCCAGTGATGGTTTCCATGGTGATCATGGCAATGATGGAATGACTAAGGGGAAGAAAAGGGCAGCAGGAGGGAAGTCAGCAGATTTTCTGCAGTGCTGAATGGCAAGAGATGGAGCCATTAATCGTCAGTCTTCTAGCCTCTGACAGGCTGCTCCGGCAGGACTCGACAGTGTGGTGGGATCTGATTGGCTGAGGTGAGGCTGCAGTGAGGCTGCAGCTTTTTCTACCGGCGTAGAAAAAGCTTATTTTTAACCGCAGCACTATTTGCCGGCTGGTCAGCGTGCTTGAGTGGAGAGAACGGGGAGAGAGAGAGAGAGAGAGAGAGACTCTGCATTGTGCTGGCGTTGTCCTCTCCAGGTCCTCACATGCTGTGAGGGGATCTACTCTGTAGTTGTACCGGTTCTTTGACCTGTGAATGCTGACAGTCGCGGTGCTGGAGGAGTTCGTGGACACGGCAGTGGCGAACAACACGGGGAGTTTTACAGGCTGGAGTGTGATGCAGTGTTTTACGAGAGGACCGCAAGGGCTGGTATGCTGACTGTGTTGGCAGGTTTCTGAAGAGACAGTGAGTGTGTGTGAGTTTGTGAGTGTGTGTGAGTTTGTGACTGTGTGAATGAGTGTGTGTGAGTGTGTGTGTGTGTGTGTAGGTGAGTGCTGCAAAAGCTGCATTGTGTCGGTGTCCTCAGCTGCCCGTATCCTACTGGCCCTGTGCACACACATACATACACACACACACACACACACACATGCACGCACACACACTCCCTCCAGACATCTGTGAATTTGTTTGTTATTGCACAGAACCTAAGGACAATCATACAACTATACAAACATCCACTTCATCCAGACAGTTAAGGACAGTTACACACTGGTGTGTGTCTCGTCTCTCTTTTCACCTTCAGATATACACATACAGACACACACACACACCCACACACACGGAGAGGTACCCAGCAGCCGGTAGGGTATCAGAAGCGTCTCTCTAAAGATGCTCCAGGACATGTGGTCGAGTGTGTCCCGATGGTTCCACGGCTCGTCTGCATGCAAAGGAGTTCCTGCGGAGCCGCTGGTCGAGAAGAACGAGAAAGCAGCTGCGAATCCCGCGGCGACGTCCAACCAGGCGCAGCAAGCCACTCAAACAGAGGAACATGTCTCACTACCTGCAAAGAAAACTACAGTGCTGATTTTGGTGGCGCCACCTAAGGACCTCGGCCAGGTACTGCAGTGTGAGTCACATTACAAAAGCCTAACCTGGAGTTTGAACACCAAAGTCTGTTTGTTTTTTTTTTCCCAAAGTACTGAAAATGTACTTTTCAGTGTCCATCAGTTATTCATTCTGGTATCATAATGGCACACCTTCACTAACACATTCACTAATATGTTCACTTTTAAAAGTGCTTTGTGCAAATGCGGGATGGTTTTCAGGATGCAGGTGAAGAAGTTTCATAATGTTCTTGGTGTATCATGGCTGCTGACAGTGTTCCAGATCATCTCAGCGTGTTGTAATCAGGCCTGTAAGAAAAGTGGTCAGATGAACTAGACTTAATGCCTTAACGTCAGAACCGAAGCAGGGTGTATGGGGTGAAAATCCAGTGCTTAATGTGGTCTCAAGGCAGTAATGTGAGATCGTACAGCTGTAGCTGCTGCCTGCTTTGTCACAGAGCTCTGCAGTGAATCTTCACACGTAGAAGATGAAGGTCCCTGAGTGAGTTGGACAGTCCCGGGTACCTCAGCAGGACACAACCTTACAGGCTGCAACAAACGCCGATTGTAGATCTGAGACGCGCTTTTCTGATATGGAGCTAACTTCTCTCACACGTGTGTGTGTGTGTGTGTGTGTGTGTGTGTGTTTGTGCGTGCGCATGGGACCTGTTGCCTGGGTCCGTTTGATTCTGCCAGGTTTGCTGTTGCCGCTGGTAACGGTACAAGCAGTGGTTCTGTTGTTGTGTACGTTTGCCCCACATTTATACAAGGTGTAAAAAGACGCCCTTTAATGAAACGTTCCCAGTGTTCTGAAGGTGCACAGGCACTGCGATGAGAGGGGAATGTTTCTCGGCTTTAAAATGCACGTGGAGAGCCTGTGCCTGGACTTTTGTACAAAATGTTAAATCTGATACTCGGTGAACCTCATGTTTTTTTAATGCAGGGCAGGTGTACACACTCACAGTAATAACAACAGAATGTCCCAGGACAGAACGGCTAGATGAGCAGCCGTCCGTGCCTGGCAGTCATTTGGAGCGAGGCGGTACCCCGGGGGCGAGGCGGTACCCCGGGAGCGAGGCGGTACCCCGTACGAGACACCCTAGGTGCTGTGCCGGTTGCCAGGGCGACCATCGAGAGCGCCGTCTTGTCCTCCGAGCACCGGGCTCTGTTCGTCCTGCTCTTTGGCCTCTGAACTTTCCTGAACGTCTGAACTTTTAGGCTGGGAATTGGATCCGTAAAGTAAAGATACCGGCGTGTTTCCCCGGTGACTGCAGCATGTGGGAGTGACCTGCCTCTTCCTTCCACTTGTTCTGTTGTTGCAGTTTGGCTTGAAGCCTTTTGCATGTGGAGTCAGACGGGCTGATTTTACAGACAAATTCTTAAGGCTGCAGGACCTGTGCAGTCAAGCAGGATCCTTTCTGTAAAGCACATGAAGGCCCACAGTCTGTTTTTCAGACACTGTAATTTCAGACCATAAGAAGATGATCAGATTTATCATGGACCATGATGCTAATGCCATTCTAGCAGTTTCTTCTAGCGTTTTCTAGCACATATTCTAGCAGTTTCTTCAGGTGTTTAAACTGAATGGGGGAAACCTTCTGGAGCTTCGAATATTTTCTCAAAAGCCCTGAATTAGTAAATTTGTTGTTTCTGCTCAGTCTCTCTGAATGGACCAGCAGATTTGTTGGACCTAAATTCTACTGCAATGTATTATTATAATGTTACCACTTATAAGCACACCCTAACGTTGCCATGGGCGGTGGTTGACATGGGCGGTGGTCGCCATGGGAGTTTCATTCAGCCTGTCACCTCGGTGACCAAGCGGTGGGCATAGCGTGTTTCAACCTCGGCCGCCATCCACAGGAAGTGGTTCATCCTGTGACCCGAGGAAAGTCGATGTTTCGGGACGTGAATCTTACTTTGATTGTGTGGGGCAATAAAAAAACTAACATCCCTCTAAGTTTGGGTTTAAAACAACTTCTGCTACAGGTAGAAGCTACTACAGGTGAGAGAGATGCCGGTGGGATCAAAGTACAAGTTGTTTTTCTCTGCCGATGTCCCTGTGACCACGAGACTCGGCTTTAACTCGATGTGTAGAGCACAGCTGATTTGCTTTGACGTGCAGGAGGATTTCCTTGCAGGACTGGGTTTGTTTTAGACGGGTGATTTTGGAGGATTTCTGCACCATTTGCTTCAGGTTGCATCTACTCCTGTACAAAGATCGGAAAGGTTATACTTTTTCTACATGCAGTGCAGTGACTCAGATTAATCTCCTTACCTGTGGTTTTGTAATCTGACTGCCGGTCTCCTTGTTCTTATTCTACTGCAGTGTGTGAAGTTTGTTTTTTTTTCTTCTTCTTTTGATTAGAGGATATAATCCAGTTTACATTCCCTCCCTCATTAATAATGAGAGCGCTAACCTTCTGTGACATTTTACAAGATGCACTTCGTGATTCACTGCCTTGAAATCTGATTCACAAATGAATGAAAGCGGGAGGCCATGAGGCTCAACCAATCACGTTGTAGCGTGTGCCCACAAGCCGTGGTAGGCGGGACTATTTAACGCTTTCTTGTGCCATGTGTCAGAAAAACGCCGGCTGTCTAGGAAGAGTGGCTCTCAAGTTTTATACAGATGTGATTATTAATGACTGAATGAATGATTAATATGCTGGGCCTCTGTCTTTACGTGCCTGTTCCTGATACGAATCAGACCGAATTTGAATATTTCGAATCGAATAGTTTACCGACCGAGTTGAAGTCTCTTCTGAAACTGAGTTTATTTCTTCCATCCCAGGAACTGACTACATACAGACAGTGGCGAAAGGTACGTCATTATGCTACTGGTGACATTTTGCTAATAATTATGATGGTACTCAGTAGAGCTTGTGAACATTTACATGTTTGCAGGTGCAGTTTAGAACTTGGTTTGGTTTAAGAGTGAAATTCCACAAACTCATTTTTTTTATTAATTAACGTAGCTGAAGTGTAGTGTGTAGTTTACCTTGTTGTTTTTGGTGATATATTTTAATTCATTTTGTTTCTTGTACAAGGAGTTTAGGAGTTTGCCTATTCATTTTTTACTTATAATTTAGTAATTTTAAGTTTACTCTCGGGGTGCATGGCCTCGTTTGAGTTGGCTGCCTGGCTCTGTGTGACACAGATACCGTGTTCAGTTCTGTTTTGGAACAAAATCTGATTACAGTGATGTCAAAAATGTATCAGAGATAAAGTTCTTTTAATTATTCGACTTGTTAATTATTATTCTTGTTATAATATATTCTGTATTAGATTGAATCATTTCTGTATCATTGAAAGTACAAGAGACAAGAATCGTTTGAAACATCTCTGTGTTTTAAGGTCATTACTGTTATCTTGTCTCGCTCTTGAGGCCTTCGAGTGCGTCTTCAATCTTTAAAGTCTTAAAGGTTCGCACACACTGCTGTGATTTTCACCCACAGCCTTCAGGATTAGTTTAGCAGGACTCACACTCAGGACTCACAGTTTAGCAGGACTCGCACGCAGAAAACGTCTCAACAGCTTCTCCTGTTTTGTAGCGATCAGATGATTTTAATTTCCTAGAATAACTAGCGAATATACCTGTGTATTATTTTGTTGTTGTTTTCTACCATTTGTAGGTTACTGTTATCATGCATCTGTTACTTTAATGTTGTCTGATTGGCCTGAAGTTTCCCACTGAACTCTATGTTGGGGACTCTCTCTCATAGCGGTTCTCCGTAAATGTTGATGGTTGATGGGAATGAAGGGAGTCGTGTCATCCAGTCACACTCACAGTGCATCTACTGTGACCAGGGACATTACATTTACAATGAAGGCCCCTCATAGTTACAGTGAAGATCTATTACCCCCCTGGGACATTGTGTCAACAGAGTAAAGATGACCAAGGCTGATGAGAACAACAAAGGCTTTGGGGCTCTCCATGTATGAATATTGAACACAACAGTTGAATATTACACCAGTTCCAGTCAAAACGAGCTCATTCTGCACAACATGTTCTTTAGAATTATGTAGAAGAATAATGAATGACAAGTACTCAGAATAATACTCAGAATGTTCTGGGAAGTATATGTGTTTGTGTAAACATTATGATGTCGTTCTCAGGAAAGTGATGTTAAAAATTAAACTAATGCCTCCATTAGCATCCATTCCTGAAGTGCACTAAGCTGGATGGTTCGACCCATAGCCCTAGATGAGATGTTTCTCTCAGGCAGTTAATCCCTGAAAGCTCCTGTTCCTTGCGCTCAATAAACTGCTGCCAAGATAATGGCGAGCAGCTCTAACGTGCGCAGTGACGTGCACTCAACCTTCTCCTGAACAAACACGGCCCATATGTCAGAGCTCCTCCGAAAGAGCTCATCTCCATGACTTCAGGAACCTCCTACCTTGACGTTCCCTTGACCTTTGCTCTACTCTGTTGTGCGTGTGGATGGGTGGCTGGTTCAGAAAATCGTGAAAGCTGGAGATAAGGACCTGGATGGGCAGCTGGACTTCGAGGAGTTTGTGCACTACCTGAGGGACCATGAGAAGAAGCTACGGCTTGTCTTCAAAAGTCTGGACAAGAAGAATGATGGTAAGGAAGTGCGTGCGTGCGTGTGTGTGCGTGTGTTTGTGTGCATGTGTATTTGTGTGCGTGCGTGCGTATGTGCGTGCGTGTGTGTGTGTGTGCGTGTGTTTGTGTGCGTATGTGCGTGTGTTTGTGTGCATGTGTATTTGTGTGCGTGCGTGCGTGTGCGTGTGTGTGTGCGTGTGTGTGTTTGGTAAGTTTTATTCTTTTATGTTACTGATGCCAGTCCAAGCAAATGGCTGCTAAATGTACAACTCAGCATTATACGATTTCCACAATTCAAAAGAAGTGGTGAATACTGTGACTTACTCATGAATATCTCTCTCTCCCTCTCTCTCTCTCTCCCTCCCTCCCTCTCTCCCTCCCTCCCTCTCTCCCTCTCTCTCTAGGTCACATTGATTCCCAGGAGATAATGCAGTCACTCCGAGACCTGGGGGT
>JAOYMR010000002.1:10212289-10223562 GCA_025802075.1 Tenebrosternarchus preto | reverse complement strand
CTCCCTCCCTCTCTCCCTCTCTCTCTAGGTCACATTGATTCCCAGGAGATAATGCAGTCACTCCGAGACCTGGGGGTGCACATATCAGAGCAGCAGGCTGAGAAAATCCTCAAGAGGTCAGTTCATCTGTAGATAAAGCCAAACATCTATCATTTGGTCTCCCACTTCTCTTCCTTCAGTTTTCCCCTTGTTGTTTACCATCGTAGCTTTTTCTAAACACTGATCTGGGCTGGTTACCTTCTCCTGTTAAACATTACATCAACCATTTAAGTGTAGCCAGTGTGATCCATCTTTAATCTCTCTGCACCTATGAGGCTCTTAACTAGATGCTTGAGGTGGCACTGTGTGTGTGTGTTTGTGTGTGTTTTAACAGTGCGTCTTTCTGCTCTGTCTATCAATGTGCTGCCTCTTTCTCTCTCTCTCTCTCTCTCTCTCTCTCTCTCTCTCTCTCTCTCTTTCTCACATTATCACTCTCTCCTTCTTTGTTGCTCCTCCTATCTTTGTCTTCTCAGAATTAGGAGGGGTCATGTCTGGGCCCCCATAATGTAGTAAGTAAGCGTTCTTCTTCCTCACATATGTCCTCCCTCCCTCCTCTTCGGTTTTTGCTCTTTAGGGTTATCGTTTATCCCTGCCTAATTTAACCATCTCCTCCCCCAGTCAGCTCTCATCTGCTTGCTTCGATAGAAACACTGTGCATTGTGGAGAGGTTAGCAGCAGTAGCAGATTTTTTGTTTTTAGTATTTTGACGAGACATCTCAGCACGTGGAGTAATACTTTTTTTTGCCACGATGAATATGGACCGTGACTCCGAAAGGGGTTTGAACTTCCAAACCCCTGCATGTTGGAGTTACCTGATTCCCGTCCAGCGGCTGTGAGCAGGAGCTAGGTGTGGCAGGCTAAACTATCGCTGCTAGGAGTCAGGACAAAGGCAAGAGCTCAGTTCCTCCACAGCTGACCTGCCGTGTGTGTTTGTGTGTGTGTGTGTGTGTGTGTGTGTGTGTGTCCCACCCTTGAAACAGCATGGACAAGAACGGCACAATGACCATCGACTGGAATGAGTGGAGAGATTACCACCTGCTGCACCCAGCTGAGAACATACCTGAGATCATCCTCTACTGGAAGCACTCCACGGTAGGACCAGGTTCTGCACCCTGCCGTTTCACTAGTAATACCAGAATGCTAGGTTTGTTTGTTTGTTTCTGGCCCATGTTGTTTACTCTTTGATCCATAAAGTAAGAAAATGTTTCACACGAGCAAAGCTTCATCTGGTCATCGTTCCTGTCCCTGAGTACCCAGTGTGTCAGAAACACTTGCGTGAACTTCCACTCAAACTGTTTCCCTTAGGCATTCATGGCCATAAGGATTCAGTCAAACGCTTAAATCCTTACGCACGTGAGAAAGCTCCATTAAGGACCGCAGCTGATCCAACACACGTGTGACGCTCTGTACGACTCTGCGTGTCGTGCTGTGTGAAGAAAGCTTTTATTATAATGATTAATATGTTTGGAAGGAAGGTTTGTACGTGTTTTTTTTAACGTTTGAGGTGAAGTGGAACTGAGGACGTGTAACTAAATGTTGTGTAACTGTTGGTCCAGCCTGGTTTTCCACCCCGCCCAGACCAGCCTCCCTTTCTTTCAGATAAAGCATGTCGTTTTTTATCACTGGAAACCAGATGGTGAATACTGAGTGGTTTCTTTAATGTGATCCTGCATAACTGCATCCAGTACATCCATAAGTGATTGAACTTTAGGTTGATTCTTTTCATTGGTTCAAGCACAGCGGTTGTCATCCATTGCCAGAGAAAAATGTTCATATATTCATAGTTCATATTATGGCCCTGTATAAAAGTTCATATTATGTTTGTATCTGTAATGTGACTATAAGCTCCACCCCCTAAATGTGTTGCCTTTAATAAAAAAAAAAAAATCTAACATTGTACTAAAGAGTTTTTTATTAATCTATGTAGTCGTGACATGTTTTACCATCCCAACTTTACCGTAACCATGACTACTAAAGTCCACGTTTCTCACGCCACTTGCGATGTGGTCCGTGCAGATATTTGACGTGGGGGAGAGTCTGATGGTCCCTGATGAGTTCACGGCAGAGGAGAAGAACACTGGCATGTGGTGGCGCCACCTGGTGGCGGGGGGCGGTGCCGGGGCTGTGTCTCGCACCTGCACCGCGCCGCTGGACCGCCTCAAGGTTCTCATGCAGGTAAAGACATCCAGGCGTCCGGGAGGAGACGTTCTTCCGCTCTTCCGTGCTCAGGCACGGATGGTGGCCTGCTGGTTCCACCTGCTGACGTGTCCCGGTCTTCCCAGGTGCACGCATCTCGCTGCAACGCGATGGGCATCGCCGGCGGATTCACCCAGATGATCGGCGAGGGCGGGATCCGATCGCTATGGCGAGGGAATGGCATCAACGTTCTGAAGATCGCGCCCGAGTCCGCCATCAAGTTCATGGCCTACGAGCAGGTAGGTCTAGTGATGGAAACTCTCCAATTCACATGAATCAAGTGACGAAGCAAATAACTTGCTTATAATCATGTTCTTAACACATTATTATTAGTTATTACAGCCAGTAATCATGTTTTGCCTAAGAAGGTTACAGTACAGTTACAGTAGCTACTCTCCTCAGTCATTCAAGGATTAGTCTTTTCTCTTTCCTGACACGGATACTCTCACGTTCACCAGATAAAACGCCTGATTGGCAGTAACCAGGAGACGCTGGGCATCGTAGAGCGGCTGGTGGCAGGGTCCCTGGCTGGCGCCATTGCACAGAGCAGCATCTACCCCATGGAGGTAAGAGGAGGAGATAGCGACGGGCGCGCGCTGCTGCTCGCCACTCCCTGCACAGGTGTTTAAGCGACACGAAAACACTCGCGCGCTTTGAAAACACTCGAGCTCCTTTTCAAGTGTGAGGAGTTTCCTCAGTTTTACTAAAACCAGCATGCGTTTATTTCCTGTGCCGTTCGAGTGGAAGTGACATGAACATATTCTTTTGTTTGTTTATCATATTTATTTAAAGGGTTCTCTCCGAGACTTAATCTTAATTAATTTACCTCAAACTTGAGCTCTTTCTAGCTAAACAAAGACTCTTGGGTTTCTTGAAGGTTCTGAAGACCCGGCTGGCGCTGGGGAGGACGGGTCAGTACTCGGGCATTGCGGACTGTGGGAAGCGGGTTCTTCAGAAGGAGGGCTTGGCCGCGTTCTACAAGGGCTACGTCCCCAACATGCTGGGAATCATCCCCTACGCTGGGATAGACCTGGCCGTCTACGAGGTGCTTCATTAAAACTTCAGCGATGTGACCATCAAAATACGATTTTGTGAAAGCTGTAAAAACCATCATTCAAAGACGTATAGGAAGTAAAAAAAAAATTAAGCTGAATATAAAAATAATCACAAGCTTTGTGATTAAGAAATGAAGGAAACTGAATGTATAAATAGATGGTGAATGGTCCTCCTCTCTCCCTCTCCAGACGCTGAAGAACTCCTGGCTCCAGAGGTTTGCCACAGATAGTGCTGACCCAGGTGTGTTCGTGCTGCTGGCCTGTGGCACCATGTCCAGCACCTGTGGGCAGCTGGCCAGTTACCCGCTGGCCCTGGTCCGCACGCGCATGCAGGCGCAAGGTGAGGCTTCGGTTCCCGTGGCAACATGCCCTACCCCACCCCCCACCGCTCAGCTTCCATCATCTCCACCATCTGCTCTTTGTGACGTTACTGTGACAGTGTGGTTTTGTGAAAGCTGTACAGAAGTAATAAAGCAAATTAAAAGCTGAATATAAAAATAATCACAAACTTTGTAAATTAAGAAATTAAATAAATGGAATCTCCCTTCCTCTCTCTCTCTCTCTCTTTCTCTCTCTCTCTCTCTCTCTTCCTCTCTCTCTCCCTCCCTCCCTCTCTCTCTCTCTCTCTCTCTCTCGCGCTCTCTCTCTCCTCTCTCTCTCGCTCTCTCTCGCTCTCTCTCTCTGGACAGCGGCCTCTCTGGACGGAGGTCCTCAGATGACCATGAGTGGTCTGTTCCGGCACATCGTGCGGACAGAGGGAGCCATGGGCCTGTACCGAGGGCTGGCCCCCAACTTCATGAAGGTCATCCCTGCCGTCAGCATCAGCTACGTGGTGTACGAAAACCTGAAGGTCATGTTGGGAGTGCAGTCCCGGTGAGGGGAGGGGGGAGGGGGGGGCCACGTCAGCGTTTGTGTTCTTAGTTCTCGCTTTCGATGTTGGTTTTATTGGGATCCGAAGCAGAGCTGGCCGAGGGAGGCCCCCGCCTGAGGGAGTCGCGGGTGCCGAGGCCTGAGGTTGGAGCTGTGGGGGTCGTTTTGTGAACGAGAGGAGGAGGTGTGCAGGTGACTGAGAGCTGAGGCCGTATTACCAACCCCCATCCCAACGACGTACTGGTTCCGCGGGAACCGTCCGGTACGAGCTCTCAAGACGAGGCGATGTTCCAGAGCGGGACCTCGTCGGCACGCTGTATCTGCTCTTTCCAAAATGTCACCCCACCAACCCAAAAAAAGTAGAAGCTGTCACGTGACCCTCACATGATCGGCCGATTGCAGTCACGTGCATTTCACCGGGGCCAACAGAGTGTGTACTGTTCAACGGGCCCTTAGGAGTTCAGTTTTATACGCTGTTTACGTCATTGTCTTACAGGTCCAGTAGGTGGCAGTGTTTAGATAACAAAGGGGCTTGAAACAAACACCTACCCAGACACATTACATTCTCCTCTTCAGTTGGATGTGTTGGGTTTTTTCTCTCTCTCCGTTTTTTTTGTTTGTTTTGTTTTGTTTTGTTTTTTGACATTATCACATGTATTTGCGCACTACTTTTATGTCTCTGTTTTGTTCATATATTTATTAACATAAATTGTTTAGTTTCTTCTCCCTTTTATAAGTGTAGAAACCATATGTTTTTAAGTGAAATAACAATGCCTCACCTGGATCAGCTGTGAACACTCATTAGAATGATTCAGCCTTTATTCTGAACCCCATGGGGTCTTTTCAGTTAAATAGTCTGTTTATTTTTTAAGTATGTTGTCAGTTATATTTATTTAACTCCAATCTGTACAGTAAAAACAAGTGATATATACAATATGAACAGTTGTTGACAAAATCATACAAAATTCATTTATGGGGATTATAATCTTGCATGGGTTCAAATTAAAGTCTTCACAATTATCTTAATTAGCAGCTTTATAAAGAACTGGTTTATTGGTACGTGGATGGAATTCAGACACTACGAATCAGTTCTTTGGGACTTGGCTAAGATCACCACCAGGTAAAACTCCTTGCACAGAATAAACAGGTAATTCAGCCGTTTGCGTTGGAACCGCTGACCTGTACAATGCTTTTGTATGAACCCTCACAATTAAAAGGAATCTCCTCACAGTATTAGTGCGCACACATCTCGAGCATTAGTTTCCTGGACTGGCATTGGATTTCACAAATGGGAACAGTAAGGAATGGAGAAAAACCACTCAGGAACTTTGGTAAAACTTGGAACACAGCTCCTTCTTCTTTGCATCAAGACTGAATGATACTATAATGCGTACAGCTGTTGTGGCTATAAACATTTGGTGTGGTGGCCTGAGTAATTTGGAGCGTGGCGGTTATTTTTTACCGATCTTTTTCTGATGCTTATTTCGGCGCATCTGTTGATTTATCCATCTGACTCAGGTGTGGTTTTGAGTTGTTCTAGAGCTGAATACCTAAGCTGCTTTTTCTGCAGCTGGACTTTAGTCCAGAAAACCTTTTAGTTTTGACTTGTATTACAGAACCTCCACTAAATATCGAAGCTTGTTATATATAAAAAGCATAGAATAGGTACGCATATGTTTAGTTTTTGATTAGCGCCCTCTTGTGGATGAATATTTTGGCGCAAATCAGCATTCAGCCAGATGTTGAATTTGACGCTTTGAAACGTACAGGGCCAGACCTCCCAAAACTGCCCTCGCCCACGGAGCACCACAGCATTTCCTGTACGAGGCGGTGGCTTTCCCCGGGCTTGCCGCCGTTGTTCATCTCTCTGCTGCAGGGGATCCCGGCCAGAGAGGGGGTTGCTGCCCTGGTTATTCAAATGCAGATATGTAGTGAGTGCCAGACCAGACCCGGCCTGGAGTTCCTCTTGTCTTTGCTGTTGCCTATAAAAGAGTGGCTGATCTACTCTTCTTGAGCTGATCCACACACTGCATCCCTTCATTGGCACCTAACCTTTCACCCAGCAGTGACCAACCCGGCCCCAGAAGTTCTAGCCTCCTGGGGAGTGTGGATCCATCCAAACTGGACTGGGCTCATACAATCTGGCTTGTGGCCAGATCTGAAGGAGGCCCTTTCTCCAGGAGCTTTGTTGGCCGCTGCCTTAATGTTTAAAAATAACACTGCGAAACTGGTTGTAGATCAGCAGAAGAGGGCAAGTCCTCTCTCTCTCTCTCTCTCCCTCTCTCCCTCTCTCCAGGATCCAGGATTTAGGTGTGTGTAAATTATCATAGACAATGTGTAAAGGCTTTTTACGAGGTGAGGGCCTCATACCTCATAGTGAATGCTGCTTCGTTATGAATGATTTTGTCTTATTGTATTTTGCACTCTTCTCCTTTTAGTGAATTAGTGAAGACTAAAACCATCTACTTAATTATCACAAAACTGGATATGTATAATCATACTGATCTGGGATCAGATATGATCCCCTATGAGCCCAAAAGCCACAGTGATCCTGGAAACCCCCCTTGCCTGAACGTCTAACTTTTCCCTAACTTTGAGTTTAGTTACAATCAACTGATCATTAGTTGCTGAAAAGACTCTATGATTGTGGTCCAAAACAGAATGAAAAAATATATGGTAACATGCCATTGGTTCCTGTCTTTGAGACGATATCCAATAGGGCTTCTGATATGGAGGGTAATGTCTGATTTGAGTACCTGTCTAAACAAAACCTTGGGATTCAAAATGCTCAGAGATGCAAAACATTTGTATTGAAACACTTGTACTGCAAGATGCATCGTGAAGTACGATAAATCTATAACGAAATGTCATGTAGCTGATGCTGAAATGTTATAATCAATGCAAACAAACTGTTTCGGTGTTAATCCTGATGGAATGCATAAGTGAATGAATGTAAATTTATTTATGTTTGTTTTGGAACGATGGTCAATAAAGATTATTTCAGTTGAATCGTCGGTTCTTGCTGGAAGAACGAACATGTGCACAAAACATGTTTTTACAAAATTTCACCAGTCCAACTTTTCCAGTGTCACTTTATTGTCTGCACATCTAACTATTTAGAAACCTTAAAAGAAATGTTGCTCCAAATGCATAAGAATTCTGCTGGTCATCGCCCGGAAAATTAATGGAGTCCAGTAGAATCCTGAATGGAATCCTGTTCTGTTCCAGGAAGTTCTCTCACTAAGAAACGGAATTGGAAGCACCACCCGAGCATTTAATGTTGACAACAGAGGTGGACTAATAGTGGAGAAATTGTTCATACAATGAAATATTGTAATATTGTAATTCTGCTTTGCTAAGTACGAACTGTAGTTGCTAACATGCAAATGGGTTCAGCATTTTTTTGCACAGTACTTACATTTACATTTATGGCATTTGGCAGACGCTCTTATTCAGAGCGACTTACTTAAGATCCTACATTTCTTTCCATCACGTTTTATAAAGACAAACCCAAGATCGAGTTCAAAGCCATTTCTGAAACCAAAAGAAAATCCCTTCGACGTTGTTGCTTAGTTAAAAATTAACTTTGTCTGAAAAATCCTTCAGTGTTGCTTTGTTTGCAATAATAAATGCACCTGTCGCATTTTGTGTTGCTTATTAATTTGAGGAATACAGATCAAACGGACGGTGGCTTATTCCGGATAAACTGCATCACGTCTTGGTCAGCGAGAGTAGCCGGTTACAGACGAGTTAACTAACCGGGCAGCTGTACCTGCTGCCACCCACGTGAGCTGTGAGCTGGCAGCTCTCGTGGGATTCATACAAATATTGCTTTAAAGAATATAATAAACTGTGCATGTGATCATAACATCCACACACACTAAATATTTCAATCGCTTGCGCACTGTATTAACTGCAATTTGAGAACATGTTTGACATCTGATATTCTAGCCAATGCGGATTAAGCTCTGTCGTGATCAAGCCGTTTCTCGGTTTGCGCAGTCAAGTGGAGAGCAACTGCAGCTGCCTCTGATAGCGCCTCTCAATAATGCTCCTTCTGTAAAAAGGAAGATGAAACAATTCAACGTTTATTTTACACTTGTCCCCACACAAAGAAATCCTGTTGTATTATATTTATGTTTTAATAACGTTTAAGTTTTAAATACTGAACACTGTTGTTGGCAATTTCTTTTTACTCTTTTTTTGTGTTTATTGCAATAAAAAAACTGCAGCTTCCTCGTTCTCACGAGATTATAACGGTGTATGTCGTCGTAACGTTTTCATTATATTGACTGTAGTTGTCCATAAATAGCAAAGCTTCTATACTATGTCCTAATTGTATGAATTTGTAATTACCTCTATATAATACCTTCTGTTTGTTTTTGTTAACGTGTAAGAGTGTATCCGGAATAAAATAAAATAATAAAATATAAGCATTTGTAGGCTAATCACATCCTTTTACTTCCGGGTTACAAATACAAACTTTGCAAATAAAAATACAGAACTTTAAGAAATAATCACAGTTACAACTGTGTATTTCGTTTTTCTATTTTCTTTAGGAAGGTATAGAATAGAAGAAGTGAATAGACTCATACAAACCAATGATTTTATCTTCAAGATAGGCGTACTCGAGTTAGCCAGCTACAGGTAATAACGGAATATTTGTGCAAAATAAAGGCCTTCATCAAGGTGATGGTGTTAAACTCAACTCAGCATACGTCATGGTCCAGATATGTGATCTTTGTATTACATATAACGAATTTTAATAATCATTTGGAAAATGCAATCTAGCTGTACATTAGCACAAAGAGAAACTTTCACATAGTTTGCGGTAAAAAAAAAAAAATTAAAAGAGAGAGAGAGAGAGAGTGTGTCCAGAACGAAGTAAAAAAAAAAAAGGACCACGGAAACAATCACATGACATGGCCAGAGAGGAAGTCGGGTCTTTCTGCTAACACGTCAAATATGCTGAGAGAAGTTAAAGTCACAAAATTTATGACACGCTTTAGAAATCTCTCTTCGTAATACTGGCGAATAGTGGTTAAAGGCAGAATAACACAAACCCTTGTCAGCTGATTATTTGAGTCAGCTCCGATTGTGAGTTTATGTCTGCCAGTCATTCATTTCTCACTCCACGACGTTAGTTTTATTTTTTCATTTACAGCGGTCACGAGTTTTAAGCGGGGGGAGAAAAATAATTTACATACTAGTCAGGTGAGTCTGCGTGGTGCTTAAGGTTTGCTGTCATTGTTCGACTGATCACATATTTCTGCAACAATGATGTCGTTTGAAGAAGCGAAGGCAAGACTAGAGTCTGCTGGTCAGACGCACGTTCTGCAGTTTTGGTCTGAACTTTCTGCGGGGGAGAGGGATACATTTCTGGATGAGCTGTCTCAGCTGGACCCCGATGAGTTGAAACAACATTGCCGGATTGCTACCGAGGCTGCGGACCTCCAGTCGAGCAAAGGCGAGCGGCTGGATGCACGTATGGAACCGGTCCCACCAGAATTCATCGGCAGTGTGCGTAAAAGTGACCAGCAAACACTGAAAGAATGGGAAGATGAGGGTAGGGTTTTGCTCTAAATATTCTGGCGTTTATTTACACACATGGAAGGAAAACAAGATTGGGCTAAAATCTGAAATTAGAAGCTCTAAAACTGTTTTGCAGGTTTTTTACAGATGGCGCAAAACAAAGTGGCCGTCTTGTTACTGGCAGGAGGCCAGGGAACTCGACTTGGAGTTCCATACCCCAAAGGAATGTATAACGTTGGATTACCAAGCGGCAAAACTTTGTATCAGATCCAGGCAGAGCGGATCCGGAAAGTGCAGAAGCTAGCAAGTGTGAAATACGATTCACAGTGCACCGTTCCCTGGTGAGTGTCGTCCACTTGTAACCTCCTCTACCTTCATCTGAACTGTACAAATATCTAATTCCTCTCGTCTCATGACACTGGGGTATTTGTAGACCCAAAGAGACTGGTAATATAGGACAAATACAGGTAGAGACTGTTAATATAGGACAAATACAGGTAGAGACTGGTAATATAGGACAAACCTACTCTAAATGTTCTTGCTGCTCGTTTATGTGCACGCAGGTATATAATGACCAGTGAATTCACACTGGAGCCCACTGAGATGTTCTTTAAAGAGAACGGCTACTTTGGCCTGGATCCATCCGATGTGGTCATGTTTGAGCAGAGGATGATCCCAGCTGTCAGCTTCAATGGGAAGATTATGCTGGAAAAGAAGAACAAGATAGCGATGGCTCCAGGTTAGAGGTGTTTCTGTTCAGGTAGAGTAATGTAAAGTACATGAAATCATTGAGGCAAATGACAAAGGACACAACTTGAGGTAATTCACTGCTTTTATGTCTCAGTATTGTCTTTGTATTATTATGCACCTGTGTGTGTGTGTTTTCTTGGTTTTTCCAGATGGCAATGGAGGCCTCTATCGTGCCCTTGTAGATAACAAAGTCTTGGAAGACATGGAGAGGAGGGGAGTGCAGTATCTTCATGTCTACTGTGTAGACAACATCCTGGTTAAAATGGCCGATCCTGTCTTCATTGGTTTCTGTGTGAAGAACGGAGCTGATTGTGGTGCTAAGGTACAGATGAGTACTAATGCAAGGTTTACCTGGACTGAATAGATTTTTACTTTTTGCTTTTATCATTTCCCCTCTTGGTGAGTTGAGATGTTTGTGAACTTGTGAGCGTTCTCACAAGCATCATCATATCCTGCTTTTCTAATCAACCCATTCCTGAACTATATATACATATATATTTTTACTTTGTTCTTAGAATACACCCACTGAATTCTTATGTTGCATCTCTCTTGGTGAGGTGGTAGAGAAGGCGTACCCGGCTGAGCCTGTGGGGGTGGTGTGCCGTGTAGATGGGGTGTACCAGGTGGTGGAGTACAGTGAGCTGGACTCAGAGTTGGCAGAGCAGCGCCGCCCTGGAGGAGAGCTGATGTACTGCGCTGGAAACATTTGCAATCACTTCTTCACCAGAGACTTCCTGCGGGATGTCGCTCAGTGAGTGACATATGATGTAATTTGTCAGCACGCTTTTCCTTTTACCGACCTGATACTAGATCGATCAACAGTTAAAGATT
>JAOYMR010000002.1:10164859-10180208 GCA_025802075.1 Tenebrosternarchus preto | reverse complement strand
CTGTGCCCAAGGACCGGACCCTGCCAAGTGAGTCTGATCCACCGACCAGTTCTCACACACACACACACACACACACAGCTCGACACCAAGAAGTAAGAACACTGACTACAGTATATCTACAGTATATCTACAGTATATGGCATGTTCCGGCATGTTCTTTTTCTTTGTTTCTCCCACATATCTCCATCTGTGTTTCTCTCTCTCCCTCACTCACTCACTCACTCAGCTGGCTGTCAGCCTTGGAAGGCACCAAATGGCTGCAGCACCTGTCTGTGTTGCTGAAGGCGGCCCTGTTGGTGGTGACGGCCGTGGATCGGGACCACAGGCCCGTGCTGGTGCACTGCTCTGACGGCTGGGACCGCACGCCTCAGATCGTGGCCCTGTCCAAACTGCTGCTAGACCCTTACTATAGAACCATGCAGGTGAGGGAGAGGGAGAAAGAGGGGAGGGGAGGGGAGAAAGAGGGGAGGGGAGGGGAGAGGAAGGGAGATGGATGAGACAGGCTGGAGAGAATAGAAATGCTCTCTTTACAGTTCATATACTGGTCCCCTCCATGTTCCTTTCGTTCATTTTAATTAATAAACTGGATTAGGGCTGCATGCACAAGTACAGTAGCTTTAAAACTGCTTGAACTTTTCTGTGCATGAGGTTTCATAACCGTGCAGATGTGATGAACTCTGATGATAAACATTTACAAGAACAACACAAGACTCCACGCAGGAGGGAAAGAATCCTTGGCATGTGTTGTTTTATCACTTACTGTGAAAACCACAGCAGGTTTTCGTGTTGTTTCTCGCCCGGCCCTGTGCAGGACCCCGTGTTTCCCACCTCAGTAGGTGCTTGAATGCAGGATGAGGAGTCCTGAGTTTCCAGGCTGCGGTATCCAAATGTTAACTGTCCACACGGATTCCTACCATATGCTCTTAAAGGCATTCCCACCGTTAGGAAGCAAACTCTGTTCATTTCAACACCTGAACAGCTCCTACCTCCTTCCCTCTCCGCAGGGCTTCCAGGTGCTGGTGGAGACGGAGTGGTTGGATTTCGGACACAAGTTTGCGGACCGCTGTGGCCACGGCGAGAACGCGGAGGACGTGAACGAGCGCTGCCCTGTCTTCCTGCAGTGGCTGGACTGTGTGCACCAGCTACAGAGACAGTTCCCCTGCTCCTTTCAGTTCAACGAGGCCTTTCTGGTACTGCTGGCGCCGCCCTTCTGTTTTCCCTGCGAACTGCAGCTAAAGACCCAGTTAGGGTCCATCCGTAGGGCCCAGTCAGGGTTGCTTGTAACTGGCAGGCCCAGTTTGGGTGGGGCAGTGGCAGCTACTTATCAGCAGCAATGTTACAGTGTTACAGTGTTAGTGTTGCAGTGCCCCACCCACTAATCATGCATTATGTTTAGCATGTCTCGAACGCAGACGACTGTGAATGCTAAAGCTGTATTTGTTTAGTTTGCATCTGATCTGATCTGATGATGCTGCCCCCTTCAGCCCCCTTGGAAGTGGTGCAGCCATTCACTGCTGTTTTCTTGCGAGCTTAAAATGACTGCTAGTAATGGTGATTTCAGATGACTCAGCACGTGTGTGTGTGTGTGTGTGTGTGTGTGGTGTAGGTGAAGCTGGAGCAGCACACGTACTCGTGTCTCTTCGGGACGTTCCTGTGCAACAGTGGTAAGGAGCGTGAGGAGCAGCGTGTCCCGCAGAAGACCTGCTCGGTTTGGTCCCTGCTCCAGCCAGCCAACAGAGCCTTCCACAACATCCTGTACTCGCCCCACTCAGAAACGGTACTGGCCACTCGCCAACGAGGCCTCCTGCCCTGCATGTGTTGGGATTGGCTGGGTTTTTCCTGAACTTAGTGGGAAGAGAGGACAACGTTCAGACCCAGGCAGAGCTCTGCTCGCGTGAACTTCCAGCCAGGAGCGGCTGGGAATCGGAATCATGTCCCTGTGAAAGGACAAAACTTCTTGGCTAAAACAACATCTTTCTTTTTTTGGAGGGAGGGAGGGGGGGTTGAAAATAGAACTCTCAACTATTCAGTTGTCAGTTTGACTGTGTTCATTTTGGTGTTTAACATCTGCAAACTAGGATATTGTTAAACGAAATTTATCCCAGGAGCCCATTTGAATCCTGAAGATGAAAGGTCCTCTGGGTGACGTACCATCTACCATCCCTGTTCATCTTTGTGTCTTTGTCCTGTTAGGTGCTCCACCCAGTGTGTCACGTGAGGAACCTGATGTTGTGGAGCGCCGTCTACCTGCCCAACTCCGCCCCCTCCATGCCCTGCGAGGAATCGTGTGCTTCTTACTCCGCCCCCTCAGCCTCACCTGAAGATGTGCCTTCAGGGAGGTAAATTTGCGTGTCCTGTCTTTTTCTTGGTCTGTAGTCGGGAAGGAAGGGCCCGATGGGTGTTTTCCAGAAGAGAAACCACAAAGAATGTGCAAGACGGGAGTTGTTAAGCACCACTGTGCAAGTTCTCTTAATATAGAAATGTCTTAAATGAAAGGCTAATGTCACATTGTTTTTTATAGCGATTTATTTTTTTTAACAGCCATTGTTGCAAAGCAGCTTTCCAGATGTCAGTTTACAGAGTCCAAGCAATGCAGTTCTTTTAATGCATAACGTTTGTATTCTTCGTACGTTTGTTTATTCCTGTAATGTGTAACATGTCTGTACATCCTGGATTCTCTGAGCTGTAGTTGCAGTTCAACACTGGCACATTCAGATTCATGTGAAGCTGATTCATTTTGTTTGTTCCCCCGTGCAGACTGCCAAAGACTCGTTCCTATGACAACCTGCACACAGCTTGTGAGGGAACGAGTCCTGCGCCTTCAAACCGTCGCTGCAGTGACCCCAACCTCAACGAGAAGTGGGACGACCACCTTCGATCAGTGGAGATCACTGTAGCAGGAGAAGCCAATGGGGACCTTCAGAAATCAAACATGGCCAATCATACCGCACAGCATCCTGAAATGGGGACTGGATTGGACGAGAGGCTACAGGAGGAGGGACTTCTTTATAGCGTGGAGTACAATGACTCTAAAACAGGAAATGGGCGTGTTGCAGAAAATGAGGTCAGGACTGAAGAAGACGGTGGTTGGGACGTGTCCCTCTCCACTGTTGACTTTCCCTACCAAGCTGGAACCACACCCCCACACTCAGAGCTGCCCAACACTGTGCCTGAACAGAATCACCCTGCGACTGCTCTGGGTATTGAGGAAGCACTGGAACTTTCCACAGAGGAATCATTCACCTCAGTGTTCTCTTCTCCTACCCAGCCTGGCTACCTCACTAAAGGCCATAAAGCAATGGAGGAAAAATCTGCTGAGAACTCTCTTCATCCAGCTATCAACCCCAACCCTAGCCTGCCCTCTCCTCCTCAAGATGACTCTGCCCTGCAGAGCTCCGTGGAGGCATTAACGGAGGAGACGCCCAACTCGCCAACACGTGCTCCCGACGCCCCATGTCCGAGCCAGTCCAATCACCCCTCCCTTGCCTTGCCTTCCCAGTGTGCCTTGCAGCCTGCATCGCCACAGGCAGCCAATCACGAATATTCCATGTGCAGCGGGGAAGCTCCCCTCCTGAGTGGCTCCCCTACTCCCCTCCTGAGTGGCTCCCCTACTCCCCTCAGCCGGCAGGAGTCTTCAGCCAGCGGCATCTCGCCGCCTTCGCCTCAGCGATGCCCGCCGGGCTGTTCTTGGCGAGGGCCGGGTGTGGCGGCTCACATGGCCGGGGAGGACGGGCTCAGCGTGCACAGTGACGCGGTGCAGGTGCGCCTACGGCAGATGGAGGCGGGGCATCGGCTGCAGGTGGACACACTGAGAAGGCAGGTGCATGCACTGTGGAGCCAGCTGCACGTCAACGGAGAGCTGGTGAGAACAAAAACGCGTGCGCACACACACACACACACACACACACACACACACACTCTTCTATTGTTAATTCCTCCATTGTGAACTCCTCCAAAACTGCTCTGCAGATGCCGGTACCGGACCAGGAGAATAACGTGGATGCTGTGTGTCTCGCTCACTGTAGCGCTGAGCTTTACTCCCAGAGCAGCTGGGAGCAGGATGAACAGAGTGACAAGCAGGTGAAGAGGGGGAGGGGAATAGTGGGAGGGGCCTGGGAGGGGCCTGGGAGGGGGTTGAGGAAGGTTGATACTGACAAGAGAGTAAATGCTGCACTACCTAGGATGTGTTTCTTGTTTCTAGGCAACGGCATGGTATCGAGATCGTCTGTCAACTCACTGCTACCGCTGTGAGAACAAGTTTTGGCTGGCTGCAAGAAAACATCAGTGCAGGTGAGAACAGCCTCCTCCTGCCCCTCCCCCACTCTGTCAAACTATCTCTGTTTTTCTCCATCTCTGTTAAACAGCATACTGGCAACCTTTAAACATGGAGCCTCATTCAGATTATACTCCAGTACAGTGTGGCTTTGGTTGATGGACCAAGGGTGGGTTCCTCAGATAGTTAAGGCTCTCAAGCTCGGTCTCTCCCCTCCCTCTCTCCATCCTTTCTGTTTTCCCTCTTTCTGTCTACAGTGCCAAAGAACCTGTTGAGGAAGCCTGGTGAGACTTGCCCTGCCCCACCCTGGCCTCGCCCCTCTCTTCTTTTATTTTACTGTTTCTGTCCGTCCATCTGTCCTCTTCCTTTTCAAGCAGAACTTCACATCTGTATGTATATCCTGATATCAACTGACTTTATCCACAACGGCCTCAAAATGTTTTCCTCCGTTGTACACTGCTTAATCCCAGGAAAGCAGTGGTTTAAAAAAAATACTTATATTTAATAGAAGAGATTATGCCGTGTCTGTTAAAATATAAAACGCTCGAAGTAAGCAGTGATCTGTCTACCTGTGTCTACTTGTACTAAAGTTACTGCCTCCTCCCTATTGCCGCTTCAGGAACTGTGGGAACGTGTTCTGCGCCAGCTGTTGTGACCAGAAGGTGGCGGCGGCGAGCCAGCAGCGGTATGAACCCAACCGCGCATGCCAGGCCTGTTACGGGCACCTGCGTCCCACTGACCTGGAGCTGGAGAAGCCAATCACTGCCAGCTCCAATTGATGGCTTTTAGACCTGCTGATCTTGGGCTGTCCAGCCTTATAGAAACTGTAACCAAATGCATTTATATGGAGAAACCTTAGATTAGTGTGACGGTGTAACTACTGACATCACTGGAGCCGTCTCCTTCAGCACACGTCCCTTAACCTTAACCAGTTTAGACTTGAGCAGCGGAAAGAGAACTTTTTATCAACCAAGCAGTCAGAAAATTCAGAAACCATTCATGGGCATAATTCATGTAATTTATTAATAACAATAGGATTCAGTTTAGTAAGTCTTTAACTCCTGACCAGTGGATTAGAGAGAATTTTTGTGGAGCTGTGCAGATGTTTTAACTGCACTCAGTGCTGGGTATCGGAGCCGCGTGAGGCTCCCGCACAACCACTGCATGTGTTTGAACACCTGTACTCATGTGAATATGATATTTGTATATATTTAACGCCATATGTACAGGCAATGGAGAGAGTGGCGAATGTGAAGGTAAAATCTGATCCAAATGATGATGTGAAAACCTTTTTGGATTTTGAGCGCTGAATTGGTTTTTTTTGCTGGACAGCAGTGTGGAATACAGAGTCATCGTGGAGTCACAGTGAGACGAAGAGGAGCAGATATCTCGTATGGCTCGCTAATGTCTCAAATGTGTTTCGTGTCGCTTTGCTACCCGTCGGAAGCCGTGCGCGCGTGTGTGCACGCGTGTAAGCGAAGGCCCCTCCCCCCCTGCCTTTTCTGTGAGGCTGATGCTGTTTTTTTGGACTCTGGAGCTCTGAGACATTTGGGTGAATAACATTAAAGTGCAACACACTGCCAAGTCCAACCTTGTGGTCTGTGAACATGCTTGACTGAGTCAGGGTGGGATGTGCTGGGACAGTGTCGGCTCCCAAAAAAAAAACAAAAACAAAACAAAACAAGGAAAAGCTACGATTGAAATGATTCCAACAGTTTCATTTCTCTCCTCACCTCAGGCTACACATGGTGATGCACGTCACAGGGAGGGGGACGGGGCAGAAAGACAAACCACAAGTTCCAAAGAAAGATAGTCTTCTTTTTAATATTCATTATAGTTAATGCAACATTTAAAGTAAAGTTGAAAAAAAAAAAGTAAAAACTACAAGAAAGCTACTTTTCTGGTCAGCAGTTGTTGGACGTGAGTATCAAGAGCACAGGGAGGAAGTGCATCAAGTAACAAGGACAGGAAACCAGAGGCCGAAACCTAATGAAGAAACGTAATGGTTTTGTTCCCCATATAGTTTACATGCTACAGAGTGAGACTGCACAGCACAATGGCCATCAGTGACATTCATATCTGACCCGGCACTATTTGAGCTGTGTGTATATATATATATGTGTGTTTATATATATAGTGAAGTTGTTGTGGATTTGTGGCCCTTTGTGGACTGTGGCACTTCAGCGTCAGACCAGCCATTCGTTCGTTCATTCATTCCGATGGAAATACGACTTCCGTGCGTGTATGAATTCATACTTCCACTGTTCATTCATTCGAATCCTGAGGGTCAAAAGGTCACAAAAGCTCGGTGGTAACGAGGCCGGACCGTCCAGCGTACAAAGGAACGGCCGCAGATCCGTCGCCGTTCCTGTTACATTTTTCTGTGCCGTAAGAGCAAACAAAACCAAAACCAAACCAAACCAATCTGTTGTAATGCTTAATTGTTTGCTGGGGCAAAAACAGTTAAAACACTATACATCCATATTTTACAACAGAGATGTAACTGGTACAGTAGCAAAACATAGAAATGTTCAAGATGTACAAGTCTGAAGCCGCTATTTCTATTCACGTAGAGGAGATGATAGCACACGAGCCGTATCCATGCAACACTTCCACACTGAAGCGCACACATGGCTGTGGGTGTGGTCTACATGTTTAGTTCAGACATTCAGGGGCTTCTTCTTCTTCCTCTTTTTTTTTTTCCTCTGTTAACAAAAATAGACACGGCTAAACCAGCCTTAGTATTTCCCTTTTATAGCGTTTAAAAAACAAACAAACAAAAAGATTAACTTATGTACAAGTGTCTTATGACAGCCTGAAGTTAATACAAAGCTCCTGTTCTTTCAAAAAGAACAGCGGACTGTTTATGGGGCATTGTGGGTAATACAGAGAGTGATGAAGAGATTAAGAGAGAGAGAGAGAAAGAAAAGGATGGAGAGATGAAAAGAACACACTGGGTAGGGTTCAGGGCCTTAGTTCCCAAAAGCACCACAGTGTCGAGATCATCTTAAAAATCAGTATTCAAAGTTCTGCTCTACCATCTCTCCTGGTGATCTGTTCACCATGGAGCTCTTGGGTAACCGGGCATGAAACGAAGAAAACAACTGAAAAAACGGGACAGACAGCAGAGCAGAGGGTCGTAGATGTTGCATGAACTCCACCCAATGAAAACCCAGGTCACGAGGAACATGGAACATGGAACCATATCTGGTGCTCCATATCAAAACTTTAAATCATATAACCAAGCAGCCCCATTCAACATTTACAAATGTTAGTAATACCGCTGGCCAGATGTATGTTAATAATTACATAGTGTTATTCTTTCAGTAAGGCCTTCTACAGTGAGACGTTGTGCTGTGTTTTACTGTGCAGAGGTGTCACAGCCTCTGCTCTACCATGGTGACTGGGTCACATTATTTACATGAACCCCCCTCCCTCCCCCCTTTTCCATTTACTGTCCAGTAGTGTGTGTGTATGGACTGTGTTCCTCTCATCTGATTGGTCCAGGGCACGTGTCACTCACACGGATGACTGATCCCATACCTGTGGGTGTACGTACACACACACACACACACACACACACACATTCTAAGTTAGGACTGGAAAAAAGCCCCAAGGGGTGAATTGGTTGCTTCAACAGGAAACGAACAACCAAGCATTCAAACGAGTGAGATTAGCGTGTAGCGCATCAGCTCTCATAGCACCGTACCTTGTTAACCCCGTTGATGGGCGTGCGCGCCGAGCTCGTGTGCAGCCTCTGCCGGGGTTCCTCGAAGGCCCGGCCGGGCGACCTCTCCCTGCGCAGATCCATCACCCGGCCGGGCGAACGCTCCAGCCTCTGCTCCACCAGGCGGCCTGGCGACTTCTCCCTCTCCAGGGGGCGGGACGGCGATTTGTCCCGGCGGAACTCGGTGCGTGCTTCCCGGTAGCGGTGGGGCGTGCCGGGCTGGTGCAAAGACTCCTGGGACATGGGCCCGGCAGCAAGACGCTTGGAGATGTGCTCATTGTAAGACGGAGGGCCGCGTTTGTTTGGGCTGTTGGAGGGGCAACACAGATAGATATGATGAGTGGGAGGGTCAACAGCACAAACACACACATGCATGCAAACACACACACAAACATACACCCTTCACATTCATGCAGTAGGTGTCATTTCCAGTAGGTGTTGAGCGTTAACAAACTGTAGTGAACCGTCATAGACAAATATGCTACAGTGCAGACCATCATAACATTTGTGCCTTTACCAGTTTATCATGAACCAGATTAGAAATCTGATACTTACCCTCTGGATGACCAGCATATTCTCTCAATCTGCAGTATCATATCACTTGAATTGAGAGATCAAAATTAATACTAGTCATGTGTGCTCATCCTGTGAGCAGTAAGTAATGCTCTGTTCTGAGGTCAGTTCACTTTCATGGTATTGTGGCACTGGGCTGATCGTGTGCTGATAGCTATTTGCACTGGAAAGTTTGATGGGAAATGGGAAAAAACCCCTCCATATGCCTTACTAACAGAACTACAGTGTGCAATACAACAAAGAACCAGCAGGTGGGAGTACTGACACACCATATAGAGAGCAGAACGCATCCTTTAAAAGGTTTGCTTTATTTATCACATTTCGGTTAAACATATTTGATCACATTTTGTTTAATAAAAGTAGAAATTATAAAAAAAAAGGTAATAAACCTCCTCACTCCTTGGAACAAATAAAAAAAGCACTCTTCCTCCTGAAAAGAAGAGGGTGTACTGTGAGCGTCGCAGGCAGGTCACATGACCAACACTTAAACCCATTTACTTGTGTGAAGACAGAGCCTGAAAGCCCATCACTGCTGTTCCTGCCACACGTCCCTCAACGGACGGACCGGCCGCAGCTAGGGGCCGGGGCCGAGGGTCCGTGGGTGCCATGGCAACACGTGATGAGTTATCCGGCTAGTCACCGCCCTCCCTAACCGCGTGCGGGTGAGAGCGCGCTCTGACCTGCGGGAGGAGCCGCTCCTCTGGTGCTCGGAGGAGGAGGAGGAGCCTTCCTGCACCAGGTTGCCCTTGCAGCAAATCACCCTCAGTTTGTTCTGATAGGACGAGGCCAGGTAGACGGCGCCTGACGAGATGGCCGGACCCAGGTAGCGCGGGTTGGGGATGTCCAGGTGGGCGTAGGCGTGAGGCCTGCGCACACGCACGCACACGCACACACACACACACACACACACAGTATGCGGTTCTTGAGGACCATGCCTAGCTTTTAGGTGTATAGTGAGAAGAAGCATGGCTTCATTCTTACCCCAGGGCAGAGTGGCTCTGAACCTCAATCACATCCAGAGAGTTGAAATAAGTCACAAACAAGTAAGGCTCTCTGTATGCTGCAGGGAGGAGACTCCATGTTAACAGACAGGCTGATGGTAGTCCTAACCCATAAGTACCTATGATGATTAATATTCTGTAAATAGAAAGGTGGGAGGAACAAGTGGGAGGTGGGAGGAGCAAGGAACTAAAGGATGGTGTGTGTGTGTGTGTGGGTGTGTGGTGGACAGGCTCACCAAAGGACAGAGGAAGTCTGCTCCATTTGATATCATCACTGCGACTCCTGCGGCCGTATGCATCCACAAACACTCCGAACTCTAAAGAAACAATCAAACATTACATAGATCGGCTCTCTCTCTCTCTCTCTCTCTCTCACACTCACACACACACACACACACACACTCCGAACTCTAAAGAAACAATCAAACATTACATAGATCATCTCTCTCACACACACACAGCAAGGTGCAGGTGTACCGTGGAAGCAGAGCAGGTACTCGTCCTTCTGGGGCGAGCAGGACACCTGGATGATAGAGATGGGGAAACTGTGGGAGGAAGCGGCGAACACAGCCGAGGCCAACGTCACGTCGTTCTTATCCAGGAACTCTGGACACACACACACTTACTTTAATCATTCCATCCACCAGTAGGCATGGCAGGTCAGATAGAGGTGTGTGTGTGTGTGTGTGTGTGTGGTCCTACCCTCTAGCACATACTGCTTCATCTCGATTTCGTAGAACTTGTTCGTGCCGATGATGATGCTGTAACCCGTGAAGTGGATACAGCTGCAGGGCTCTGAGGTCTCGATCTCCTGAGAGAGGGGGAGAGGGAGACATACAGGGGAAAGAGAGAGAGAGAGGGGGGGGGGTGGGTGATAAAGGGCTGACATTGATCCAGTTGTAATACACGGACGTGACCTCTAGAGGGAGCTTGGCTGGCCTGCAGACTCACCTTCCTGATGCAGAACTTGCTGAGGCTGTCGTTGTAGCGCAGGATGGTGATCTTATTGGGCATCGCAGCACAGATGCACATGCCGTTCTCAATCTGCAGTGCACACACACACACACACACACACACACACACACACACACACACACACACTTAATAATGGGTTCTTTGGGCCATTGATGGTGATATGACGTTGGGTAGGAAGTCTACCTTTCCGGAGGCAAAGAGATGGCACCCCTTGACTGCCTCAAAGATGTAGGGGCTGAGCTCAGGCTGAGCAGGCAGGTGAGCCTGGGACAGAGACTGCTTCACTCTCTTAATGTCCACCAGGCACAGGGCACGCTCTTCTCCTTCACGGTACACACACACACACACACACACACACACACACACACACACACACGCGCGCAAACAGTGAGGTACTGATCACTGTGTGATTAAGGTGGGTGTTTGTGTGGGCATTAGGGTGTGTGCATGGCTTTGTGTGTATGGATGTGGATTCTTGGATTTATGCAGTGTGTGTGTGTGTGTGTGTGTATGTACACTGACCTGTGATCATGAGCAGCTTGTCGAGTTCTTTGAGGATCTGGATCTGGAACACGGCAGTCAGGCCCGGAATGTGAGTCAGAGAGTTTTTTATAACGTTCAGCGCATACAGACCTTCCTCTGACCCCACCATCACGATCTGAAACACACACGATCACTCACATCAGCGTCGTAGTACACCAACCTAGGAAAGCAGTTCAATCTCTACACAAGACGTTTTCCATCAGAAAGACTCGGAGCCAAATTCTGCTGGATTTATCAAAAAAAGAAAAGTTGAACAGGTGTTGTGAGAATACCTGATCAGTTAGAGGTAAAGTACAGTTGATATCCAACCGGTCATCGCCCTCCAGCTTCAACAAAGAGTTCCCCAAGAGCTTCTACATACGAGATAGGAGGATTGAAAAAGGGGTTTAGTATGGGAGATCTTGTAAGATCCGACACGCTGTCATGTGCGCTGGTGATGTCATGTGCGCTGGTGATGTCATGTGCGCTGGTGATGTCATGGCTTGAGTGAGTAAAAAAAACAAGCAGCCTGACCACAGGCCATCAGTGAATAGGTCAACAGAGCTGAGGACAGCATGGAGGAGATCCAATCACAGCCCTGCAGGAAGGGATGGATGATAGTCTCCATGTACTGAAGGTGTAATGTACACATGCACACACTCACACGGGGGCATGGCCGCACACACACACACCTACACACATGCTTAAAAACACCCACACAAAATAGGCAAAGGGACAGGAAAACATGCTGAGGTGCTCTGTAACGCACGTTCAAATGTCCTTTAAAAGACGTTGCAAGCCTGTAACTGGTTTTACAATTTGGGATTGTGAAGATGTCTTTTAAGAGCGCGTGTGTGTGTGTGTGTGTGTGGTACAGAAGGAAATGAATGAGGCAGAACCCAAGCAGCAGAGCACATTGAAATAAGCTGGAAGCCTGTAATGGGTTTTACCTGCACCAGAGGAGAGAGAGTCTTCTGTCGTTTAGCTACACCTGCCTAAAGCATTGATCACATAACACATATGGATAGGGAGGATTAAAGATTAGATGGGATTAGGAATGAACAGACCAGACGGACACGTTACAAAAGGACAAACATAATAACAGGACATGAGGGACAATATAACACAGAAGGACATGGAATTAAGAGAAGATCAGGAAAAAGTCTCAGTTGTGTAATGGGAAAACAATCATTTACGAAGTCCTTAAGATGGAGAAAAAAAAGCATCTCACACACACACCCACTCACACACACACATTCACCCACACACACACACACATTCACTCACACACACGCACTCACTCACACACGCACGCACGCACGCACACGCACGCACGCACACGCACACACACACCCACACTCTGACTCTCGTACTCACAGCGTCTGAGTCGTTTCTGTCTCGTGAGCCCCTGCTTCCGGCCACCACAGAGTCCAGCACAGCTACCCAACGCTGTTTATCAGGGAAACTAGGAGCCATGAAGTAGAGAGACTGTCCTGGCCAACATGTAGTGTGGGGATGGGACTCCAGCTTCAGCACGTATGGGATATCTGTACACACACACACACACACACACACACACACACACACACACACGAATGTAACCTATTTCATGAAAATCTGAAGGATCCCACCATGATTTAAGTGATGGATTAACAAAAAAAAAAAAAAAAACTAAAACTTTACAAAAACATGGCAAGAACTAAGAAGGTGTGTTAAGTTCAAGTTCAGTTGTGTTAACCCCATGGGTTCATGTTACGTTAATAACCCCATGGGTTCATGTTACGTTAATAACCCCATGGGTTCATGTTACGTTAATAACCCCATGGGTTTATGTTACGTTAATAACCCCATGGGTTTATCTTCTGTGTGCAGAGGTGCTCTAACCTGACTTAGCAGTGTTAAGGAGTTCTGAAGACCCCACAGCTCCGTGCACTGTCACCTCCCCGTCAGGCAGGCACAGCTCAAACTCCTCCTGGGGCTTCACCGAATCTGCAGCGCACGCACAAATGCGCATCTTTTACTCACGCGTCCGACCGCGGTCACGTGCGTGCGGGAGGAGCGGGAGCGGAGTGTACCTTCTCTGGGTTCGGACTCGAAGATGGAGACCTTGGTTCCATCCAGGACCACGTACTTGCTCTCCCAGCCCTGCTGACCACGCTTGCCGTTCCTGCGGGGGACGTTCACACTGAACAGGAGCCCTTCACCCTCTTCACCCTTACCACTCCAGGTCAGTGGATTCTCCTCCGCCTGACTGAACTCATTGGTTATTTAAACCTTCAGCAAAGCCTTTCATGAGGAAAAGTTTTAAAGTGGGTGGTGCAGGAGAACTGAAGCACCAGCTTCACCTGTACAGTAGTAAATCACTCCCTCTGTCTCATACACACACACACACATCTGGATCTAAACTGAAAATGAAATGAAACAATGTATTTAAGGTGATCTAATGCATTACATTTTTTATGTCTCTCACACACACACACACACACACACACGATACAGTGTCTCTCTGAAAGACTATGGGACCACCTCCAGAATATTGTTAAAAATGTTTCTCAACTGTTCCAACATCCGGACTGCACGGATGGTTCTATTTTAATATTCACAGGACTTCCTCTTATCTGAATAGAGAGTCAGAGCTAAAGCTGGCTGGTTAGCACACGTTCTGACAGCCGTAAGGGCTGCTGCTGAGAAAATACTTCAAAGCTCTCAAG
The DNA here is from genome assembly GCA_025802075.1 of Tenebrosternarchus preto. Taxonomy (NCBI): domain Eukaryota; kingdom Metazoa; phylum Chordata; class Actinopteri; order Gymnotiformes; family Apteronotidae; genus Tenebrosternarchus; species Tenebrosternarchus preto. Next base: position 10,166,426 of record JAOYMR010000002.1, on the reverse strand, counting down.
GCCTTCATCATTAGGGATGAGTGTGTGTAAACTTTTAATGGCCATTCAAAGAAGCGGGAAGGTGGCAGGCAGCGTTTGATATTTCAGCTGTTCATGGAATTGCTTGAAGAGTCTTTCATATCAATGTCCCAGAGAAACGGAGAAGTTTGTCCCTGGCAGGGGCACGCACAATAGGGTGTCCAATTTAGTTTTTTCTTGGAAATTTTTAGAGATAATCGGAATGGCAGAATCTTGCAGAATCTGAGAGGTGACCTGCTCCAATGGCGTTGACTGATGGAGGACTGAAAACAACCTTCTCTTTTAACCTCACGCCTCCTGTACAGCATTCCAGTGTGTACAGCTCCGCCTTGCGCAGGGCTCACCTACCTGGGCTGCTTCATCCAGCCCTCCAGGCGCACGTGGCCCGAGGCTTCTTTGACCTGCAGGGCAGGCGAGTTGGCCTTGTCCCGGCACAGGGCCTCCGAGAAGTGGGTGGCGTATTCGGGAGGCAGGCCACAAGTAGCCGGCAGGCACGGGGAGCACTTGGGATGGCACAGTGTGTGACACTCTGAGAGAAAGCGACAGAGGTTTAATAATAATAAATAAATAAACGGAAAGGGAAGGAGAGAGGGAGAGAGAGAGAGGGAGAGAGAGGGAGCGAGCGAGCGAGAGGGAGAGGCAGACAGAAATAGTGAGAAGGACAGAAGTGATTGATGAGGAGACAAAAGGGGCAGAGAAAAGGGAATTAACAATTTGGTTCCCTTCATACTGAACAAGTATGTAACTGGTAAATGAAATATAACGGAGGAATAGAAGAATCAGTAATTTACCCATGAGTCTACACTTCTTTGAGCACATTAATTAATAAAGTCATCATTATTAATTCATTAGTAATCACTTCAAACAAGACTAAAGTAATTTTACACATTTAGATTTTATATATATATATATATATATATATATATATTTCAAACTCCTGGAGTACCACAGTGTCTGATCAAACAAAACCTAATTTGAGTAATGAAACAAACCTAATTTGAGTAATGAAAGGCTTGGTCATCTGCTGAAAATCTGAATCACTTGTATTAAAAACATGAATTATTAAAAAACCATGTGTTCCCAGCAGGACTTTGACCTCCTGACAGAAAATATGCAAAACAGACACACACACAAATAAAACCCTCACCTGTTGCCCAACACACACACACACACACACACACACACACACACACACACACACACACAAAAATAAAACCCTCACCTGTTGCCCAACACACACACACACACACACACACACACAAATAAAACCCTCACCTGTTGCCCTAAACAAAAATGTGTTCAGAGAGGGAGAACTAACTGAGTGTGTTTATGTGTGCGAGTGTGTGCTTACACACCCAAGCAGGTGGCAGCCTGCCGGCCAAAGTGTACAGTGTCCAGACAGACGGAGCACTTGGCTGCTCTCATGTTGAGGCCCACGGTGAAGCGGTGAGGAATGTTGTGGTGCATCCTCTCCTTCACTACCCGTCGGCCATATTCTAGAGAGAGAGAGAGAGAGAGAGAGAGAGAGAGAGAGAGAGAGAGAGAGAGA
>JAOYMR010000002.1:10101036-10132490 GCA_025802075.1 Tenebrosternarchus preto | reverse complement strand
CGAGGAATGGTTTATGATTACTCAGCACTTTGGTTCAGATACGGTGATGAGCAGTTAATGTGATTACACTTCCTGTGAGAGGGAGAGAGGGAGAGGGGGAGAGAGAGAGAGGGAGCGCGCTGAAGAGGAAACTCCCTCTGGTTACCATAGAAATACATTCCTTCTCTCAGTCAAGGGTTAGCATTTCTTACAGCGTTGTTGCCATTCACATCTTCTCTCTACTGTTCTCTCTGTTTGCTTTATTCTCCCCCCCCACACACCCCGTAGTCGCACCATTCAGCCCGTTCTCTCCCTCTCCCTGCTGTATAGCCATGCAGTGCAGTAAAGAAAGCCATTCTGTGCTGATCTCAGACCTGCTTTCAGAATGCAAATCACACTAATATCCCACATGAGAGAAAACAACCAACTGTTTTCAGTGCAGTGGGAAGATACTCCAGTAATGTCTGACATATGGAGGATGAAAAAGAAGCAGATCAGATTACCTATGTGAACACACACACACACACACACACACACACTTCTGTGCATATGTGAACACCTGCACAGACAAGCACAGAGGTGTGCACACGCATACCAAACACACAAAACCTGTGACAAATGCATCTCACGTCCATTAAAGAAACGGTCCAGTACACAGTGCTGCAGCACACACAAAGAACAGTCTGCTTCAGAATGTTTGCAAGGAGTTTCTACTTAGAAGCACAAACACACACACACACACACACACACACACACACACACACACACACGCGGGGATTCCCAGTCTGCTGCATTCGCATGAATAACACATTAATTAAATACAAGATGAGCGGTTAAAGGATCAGCACTCCCTCTTCATCATACACACATACTGGGGTTTGTTATTGTTGGGGGTTTTCTTCTCCTACTCAGCAGCCACAATTCCCATTCATCAAAAGAGAGAACAAGAGAGAGACCGTTAAAGAGAGAGAGAGAGAGAGGACGAGGGAAAGAGCCGAGATCAGTGCTACCAGGGAGCAACATCTGCATGGATACAACAAAACTGACACTCACCTACAACGTTGCCTGGTGACAGTCGCCGTGGCGATCCTGCCGCCTTCTCGGCAGCAACCTACCAGCTGTGACTGCGCTGACAAAAACGGTCCTCTCTGATATGACACCAAACTGCTTTGTGCGCTCATGCATGTGTATGCAGGTACTCACTCTGATTTGGCCAGTGCCGTTAGGGCCCGGCTGAAGAACCAGCCTAAAAAGGGCAAGTCTTGCCCCTGGAAGCCCGGGCGCGGGAGCTCTCGCTGGGCAGCGGGCGCACGCCGAGGGGCCCTCTCCGGCTCCTCGAAATTAGACGTGTCATCTTCAGCACGGAGCGCGGGAACGAAGGGAGGTACGGCTGGAGAGGAGAGGATGAGAGAGAGAGAGAGAGAGAGAGTGTGAGAAACGAGCAGTGCGCAAGAAAGGAGATGAAAACAGAGCAGGGGGAGAGAGAGAGAGAGAGAGAGAGAGAGAGAGAGAAGGAAGTAGGGAGGGAGGGAGGGTCTCAGTGATGAGGTTCTAGTGCAGTAACTCACTCACTCCCTCCCTCCTCCACTCTTTCTCTCCCTCACACAATCGCACACACACACACACACACTCTCTCTTACACACACACACTCTCTCTTACACACACACACACACACACACACTCTCTCTTACACACACACACACACACTCTCTCTTACACACACACACACACACACACACACACACACACACACACCCTTTCTCTCTCCATCACTGCAGCAGCCTCAGCTCATCAGTCTGAGTCACAGTCTAAACCAAGCGCTGGATCTGCACACAAACACGTGTGTGTGTGTGTGCGCACACAATCCGCTCACACATACAGACCGACACCAAACACACATGTACACACACACGCACATAGATATACACTCACCACTGTATGCACATCTCCAGTCCTACACTAAATACAGACATAACACAGAGGCTATTCTTACATGTGAAGAATACCAACACACACACACGCACACACATTCTTGTAAACATTCTTTAGTGTTTTATCCAAATTTGTACCATTGGACAGAGTGTGGCAGTACCAGGTTACTGTGGTAACAGCAGGACAACATTAGCATGATTGATCAATTTCATACTGAGGCCAATATGGAATTATTTTTCAAAATTATTTATTCTGATATAATCATATCTCCCATCACGCGTGCACACACAGACACACACACACACACGGAGCTGAAAACAGCAGCATATTTTTGAATGGGGGCGGGTTGAGTTTCCACTGGGCGTCACTACCGCAACATGACTCAATATTAGAATAAAACAGAAAACATTAAAAATGTAAATAAAATAAGCTGTTAGTACCCGAGTTCATAAATTACTACTACTGAGTTTATACTGCGTTCACCAGTGATCGTTTGAATTACTACTACTGAACTGGGTTTGTACTGCGTTCACCAGTGTTCGTTTGAATTACTACTACTGAACTGGGTTTGTACTGCGTTCACCAGTGATCGTCTGAAGTTGAATTTTCAGGCAGTTTCAGTCAAGTTGCATCACAAGAGCGGTCTACTTAAAGGCAGTCAGTATAGACTGGAGTATTCTGTGTTAAAATCAACACAAGATTTCTTATTTTTTGAGAAGATTTGTTTGTTACTTTAAATAAAGAGGAATTTCACACTATATGGCTTATTGATAAAATTTAAGTAAAAAGTCTGTTAGGATCCAGTTGTTTTCCAAAGTAATTGAGACTTAGGAAGAAGGACATTACCAATCAAATTTAAAGTAAATCTCAGAACACAACTTTGTATTAACTGATATAACCTAAATATATTACTACACGTGATGAGCCCCACAAATGTGACTCTAACTCTGGACTCTCCGACATATTTCTAGAACCCAAAGACCAAGAACCTGGAGTTTGGTGTTTAAACCTGGTGTGATCACTTCACCCAGGCCAAGCATCCTGAACTCAGCTCAGACACAAGACACACAGCCATACGATGCCACTTTATAGCAAACAGTAATTCTTTCCCAGAAATATTCTGGGACCCGTCTCCTCAGTGTAAACGGCAAATACCGCAATACTGTAGTTTGAATTAGATAAGGGCTAGTACTTTTCCATCTCACCATCTGGGAATATTCATGTATTGCACAGCTCACTTCAAAGTGGTGTTAAAGTGGTTCATATTAATTTAATAAACTAAGTAATTAATTTGAGTCATTTAATTTAAGTAATTATGCTTATTAAAAGAATCTAATGTCTAAATGCATCTATTCACTTAATTTCTTTGCTATTTTAGAACACTCTAAACACCACCACAAACATCACATACTCCCTGCACACACACACACACACACACACACACACACACACACACACACACGGCTGAAGTCTGCTCTAAACATTAACTTCAAGAGCCGCTGAGATCACATACATGAGAACAAGCATTAGGTTTGTTCACAAGGGCAGGTCATAACATTCTTCAGCACCTGAGAGTAACCAGCAGTCAGTTGTTAGTAAATAAGTACTGAGTACTGGTGTCAGTCAGTCTTGTGTGAGTAATAGTAGTACTTAATACCTGCATGTGACATTTAATAGAGAACCATTTCAAAACGTAAAATGAAGACCTTTTAAATACGCACTATTTATGGTCAGGGTCTAGGTAGCTCTGTATTCACAATCAACCACTTTTGGTTGATTGATCTGACCCTCTCAATTCTCTTACTGCTTTATCCTGTATCTGTGATTATCTGCAGGGACTGGACAGAATATGCCTGAAAATAACTTAGTAATGAAGTCACTGTCACAGGAAGCTACACGGGTGAGTCAGTTTAGGATGAAATGTGAACATTTAACGATTATCACTATTACTGATCTCAGTATATGAACTTTCAAAAGTCATATACTTTCAAAACTCACAGCAGCAAATGGTCAAAAGAGGCTTTAATCAGTGCACCAGATTCCACAGTCAGTTCATATAATGAGTGCAGTGTCCAAAATGATAGACATACATCAAATCACAGAACATATACATAAAATTATAGATCATATACATAAAATTATAGATCATATACAAAACTCACGGATATGAACAGAACGGCCTTTTTTCCCTCAATTACTCAACACCGCCAAACTTCAGAAAAAAACATAAATTAGTGAAAGGTCTCGGTCGCCCAGTCTGAGCCAAAACACCATGTCGTAAGCTTCCCAAAGCTACGGTTTACATCAACATGTGGTCATAGATGGACAAAGAGCACACGGCCATTTTAAGACCCCGGATGGTGGATACTCTCATCACTGGACCTTTACATGAAGTTCTGACATCCAAAGCAGCCATAATCCTACTATACTGTTAGGTGTTTCAGTCAAGCCATACCTGGTGTTTGTTGACTACACGTTGATCCGTCTTTAGCACTATGTCACAGTCACCATTATATGGTACGGGACATATTGGGAACGTTGCTATATGGGTGATGGGTTTCTCATGGGTTTTCTGCCTTGAGAGGAAATATCCAAACAGCTAAATACACAAAATCACCTCCATACCCTCAACACCTAACAACAGTTTACACTCAAAAGGGAGCATATCCTGATTTTTATTATTTCTTTATGTGGAGAGGGTGTAGTTTGGCACCCACCAAACTTTGCTCAAGCTCCTTTGATTTTGGTGTGTGTGTGTGTGTGTGTGTGTGAAACTGGCTGGATGTCCCAGTGGGAAACACCTGAATGCTTCGTAATCTGTCTAATACTAGAGAAATCCCCCAAACCCCAGGGGAATCTCATAATATGAGAAGACTATGAAGGGATGCCTGCTGAAAGCTGGCTGTACTTAACACGAGAAGGGGGTATCAAATAAGGTGTGTACCCTTGATAAACAAGTTGAATGTGCATTATTATGGGTATGTGGTATATTGTAGTAGATAACAATGCTGCCTCTCCCATAGGAAACTAGGACTCAATCCCTTATCTAGGCAAATGCACTACACTATTACCAATAAGAGTGTTTGGGCAAAAATCCTAACACTACATTTTCCTACGTCTGTAACATGATTGCAATTGTAAGTCGGACTAAGTGTGTGTGTGTGTGTGTGTGTGTGTGTGTGTGCGCGTGTGTGGTTCTCAGCCTTGTGTTCCTAAGGCTTAATTGCTTAAATCAGAGTCTCAGTCTTTAACTTCAGGCTGCCCTGCTAATCTGTGTACGAACACACAAACCTGGACACACACATGAATACACTACAGCCCATTGCATCACAAAGTATAGCCATTACAGCCCATTAAAGAACAAATCACACACAAGACTGAGAGCATTAGTGTTTCGTACCGAGGAATGGCCGAGAGCTATGGTGTACGCGCTTCACATTTTCAATACCAGCATCTGTATTTCTCTTTGATGCAAAGTGTAATCCATGAATTCAACACTGAAGAGAATGGTGCTCACCATTTCTAAGTACCGGTACAACAAAGGTGATACGGAGGATATTTTTCACACCCTGTGAACTGCGAATGTTCACTATGGAGATAAACTTACAGCTGAACTAAAAGCTTTACCTTTCTATTAGACTCATCCCTCAGACATGCAGATGCCACAGTTTTAGGCACAATGCCTCTAGGTGGCGACGGGGAGTCTCACCATGTCTGAGGCCGCTCCAATCTACGCTGGAGAAGAAGGGGTGAGAGCGAAGGCCCTCATAGCCCAGCCGATCCTGAGCCCCACACAACAAACTCTGCACCAGGTCCACAAACTCCGAGCTGGCCGAAGGTTCCTCTGGAAACTTGAGATAGCGCTTGAGATGGTGGGGAGGGGGGGGGGGGTGACACACAACCACGAACAATAATTATGAGAACATATGTACTCTCTGCAGAAATCACACATCCAAGAAGACAAAGAAAGACCCATTTTAAGAATATCACAACCTGTGAAATAATATTGCACACCACAAACAGAGCAGATGGTTCTCGTCAGTCCCAGTAATGCCTTGCTGTGGAAGTGAAACTGCACAGCTAAATTTTTCCAGAATGAGTGATCTAGAGAAGGAGATGCTTCTGGATTTACCTGGAAGTTCATGATGTTGTTGATGGTTCTGGCTGACGTGCCGTCTGCAAAAGGTGACTTCATGTAGATCATCTCGTAAGCGATGACACCCAGAGACCACCAGTCGCACCCGGGGCCGTAGCTGCTCTGAGAGCCCCCGTTTAGGCTAGAGAGGACCTCTGGGCTCAGGAAATCCCGAGTGCCCACAGGAAGCCTGCAGGAGCCCACCTAAAACATAAAATCATCTGCATCACTATCATAATCGACACCAAAAACAGTGGTGAAAAAACACTGGGATTTATTTTAAATCTTTATAGGTTTTATGGTATTTCTAACTGCTAAAGCGTGAGATTACCGTTTTACTGGGAGTCAGTTTAGCAGCAGAGCCAAAGTCTGCCAGCTTAATGTGTCCTGTACGGTCAATAAGGACATTCTCTGGCTTTACATCTCTGAGGGAAGAATGTAAGAGACAGAACCAAGTGTGAAAGGCAAAAGTTGGTAAAAAAAAAAAAAAAAAAAAAAAAAAAAAAAAAGCACTCCAAGGTCTCCTAAGTACAATTTTGAATAAGACAAACAAAACCACTGCACACTCAAACAAAACCAATATGCTTATTAATACGAAGTTATTGAGTGGGCGTAAAGTGTTCAGATTTGGTGACGAGTGAGTCCAGCCTGAGGGACATGTACACATGTAACTGTAAGGACACAAACGATCTCTCACCTGTGCACGTATCCCATCTGGTGAACGGCGTGTATGGCCTGCACCAGCTCTGCCAGGTAAAACTGAGCCATGGCCTCGTCAAACTGATCTTCGTACCTGTTCAGCAGAGCCATGAGATCCCCTCCAGGGAGGTACTCCATCACCTGCGGTCACGAACGCAATGTAAAGCTGTGCGGTTAACTCTGCCCTGTCTTTTTGCTATCCGACGGCTGCCACCTAGAAGCATTGTTGCCGTGGTTGCGCCGCTGCCCTTGGAGAAGCCACCTCCAGCATGCTCGGTAGTGCTTTAATCACCCAGTCAAAATCGAGAGTGCAGAGGCAGCCCAATAATTGTTTACAGCTCTCCCATTAAGTGCTAATTAGCCAATTAACTAATTGGTAACTTGAGACGGCCGTGAAAGCAATGAAGACGTACTCAAAAGACAGAAAAATAACAATACATGAATGCCAAGTGCTGCTGAAGGTATTTAGGCATAAGGGCAATTGAATAACTATTAACAGCAGCAATGGAATTCAATTCAAACTGGAGTCTCCACACAGCATAAAAACCATTTCAAACCTAATAGCTTCCCCTGTTTTTGTTACAAGTCTTAATGCTTTCCCTACCTATTAAAATTACTCTTTGTAAGTACTTCTTTTAATTTTTAATGAGAGTTACTTCATGCAACCCACAGCAAACAGACATGGTTAAATCTAACAGATTAAAATATGTAGTTTCATTTGAGCTGATTTTTGATTCTCAGTAAATGTTTCTTATCCAGACCAACTTCCATACTAGAATTAAACATGATCCAAAAACCCTTAAAACTACGAATACATGATGCATGTTTCCTCAGGATCTCTTAATCTCATAATAATGGATATACAAACTCTCAAAGCCAGACATGAACACACACACATTACTTTTATTCAACCAGCAAGTTTATTATACACACAACATTTGAACTCTGTGATCTGTATTCTCAGAGACTGCATGGCAGCTGCTTGTCCCATCTCAAGTGCAGATGGATGTGAAATGTCTGATTCAGACTGGCATGATGCCTGTCTGATTACACATCACATCAGATCAACAGTTAGATCCAGATCGTGAGACCTCACATGTGCGCGCACACACACACACACACGCACGCACACACGCACGCACACACGCACGCACACACACTCCTACTCACAAAGTAACATCAATATTAAAGCCCTGTTTACTTCACCAGGCTTTCTGAAGGGGGTGTAATTCTACAGAGCTGTAATACACATGCATGAAATGTTTGTATCCTCACTCTTAAAAACGCACACCGATACAAAAACACAATCTATAGAACAAGCTCTGAGGCTGTGTGAAGAATGCCTGCACACATGTGCAAAGGCACACACACACACAAACATGAATGGGAGGCAAAGCTGGCAGACCATAAACGGCAACCACAGCATTCTAAACCATGTTACCTAGCAACAAGGTAGTGAGGGTCTTTTGAGCCCAACACTCAGACAGACGGATTAATTCTGCGCGCGTGTGTGTGTGTGTATGTGTGTTCTGTTTAGTGAGATATGTAGAGGGAGTTGGGTTGGAATGAGGAAATCATTTGTGTGCAGTTAGTGTTGTCTGTGTTTACTCTCAAGAGAATCCCACTCTAATCCTGAAGGCTTTCAAATCTTACCACACCCCACTGATAATGAGAAGAGGTTTCTCACACACACAGCTTGTGTGTGTGTGTGCGCGTGCATGTCAATACACAGGCAGTGGGTGTCAGAACACACACACACAAATAAATACAGTCTCAGGGGAATGATCAAATCCCAATTAAGACAAGTAAAATGAACTACCAACCTTTGATTATGTAATATTTTAATGGGAAGGCTTGCTATCATTGCAGTGTTCGGCTACTAAATCACTGATCTAAACTGGCAGCCATACCCACTCGGTCACACTGAAGACTCCCATCACCAACCACAGTTCGTTCCACCCACAGAAATCCTATTTAGACACATCAGCTGTCATCAAGTCAGCCAATGCAAATAGCCCATGTGGAATGGTGGGAGCTTCCTGAAGACTTTAACGGCAAGAGCCAGAGTTAGATTTCAGAATTATTCTCAGGTTATCCTGAAATTGCATATTTTATCCAGTTATGCAAGGACAAACCGTTCATTCCCTTCTATACAAATATAATCTAGTGTAGACTCCTGATATGGTTGTGCGAAGATCCAGTGTGGAAGCTTGAAACATCTGAACTCAAGTGTATGGATTTCAAAAAGCTTGTGCAAAGATGGTTAGGGGTCCCTCTGCTGGACTAAAGGAGTATGACAAGAGAAGAGAAGCCAGTGGTAACTGCAGAGACAGAACATCCCACCTCATGCAAAACTGCCCAAATTATAAATTATTATATGTTATTATAAATTAAATTATATGTACAAATTATTAGACAAAAATACACTTGGGCAGGACAACAAACCCATCAACACAAAAGCATTAGAGGCTATGCTCTGACAGGTGGCAATGCCTATTAGTCCTTAGCAGCCTCCCTCCCTCCCTCTCTCTCTGTGTGTATGTGTGTGTGTGTTTCTGAGAACTGAACCAAAAGCTTTAGTCCTCTATTTCTCTGCCTCAATTTCTTGTAAAGTATTTTTATAAAAACTAAAAGCTTTCAGTTTCTCCCTTTCTTTCTCTCCGGGTCGGTATGACCTGACACTCATGAATCACACAGAGGGAGTCCTGCGTCAGTAATGCCCTGAGCTCCGCTTCCATTAAAGCCCCCCAGATGGGAGTTGGAGTGAGGCCCAGAGCGTCTGAACCACAGCTACAACAACTGGCAACAGTCCGTTTGTAGCAGAGTCTGACCTGCATCTGAAAGTTAGAGTCCCAGTTCAGTGTCCATTCTGTACACACGTGATCAACATGCTACGTTTTGTCCATGTTGTGCAGTATCATTTCAAAGCACCCAACAAGGACAAGAGGAGTCCAAGCCAAATGAGAACTCATTTGATTCAGCTCATTAAACACAAGCCCCACGAAACAAAAAACTGAAGATTATTCTCAACCAGCACCCCAGGGTGGCTACGGCTCGTCTGTGGGGGAGTGACTGCAGTGCGCGTGTGCGTTCAGAAGCGGTCGCTCACCAGGTAGACGTTATCCTGATCCTGAAAGGCGTGCTGCAGCTGTGGAATCCAAGGACTGGTGGCGAGAGCCAGGATGGTCCGCTCCTCCTCGTAGAACGCCACCTAGAGGACAGACGGGGATCGGAAGGCAGGCTAGAGGACGAGTGTGTGAAAAGGAGGAGAGAGCGAGAGCAGGTTTGTGTGTGAAGGTCACTTACATTGTCCTGAGCGCGAAGGTAGCTCTTCTCCATCACCTTCATAGCATACACATCCCCTGTGGTCTTCTCTTTCACCACCTGCACCTCTGCGAACTGGCCACGCCCCACAATCCCCCTCACCTCAAAATCCCTCTTCCCTGGCTGCAGTTCCTGCAGCTCCGTGACAATTTCTGAGACTGAAACACACACACACAGAAAACATGAAAATGTGATAACCATCTTTAATAAGACAGATGGCAAAACAAATACGTAGTGCTTTTAGAAATGGACTTTTAATGAAAGCACACACTTGCTACAGTATCACCCATGAAAAAGGGAGTACTTTTTAGTAAGCATTTTTATAGACTGGGAAGGCTTCAAGACAGTGCTTATTATTAAATTCATAACAGATGTGAGGCTTTACATTTGTGGACAAAGTTGGCCACATGTTTGATCTTCATGAGCTCGGAAGAGCTGCACTCCTGATACAGCAGCAATAGAGCATCTAGCAAGCTCTCTCTCGTAAGCCCGCTCACTCCAGCAGTTCCGTAAACACCACTCTTTCCCTATACAACAACAAAAAAAGTCTGAATAATAAATCGAGCTACAACAGGCTCGCCCATGAACGCTGTGTAAACCAAATCAAAACACCACAGTCTGAATAACACCAAGCCTGTTTACTTTTGACAGTGTTTACAAACAGGCGACAAGTGATTGTTACCTGGAACAGCTGGTTAAGGCGCGAGCAGCGGCTCGTGATGGGATCCACCGAGACCACATCTTTAACGCCGTTATGTCCTCCATACTTGAACTTCAGCATTGCTGGAGGGAACATACTGGTCAGTGTACAGTGTGAGGCGCACATTAGAAATAAAAAAAAAACCATATAAGGTCCCAGATGACGGTGTTGCCATTTATGGACGGTTCGAAGAGACCAGCTGGGCGGCAAACGGCCATCACAACAAAATGGAGTGACTAATAACGGTCAAGGTAATTTGAAAACTACAAGTGTTGCTGAATGGACAGCATTTAACTTAACAAGCCACATAACGAGCTAGCACGCTGCGTAAGTAAGTAAGTAAGTAGCTAGCCTAGCTACCTAGCACTAGTGTCAAAGCAAGTCAAAGTAAGTGTAGTTAACCTGCTGGTTTAGCTAACTAAAGAAAGATATTTAGCTAACCAGCTAACAAGATATTTAGCCAGGATGTTTCTATATATGTGTTGTCGTTAGCCTAAAACGATCAACAATAGTAAATATTTAAATATTATACTTACCAAACAAACATTAAAGGGTTTTAATCAAAATGAGTTGTCGATATAATGATATGTCAAGCGCATACACAAAACATTGCTGCCAGTGAAAGCCTTGTCCCTTCCGGATAACTTTCAAATTTTGCGCCGTCTCTCTGGGAGCTCATTGGTTCCCGGATGTGATTACGCAAGGACGTCTTGCACCGCCCACGATTTCACTCTTGCGCAATATTATTGAGTCGCCAGTAACAACCGGCGAGTTTACTTGCGATTATTATTACTATTTCAACATTTTAATATTAATATTATTATGACCTACGTTGCTTTGAAACATAACTTTAGTTGTTATAGAGTAACATAATGTAATATAATACATTATATTAATATATTACACACATTTCATAAAAGCAGCGTGTACCCCAACCAGAGGCTCTGGATGACAAAGGTGGTCAAAACTCTCCTCTGTAACACCGCCGTCAGGATTGGCGACAGAACCTTATTCTACAACACACCTGAAGAGGTTAGAGGGAGGCTAAAGAGGACTACAAGACGACGGACCACTTCACCAGCAACAACCCACCGTGGGTATAGAAGTCCATCCAACACCTGACCAATTACAAGACCAGCAGCCACACGATTATCAACAGTTTCCTTGCTGGCAGATGAACTAAAATGTTTCTTTGTTTGCGGTGAACATGCGGTGAAGGCAGAGGAGACAGATGCCTCATCTTCGCCAGCTTCTGTTAGCCACAGTGCAGGTGCGTGAGGTGAGGCATGTGTTCAGTGCAGTGAGACCAGGGGCAAGCTGTCATGCCTGATGGTGTATGGTGTGTGCTGACCAGCTCTCCAAAGTCTTCATCTTCAACCTGCCCTGTGTAGATCCATCATCGTGTCTGCCACAATAATTCCACTGCCATAAAGGACTTTCATCACCAGTCTCAGGACTACGTATCATTGTGCTTCAAGACTCTTGGTCCTGCTGCAGCACATTGTCACCATCCTCCACTCCACCTTCAACCCACACCAGTGTGTCTACAGTGCAAATAGTTCTACAGAACGTGCTTTCATTGGTACTCTTCACAGACCCACCTTGAACACTAGGAGAACTATGTAAGGATGCTTTTTATAGACTTCATCTCTGCTTTCATCACTATACTGGGCAGACTGGTCACTAAACTTACTGACTTAGGACTTTCCCAACCCACCTGCTGCTGAATGAAGTAATTTATGACTAACCTCCCTCAGACTGTTAGACTAGGCTTCTGCCTGGTTGAGTCCCTTTTTTATGCCCTCCACCCTCGTGACTGAGCTCCTCTCCTTCTCACCAACACTTCAGGAGGAGACTCATCTCAGGAGACTAGGTAGCATACATGGATGAGATCCAAAGACTGGCAGCACGGGGTTCTGAAAAAATAATCTCATCCTGAACTCCTCAGAATCAGAACAAATGAATTCTCATAATGGAATTCAGGAAGAACAGGGCAGACCTCGATCCTCTATACATCAGTGGGGACTTAGTGGAAAGGGAACATACATAGCTGTAGAACTCTCCTGGACCACTAATACCACAGTAGTAGTCAGAAAGGCATAGCAGTAACTCCACTTCCTGAGGATTCTCAGGAGAAAGAACCCACAGGAAGAGCTTCTGCTGTCCTACCATGGCTCCACTGAGAGAGTGCTGACGTGGTATACCAACTGCTGAACAGCAGACAGGAGAGCCTGTTGGCATTACCATCCAGAAGGTAATCATCTGCTCACTTTAATCTGTCAGACTCTTAAACAGTTTGTTTTATATTAATGTATAAATATGTAATTTTGCTTATTTAGCATTTTAAATAAGTTTAGTTTGAACTTTTGTCAGTTTTGCTATACTATATGCAATAACAAATGGGTTTAAACTAATCAAATCTAATCTAAACACATTCAGGCTGGAGAAGTGAGGTCATCTGAAGAGGAGGAAAAGTGATTAAGACAGAGTTAATTGAACTACCACAAGGCCATATAATACACATGTAGGACAGAGTCAGATGAATGTGAATAACAAGATCAAAACCATCAGATGCCATTCAGGTCCAACAAGCTGGCTAAGAGAATCGCTGGAAGCTGCCAATATCAAGATCAGAAAAATCTTCACAAGGCATGAGGCACTCCATCCAAGATCCAACATTCAGCCTATACACCAGCAATGAGGTGGAAGAGGCCAATAAAGTTAGCACAATGGTGGCCATATGTCCTCTTTTGGGATGTAAAACATTTATCCAATTGGGATTTCTAAAAATCTTAAAAAGTGGCATTTGAGACTACCAAGCTCACCCAGCTTGGTAATTAAGTTTCAGATTAATACCTGGGTTCATTTTAGAAAAGCAGCTAACATTAACCATCCTTACTCTTTCACAATTCTCTGATCTGTGTGAAAGGAAAAGATGCAAGCTTGGCTGAACAGGTGAACATTGCTACTTAACAGTTAAACAGGAATGAAGATGAGTGTATCAACAGAGATAACTTTTTTTATGGAGAGAGACCTGTGTTCATAGGTCTTCTAATTTTATCAGGAAAGGAGAAAAACCTTCTCTGTTCTTCTGTGAACCCTAGTTCACTTTACTGAGCACAAAAACAAGATGTTCTGTGATATATTTGTTTTTAAGAAGATCCTATTTAGTCTCAGTATAATGCACCTGGGTACTAACTCTGAAACATGAAGATTATACGGCCACTATGATACGCATTGATTAGACTTTTACAGTAAAGCCCAAAAGGATCTGGTTTCCCTGGTGATGGCTATGAACACCATGGCAACAGCCCTGCAGACTTATCTTGAAAAAAAGACCACTCAGATGAAGACATGAGAAAGACAGTGGGAAGTTTGGAAAATATGCTAATGAGTATAAATGCGTGCTGTAACAAATCCCCACTGCATGCTAACCAGAAAAAAATACACCTCAGCCTTAACTCTGTATTCTTGGTCTAAGCCCCGCTGGTTTTAATCTTAAAACCAGTGTGGGTGTGAAAAACATATATAGACCAGATATGGGTGAGTCACACCTCTATAAAGCCAGTTCAGATCAGAAAGTTTGGGCTTCTTTCGTCATGAAATACAGTCAGGAAGTGTGAATCTTAAACAGAACCCCAGTAGAATACAAAGTACAAAACAACCACCTTGTTTAATATTTCTGAAAAACATTACTGCCAATTGTCCACCAGATCAAAAACATTTTGCAAAAAGGATACTAAAATGGTATTGTGGTCAGATCAAATTGCATGGGCTTTTTATTCCTGTATTTACATAATGCACAACTGTACATAGATATTAATAGCAGAATGTTCCCTTAAAATAAGTTTTTTATCCAATATATTACCATGTTTACATATCAAATATGTAAGAAAAATCTGGTTATACAACCTAAACATCAACTGACATACACTGGAGATCAAAATTAGAGAACAATGTATGAACACTTAATTTTTTCAGAAATAATGTAATCTACATTGATCAACATTTGAAGGATTTTTTGTAAGGGGTACACCATGCCACTAGAAAAATGGTTTTAGAAAATAACCAAATTAATTTATATCAACATGAAACCTTTATTTTTACAAAAAAACATGATGATCATACTTGGAGAACAGCAATGACTGTAGCACAGAGAAAGATTACAACTAAATTTACTGAAGGTTACAGTAGTCAGTAATCAGTAGGAACTGTACAGGCCTTTGATTTGAATGACTTCAGCACATCTGCGGCCACAGGACATCACTAGTCTCTCACACCGCTCTGGTGTGATTTTGGTCCACTCTTCTTCCAGTCTCTTCCACAGTTTTGTGACTGTTGTGGGTTTCTTGGCCATAACTGTCACCAACTTTGATTTTCCAGAGGTTTTCTATTGGGTTTAGATCAGGACTCTGGGCTGATCATTTTATTGTTTCAGTGTTTTCAGTTTCAAGGAACTGCTTTACCCATTTGTTGTGTGACATGGGGCATTATCCTGTATGAAAATTGCTGGCTGACTGAGTGATGAACGCAAAGAATGAACCACGTGTTGAAGGTTCTAATACACACTTGCATTCACTCTTCCATGTAGCTGTATGAGAGGTCCAACTCCTGCTGCCGAAAACATTCCCCAAACCATGACACTTCCTCCTCCACCTTTCATTGACTTCTTTACACACTTCGGGTTCAGTCTTTCCCCAGTTTGTCAAAGAACAATGTTTCCCATCAGACCCATATAAATTAAACTTGCTTTCATCACTAAAATGAACTCTGGACCACTTCTCCTCTGTCCACACATGTTCCTCAGCAAAGGTGAGTCTAGCTTTTTGATTCTTTCTGCTATTGAGAGGTTTGGTCACTACAGAGAGGGCTTTCAGTCCAAATGCTCTTAAACGTCACACCAGGTGCCAGATTAACACCAATAACTTGCAGGTATCTGAAAGTGTTTTTTCAATTATATCATTTAAGTTTTTTATGCTGTGCTTTAGAATATATACAATTTATGAAATAAGCTTAAAATGCGGCTGTTCCACTCCTGTTAGGATAATTTCATAGGACCACACAGTGACCTTGACATTTAGGAAACTGTGCGTTGTTCTCTAATTTTGATCTCCAGTGTATATCACCAGAACCATGTTCCTTCATGTAATCGCTTTCTTGTTTGGGTGGTACTTAGGAACTGCGGCGTGAAAGGCCAAAACAAAGATGTAGTCAGCTCCGTTCCAGCAACAGATGGAGCCGTCACACCAACACGGGTCTCGGTCACCACGCCAGCAGGAGGGACAAACGACGACAACTGGAGCAGTAAAGGTCTAATGAATGTGTTAGTGGGCTGGAGCGAAAACAAGAATGGATACATAATCACTGAGCATCACGTATCAGAGGCAAAGTAAAGCCGTGGGGACGGGTTAAGAAGAGGGAACATCTACTGTTTCTTGGAGCACATCGAGTCAAGCATGTGGGTGTTTTAGTATCAAAGAGCATTACAATCTGAGCCAGCTGCTAATGTCACACAGACATTATATAAACATTTTCGGAGCATCTCTGTAAACAAAAATTGGATGCCAAGCTGAACTTGGAGACTGTACAGTATAACAGCACCCCTTTGAACACTTGGAAAATTACAACGTATTTACAAACTTCAAGTATGCTAGAAAAAACAAGTACAATTCATTATCTTAAAATGTTTATTACCATTGGTTAGATTCATGAGAAGAACAATGAATGATTGGCAATATTTTAGCTTTTTTCTCCAGCAAACACTGGGGAAAAATGTTTACACATGTATAAACACACATAATGGTATCTACATTGACATGCGCGTTTGCATGTGTCATTTCATATGTATGCCACACAGATTACTGATATCATCAAAAACATTAGGGCATGTGTATTTTTCTATGGTTTTATATTCATGATGAAACGTTAGCTAGAATCTCACTGCAAAAAAAAATACCCAATCATAATCGTCTACCTTTACGCTGTCTGCAAAACCTATACAAAGTAATCATCTCCTTACCACTCGAGTACACCTCACCTCTATCTTTAGATTTTAAAGGTCATCTTGTAGGTTCAGTGTGTCACAACTGAACTTTACAAGTACAAACATCATTCTACATCTGGTAGCGCTTGTGTTAATTGTTTTTTGGACCCCCCCCCCTCCCGGCTTTAACGTGAAATAAAAAGGTTGGGTTTTCTTTTATCAGCACCAAAGGTTGTCACTTTTTCCTCGTAATAAAATCCCAAGAGTTAATGTCTTCTGGTACCAGAGTGCCCTCCACACAACCTTTATATCATACTGGCGTTTTAGCATGGAGGTCTAGAACAAAGAAACAACATCTCTGTTCACTGCTATTTTACTGCAGGTCCAGGAAATTCATCCAGCACAGTAGGAACAAAAAGGTCCAATCAGTGGCTCCAATTTCCATGAATGCTACCAACTGTTTGGCTGTTTATAGTGGTATAAGCTTGTTAGTAAACAAAAAAATATAGATCTATATATGAATTTACAAAAAAGACAAAACGAAAAGGCAAAAACAAATGCTCTCCTCACGCCCGCCAAAAAACACCACCTTGTCTCAGAGACTGGCAGTTGAGCAATCATTTGGTCCATCAGCAGTCAGGCTGTCAATCAGAGGAGCACGAGGACATAATTGGGTGGTGGTGAGAGGGTCGCACTCCAGAGGAAATTGCTGATGTCAGTACTCTAATTCAGTGATATGTACTCATTTACATTTTCAAATGCATTATTTGATTCGTCTCTGTGGTCGTCACCATCCTTTCTATTCGTTGGCACAGTGGCATGTCAGATAACACTCAAATGTACATCTCAGATAACACTCAAATGTGCAGCTGAAAAAAGATGGGTTTGACCCTACGTGTCCCAAACATGTTAATGGGTTTCAAAAATAAGGTGTGTGTGTGTGGGGGGGGGGGTCGGGGGGTCAGGGGGTAGATGAGGCCAAAAAGATGTAAAAGGATCACTCCTTCCCCTTTAAAAGAATGGGCTGCCACTCCAATCCACTCCCACTACATTTCGAGTCCGCAACGAGTCCTTTAAAGAATTTTCCCAAGTCCGGAAGGGCTTGTTATGAATTTCATTAGTAAATCTACATATAGATACATCTCTCAACGCTGCTGGTCTCCCTGGAGATGCTGTTTTTTGCGGCTCTCGGTGGTTCAGCGGCTCGGGCTGCTAGCAGCATTTCTTCTTGCGTTTGCTGTTCTTGCTGAGCTTCACCACCTCACTCTGTTGCTGCTGCTTGGTCACGGACTCTTTCCTCGCCTTCAGAACCAGCTCTGTAATGTAGTTGAACATCTGAGTAGAGGAT
Source organism: Tenebrosternarchus preto (assembly GCA_025802075.1). Classification (NCBI taxonomy): domain Eukaryota; kingdom Metazoa; phylum Chordata; class Actinopteri; order Gymnotiformes; family Apteronotidae; genus Tenebrosternarchus; species Tenebrosternarchus preto. The sequence goes on along the minus strand of JAOYMR010000002.1, from coordinate 10,114,389 downwards.
GGAAACACACACACACACCCGAAGATTAGATACACAACTGAAGGAAACACCAGCATCCATTGAGGGAGAAACAACCCTGTCACCTCTTTGAAAGAGAAAAGAGTTGTGGTTTTTTGGGGTTTTTTTTTTTTTTTTTTTGCTGAGGAGGCTGGAGGGAACAAACTCGTTGCTCTTCATCTCAGCTTTGGGACATGATCTTGCACTGGAACATTCTGCTAGAACATTTGCTCTTTCCCTCCACTCACATAAATACATCAGGATTTCACTAAAAATTCCAACTCAAACATTATAATTATGTTCCTCTTAGGTCAGGTAATTGGAGAAAAAGTCAAATATCTTTAGAATGGTAAAACTTGTTCATGTCTCAGATTTTACTGCACATCTTTCAAGCTGGCTTGGAACCAATCTCTAAGGCAGCCCCAACCCCACCTTAAGCCCAGCTAAGCCAATGGGACATGGTCCCCAATCCTTCACTGCGTCCGATTGGCTGACCTCTCTTTCCCTACCGCTCAAGCGCAGCACCACTGCCACATACGTACGTCCTCCACGTTGACGTTCTCCTTGGCACTGGTTTCAAACAGCCGGATGCCCATCTGCTCAGCAAACTTCTGTGCGTCGTTCGTCTCCACCACCTTTGAGCCGGGGTCGTCGTTCTTATTGCCCACTGTGCCACAACGAATAGGGAGCCGTTAACACAAAGCTCGGAACACTGGTCGTGATGGCAATTAGCAAACGAAAAGAACGTTGTCATGGCAATGTGAGGGAACGCAAAGGCAAAGCGGTGTAACAGCAGCAGAAGTTATGTGACGTCAGATGTCATTATTTTCAGCCTGGCAATCTTAACATGTCTTATGCACAAGCTGACATGATGGTTAAAACCGAAGAACCCGTGAACGTTACATTTTAAAAGATTTTCCTGTATGGATGTCAGGCCAGAAGGTAACGAACAGAAACACTTACCTAATATTCGACAAACATCATCACAGTTCTGGTTGATTTCATGCAGCCACCGCTTGACATTCACAAACGACTCTGCACTTGTGACGTCATAAACCACGATCACCCCATGTGTGCCTCTGTAGTACCTGTAGAGAAACAATTAAACACGTCTCTCTCGAGTGCTGCCTGTATCCCAAATGATATCACCTAAAGATCAATTCCATCTCATTCATATACTTAATGGCCACATCCTTGCAAAACACAATTTTACAATTTCCCTGTAGAATATCTGCAATAAGCATGTGCTATAATGGTCCAAAGGAGTAGGAGGATAGAGAAGGGACCAAGTTCAGGAACTGAAAAAGATGTAATCGATATTGGAGCAGAACAGTGCAAGGTTAAGGGAGAGGCGTAGTAACAGGTGTCATCACTTCCTATGACTGATTCCACAGACAGGAAGTGGCCAGCAGCAACAACCCTTATAAACCTACAGAACTTAACTGGTGTCGGTAACTGTGCTGTTTACTGCGCAGAAACTAATACGGCATTTGAACCCGTGTCAGTAACACAGCCTGATGCATTTGGAATGACGAGAAGAATGTGCTCAATATTTTTTTGGTCCATGTCAGCAAACACTGAGAACGGTTCTTCTTCCTCACTGCAGTTGAGACAGCCTGGCAGCAGATTGGTGTGGACTGAAATCCACTTACTCTAATGAGAGACCATGCTGCCTCACTCCTGCATACCAGGAGGACTCGCCCACAACGGGCCACTGTTTGCCTCAGTTTGCCACTGCAAGCAACGTGTTAATTACTCTTTGAAAGTCCAGGGAAACAACAGCAAAAAAAACCCAAACATACATCATCACGTGAAATTATTCTAACAAGATCCAAACCGTCTTCAGCTTGTGAACGGAGTCTTGTATCATCCAACTATGGTGCCTTGAATTGCGTCAATCAGTCAAATTTAACAGTACATCAGTCACACAATTTCCCTAGGTGTGGGGTTCAAATGAGTTCCCAATATAATTTAAAAAAGACAGGCTATTTGCCAGGATACATTGTCATAATGCATTGCTATAGCTGATACTAATCTGTCAGGCACTCACACAAAATCTGACCCACCACCACCTCCATTCGACAGATGGACGTTTTATCTCAGGCAGTGGCCACAACCGGTGGCTCGGGTACATGTAAGAACACAACAAGGCTGACAAAAGTCGACTTACTTTTTTTCTTTAATGCACCAACACTTAGTCTATAATTCCACTCAGCATTCAGAGCTGAACTGACAGAGCAGACTAAAAGGAAGGTAAGTCAGACTTGTGGTTTTACTCTGTCAGGAGGAAGCACTGAGGCCTGCTTTGAACCCAAGTTCCCTCCATTTTCTTGTCTGATGAGGTGATCATGCAACATTTACTAAGCTGAGCTCAGGAACGTCTAAAGCCCTGCATGTGAATCTGATGGAAGTTGTTCCCAAGACCTTTTAAATAACCATATGAAAGATGGGCTGAGGTGTGTCCAACCGTAAATCATTATTCCAAGATTCCTTAAACAGTTTAGAGGCATCAGAAATCAAAACTGCTATTCACAGTAAACTACAGGTACCTCTTTCATATTTCCAGTCTCAAAAATAAATAACTTGTTCAAAAAACAAACAAACAAACAAACCACCAAGAACTGCATCTTCCACCAGCATGGGCTCTGTAACATGCGTTCACAGGTTCATGCACCCACACGTGTAGCAGTGTGTCCAAGGTTCGCTGTACAAGGCACCTCACGCGCCGACACGTTTGCCTCAGGCTTGGCCGTCTTTGTGGGCCGACTAAAACAAGGGTGAGGAAGAAGCAGCTCCTCACTTGGCGGCGTTCAATCGACGCAATGCGAGTTTGGAGCAGAGGAGCCAAGGGCGACGTGTAAAGATGAAGATGGAGGTCGAAGAGCCTGCAGGCGGGAGCCGAGACAGGGCACACTCACGTGGACGTGATGGTGCGAAACCTCTCCTGTCCTGCTGTGTCCCAGATCTGCAGCTTCACCTTCTCCCCATTTATCTCCACTGTGCGGATCTTGAAGTCCACGCCGATGGTGGTAATGTAGCTGCCTGCACAACACACGCGTCGGAGAGTACGAGAAAACTCAAACTCAACAGCTGACAGGCACAACGCTGGAATGACTAATGGTGGAAGATCATCATCATAATCTTAATGCAAACTACAATTGTTTACAACGGGTAATACAACATGAACCATGAAACATGCCAGTATGCAAAGTGTTTCCAAGTACCTCTATTTGTAAACTAGGCTGTGGCTATGCACATAATAACCTGTAGCTATTATTTACAGGATGTTGTTGGTTGCAAAAGCAGGAACAATGAACTGTCCTACCTGAAAATGTGTTGTCTGCAAACCTCAGTAGTAAGCTGCTTTTCCCCACACCTGCGAAAAGAAGACAAGAAAGAGTTTGCAACACATACAATATCACATCCTAAAGTTACACGCATTAGCAGACTCGTCCTGCCTCGCACACACACAAAGATCGCGCCCAATAGCTAACACAGAAACGTCACCCAGACACGCGAAAGGAAGCTAGCTAACGAAAGTCAAGTTACCAACCATCACGCAAGAAACATTTGCTCTTGACCCAAAGCAACACTGGCTATCTAGTTAGCCAGAAGATTATAGCGAAACAGGTATTACAGCGAACATAGATAGCTAACTATGTAAACTAAATCAACCGTAATATCATAACGTTACATCAGATAACAGTCAGTTGAACTGCATGTGCGTTGAATTAACCAAGCTTTCGATTATGTGTCCAAGGGCAAAGTACACAGCCGTACTACGAAACTACAAAACGATAGTTTCTCCAGAAAACCGCAACTGTATGAGCTGCAATTTACTGCACATAAAATGAACATCCAACAGCTAGCAATGGACGAAGCTCGTATTGTGGCAAACCAAGACATCTTACAAGCTCCTTAAGCTTGCAATGCTGGTTCAGTAAGCAAGCATCGGAAACCAAGCCCATGGGTACATTTTAGCTGACCCCATTCCTCAACCACAGGTGACCTGCCTGCTTCCAGCATTCAAATGTGAACCGGTTATACCACCCAGTGCGTCTCGACGACTCGCCCGCTAGCTTAGCAACACCTAGCTTAGCGCTCTGCACTATGAATTTGAATCCTTCAACCCTAGCTAAGCTAACAGGCTAGTTAAATCAGGACAACAGTGGCGGCTACACATCCTAACATCGATCTCCGCGCTAACGCGTATGCCCAACTAGAGGTTCTCACAAATGTTACGATGTAACGATGACAAACGCAACTAATTTCCGTGTCGGTGCGAGTCGACAGTGGCCCGTTTCCCGTCCATCGTCCCCGCTCTTCGCTTACCGCTGTCCCCGATGATCAGCAACTTGAAGAGGTAATCGTAGTCTCGCGCCATGGCAGTGCTCGAGAGCTCCCCGTCCTTTCGCTTTTTTTTTCCCCCCCGTGCCCTAATTTTTTTTTATATCCGGTGAACGAAACGCGGATATGTGGAATGCCAGCGTCACCCTCCCCCCGGCTGAGAGGTAGCCGTCTTTCTCCTGGAATCTCGCCTCTTAGCCGGCGTGTATTTTCCAAGTTTCAGTTGTGTCAGAGGTTTATACCCGCCCAGATACCGGACAGCTAAGCTAGCTTTGCTAGCTGTGGCTCAGGTCCCACCCACCCTGCTAGCGAGGATCGCACTGCGCAGGCGCAGCACGGGAAACAATCGCAGGCATGACGGGCTTCCTGTGCTCGCGCCGGATATCTCGATATTAATGCATCAGTTTAACACGACGCGTTTGTTCGGCCTGAAATCCTGAATTTAAATTCTTGGTATGAAAAGCCCTCGGAAGGAACACAAACTTATTAAACAAGCTAGGCAATCCTTAGACTTGCATCGAAACATCAAATCACCCACAGCAGGACAAAATGACACCAACACGAACTTCCGTTCTCACAACAGAGTTGGTTCTCAGATCTTTTATTGATATTAGCAGGTTACAGTGTTTCTCTGCCACTTAGTCAAAGAGGCCGAATCCCATGTCCTCGTCGGACTCCTCAGACTCATCCTTGGCCGGCTCTGCGGCCGCTGCTGGAGCCGCGGCAGACTCCGCAGGAGCGGCTGCGGCGGGTGCTGCGACCGCAGCAAAAGCAGAGGGATCAGCCAGGAAGGCCTTCACCTGGAGGGGAGAAGAATGGTGCACAGTGAAGCACTGAAAATGCTTGCATTTAAAAAGGAAGGTCATGTGCCACATTTTAATTATTGTATTCATTATCCTTGTGAAACAGAAAAAAACCAAAACGTGTTAAGAAAAAGTAAGGCCTCATTGCTGCACCTGCAGACATGTAGTGTCTGCAACCAACCATCCCCATCTACCAGAGAAAGTAAGATGGACAGGGATGGAAGGCAACAGGTTTCTCTGTGCAGGTTGAACGACAGAACAGCACCACAGCAGCTGCTTTGTAACCTAGCCTGCAGGAGGCACCCCCCCCTCCAGAACACCTGGCAATCACATTTTTACCTTATCAGCCAAGGGGAAGGAGTAGTCAGTCTCCACAGCAACGGCCAACACCCTCTTGTAGCCATTGATGACAGAATGGGGAATGGAGGCCAGAGTGGGATAGCCAATCTGCAGGCAGACGCTGGCGATGTTCCTCACCCCCTGAATGGGGCCAAAAAAAAAAGTCATGCATTAGCAGGATTGATATTGTAGCTTTTATTGATAGCTGTTCTATAGTCTGTAAAACACCGCTTGAAATTCAGTTGAATCCAGGGCCCCTAGAACTGAATGCATGGTGTAATTTACAGTTAGTAAGTGTGTGAAACCAAGCGTCCCTGTAAGCTGATGGATCACAGGCAGACAGGGATAGTAAGAAACAAGTTGATTTGTGCAGGGGGAACGACAGAGCAGCACGGTAACAGCTGATCCGTAACTTAACCTGCAAGTTCACCAGCAATGGCCAAGCTGTAACGTGGTCTGCATGCTCACCTCCAGGAACCTCTTATGCAGGGCATCCTCAGTGATGTCCAGCACCTCGGGGCTGTAGACGCTGCCATTGTCATAGACCTGCTGGATGAGCAGGCCATAGGAGAAGGGTGAGATGTTCAGCATGTTGAGCAGGGTAGCCTCGCTGGCTCCAACCTTGTCTCCAGGCTTAATCAGCTGCACATCGCTCTGGAAGGAGAGGACATGGGTCACACGTGAGCAAAGATGCAACGTTTGAAAACCAACTCAAGAACTACACAAAAGTAGCCCAGATAATTCCCCCTCCCATATCCTGCTTTTCTCCTTACCAAGATTTCAATGGTTCCTCTGGAGATCTTGGTGGTGATGCCAAGAGCTTGGAAGAATGAGGTCTTTTCAGGACCCAGACCGGTGTTCTGCGCTGGCACCGTCACCTCACAGGGGGCAATGGCACCAGCACGGGCAGCAGCCGGCACCTAACAAGAAAAAGGACCAGTTAAACCTGACGCATGACAAACAAGGTGCCACAGATTTTGCGAACAGGCAACAGCCTTGCCTTATTGGCCAGCAGGAGATCCCTGATCTCAGTCAAGTCCTCCTTGGTGAAGACGAAGCCGACGTTTCCACGGATGTGGGGCAGTAGCCTGTAAAAGGTAGCAGGTAAACATTCAAACTTTGACAGGAACGTACAGAAATGTTCTTGTACCAAAACCCTTCAGCTCATTGTCTGAAACCAAGAGTCCCTGCAAGTCGTGGAGAGCAGACATCCAGGGATTCGAAGGAACAGGTTCATTTGTGCAGGGGGAACGACAGACCAGCACTGCAGCAGCTGATCAGTAACTTAACCTGCACAATAAGCTTCTAGTTTCATTCATCCATCACTACCAATTATAGGCCCTCTGTAAAAAGTAACCCATGCTATACACAGGATGACATGGACGTCGTTTCTCCACCCCCGACCACCCAGAGCCACACCTCCCCAGCACCGCAGTTCACGCTCACTTTTCAAGAGACGGGTTGTTCTCCAGGTGTCCACGAATGGCCTTCCGCATCATCGTGTTCTTGCCCATGAGCACGACTGCCTTGCCCCGCAGAGACAGACGGATGGTCTGCATCTGCTTGGAGCCGACGTTGTCTGCGCCCACGATGAAGCACTTGGGGTAGTCATTCAACAGTTGCTGTGCACAAATGAGATGAGATGAGAACCTGCAGCCTGAACATACACACCACACCTGAGAAGAACTGGTAGGAGCCACCAAGTAATGAGCTTCCCCACAAACCACTAGGGAAAGAATTCTAGAATGTTATATAAAGTGATTTCTAAAACTGGAGGAATAAATGCACAACTGACATTCAGGGGAAATGACCTGCATAAAATGCCTATAAAAATGTACCAAAGCAGTCCTCACTTAATTTCTCTAAGGTATGAAAAATATGATAAATGATGCACGATGTCTAATGAATATGCAACATCTGCAGACAAACATTGGTAGTAGAATGTGTTGAACTGAAGCTCAATGACTGACAGGTGCCATCCTAAGACTCACAGCTAAACTGTGGAATATTTAGTTAACTGCAAGTGCCATTATTGTGAAGGACCCAAGACCAACAGTTCTGGGGAAGGGAAAAAAATGAAACCGTAGACCACACACACTCAGTATGGGTCTCTCTCACAAATTACTTTTCCAAACAGACAGTAAAAGCTACAATATGAACTGCTGAAAGCTTTAAGCAAAGGTGCTGATCACTATGGAGAGTTAAACATGCCAGAAAACCCCATTTCCACAGCACCAGAGTGCAGTGATGGTGTGCTTTACACAACTCTTGCCAACACTTTATCCTGCTTCTGGCCGTGTTGGATAAAGCTGGATTTGGTGGTTTTAGAGGACACTGCCTATTGAATATGGTGCCAACAATAAAAGCCTAGATATGTCCAGATACTCTCGTCTATAAAAGGTACCCATTTAGCTGCGTCTCCCGATACAACTATAGCAACGTGGTAGCCGCCTAGCTCCTGCCAACTATTCGCATCAATATAGCGGCGTCCGTTTCGTGATGAGCAGTCCTTGGTCTGACACTGGACATTATTGTAGGCATGCCCAGTAACTTACAATGATTTTCAAGAAGTAGTTGGACTTCCACGTGGCCCTGTCTTCCCTGGGCATCTTTGCAGTGCTTCCAAGGATCGGGTAACAGCCGGTTTAAAGACAAGGTGAATACCTGGGGGAAAAAATAGCATCGTTAAAATTTTACATCTTCAGTTGTAACCAAGGACAAACTTGGTCGAAAACAGCTTTAATTCTAGGCCAGCACTCTATGCTAACCTAGCTAACTCACGATTTTTTTTCCTACAAGGAAATTGACAAATATAAAAAATATATTTTAAAAAACCGTAACTACCCTCGGATAATCTCTCTAAGGATGGAGCACCATCTCGATATCTGTGTTCTCCAACCCGGGACATTCGCTCGGTCTCACCGAACACATGGGACGAGTCACGTTTGCGAGGCAACATGGCGCGCGGAGGCCTTCGCCTGGCTCGCTACAGCAAGGTAACTACATAAACATAATTGTATTTCTGGCCAAAAAACCTCTTCATTAACGATAATTTCGGATCGCTGCGATTAAAGCATCCTCTCGCATATTTTGTATAAATTTGGATATCTGGTTAGTGGTAGTGAATTTTAGTTTTTCCCCCGAAACCTAGACTAGTACGGCGCAAACCTTACCTCACGGTAGGGACGCGTGAAAGAAAGAGACCGAAACAGGAAGCAGGGCGGTATTATACGTTACAACGATCCAATCGCAAAAGGGCATTCAAAAAAAAGAGGTGTCTTTGGCCGGAATGGCCCGTAGCTTTGTCACTCATAACGACACTCATATGCATCGTATATGAAGTAACAGGCTATGGGTCTTTGGGTCGACCGACTCTGCATGGACTCAGTAAATTGAAACGAATCATGTGCACTAGTGTCACAAACTGAATATTTTAAATTGCACCGTCTATAGTCGGACAAGGTACAAACCGGCAAAAGATCCTACGTAGCCCCAAGTATCTACTGAGCTAAACATCAAGATTCTCATAAAGAGCTTAATAAAACTGCTCAAGTTTATTTTACTTAAACGTAACAAGACTGAGTGTGTTTACAGCAAGCAAAGCTCCATGAGTCAGGGGTGTGGAGATTAGAGTTTAGGTGTTAAATAATTTGCCGTTTGTCGTTAGCTAAATATCCATATTTAGGGGGGGAAAAAACACGAGGTCCTGACAGACACGCCGCGTTTACGTCAATTCCGTGCGACGTCAAAGTTTGAGCCACGTGGGAGGCAGTTCCTTCTACGATGAGGTAAACAACTGCATATCTACCTCACAAACAGTTTATTTGCCGATTTTTTTTTTATAAAGTCCAAGTTCGGGGTAAGAGACGGATTCTTTTTGCTCGGCGCTTCCCTCAGATCATGCCCCACGACCCTGATCCTCCTCCGGCGAAGAAGTTTAAGCCGGGGTCTCCTTTCTTCGGTCTCGATAAAAAGCCTGTAATGCTACTACCCAGGAAGGGAAACACTCAAATACCATTAGAAATTCAGAGGAAACACCTTCCAATTTACCAGGCCAAATCTCAGCTCGTCAGTCAGTTACGACAGCTGCATAATGCCGTGTTAATAGGTAAGACAATTAATCGGAACAAGCTAGTTGTGCTACGAAGGAATGTAGACAAGCATGTTGCTAAGCTTGTGGGCTAATTGTGGGGTTTTTTTGTCGTTATTAAATCACTGTTTAACTCGAGGCTTTCCCCCCCATCTTGTTTGTCAATTTAAAAATTAATTTGTACTTTTCTCCAGTTATGAATTATTTTGTCTATCATTATCAGGAGAAACAGGTTCTGGTAAAACCACGCAAATACCTCAGTATCTCTATGAAGCTGGAATTGGTCGCCAGGGCATCATTGCGATTACACAGCCCCGCCGTGTGGCCGCCATATCACTGGCGGGCAGAGTTGCCGAGGAGAAGAAAACTCAACTTGGAAAACTGGTGCGTTTACTGTTTATGCCATGATATGAAACGTATCCGATAACATGTTTCTGTTACTACTGTGCAGACAATTTATTACTGTAATAATTGCCATGAACTTTGTATGTGCTGAAGGGGGGTATTCTTGCCATTGTCCAAAGTTAGACCTGAAACTAAAACACATTTTCTATTTCTTCTCAGGTGGGCTACACGGTGCGATTCGAGGATGTGACGTCGTCGGAGACCAAGCTGAAGTTCATGACCGATGGCATGTTACTGAGAGAGGCGATAGGAGATCCTCTACTTCTCCGCTACACTGTCATCATCCTGGACGAGGCTCACGAGCGGACTATCCACACGGATGTCCTTTTTGGCGTAGTGAAAAGTGCTCAGCGCAAACGCAAAGAGCAGAATAAGATTCCTCTAAAGGTGAAGAATTAACAACTGTGATTAAACTATTTCTACTACCACAGTCCTTCTGCAACTAAACTCTCTGATCCCCAGGTCCTTGTGATGTCTGCCACCATGGATGTGGACCTGTTCTCTCAGTACTTCAATAAGGCCCCTGTACTATACCTGGAAGGTCGACAGCACCCTATTCAGATCTACTATACCAAGCAGTCCCAGTCTGACTACCTGCAGGCAGCACTGGTCTCCATATTTCAGATCCACCAGGTCGGTGTCTCGAATATGATGCATGTGCAGTTGGGAGTTTTACCTGCTCTAGTTTCAGATCACTTATATTTCCCTTAGAGCCGGAACTTTTGACCTTTGTCCGCATTTTCCTTTTAAGACTGTATTTTAAACTTGTGTGGTCCAAATAAGAGAACTTAGTTTTAGGGTTTTTTACGTTAAAGTTTTGCAGGGTATTTCGGGTTGTTTTTCTTTGGGTCGAGGGGTATTTAGTCAGTAACGTTTGAACTTTGAAATATAAAAATGGTATAATATAAGAATTTCATTAATTACACAATAGATAGACTTAATTCAGTATAAATAGTAGAAACCCAAACTTTCTTCTAATTGTTGCCTCAATAGTAAATTCTAATGGATTTTTGTTGCTGGATCGTGTTGTGATGCGTTCCTTTGTTGGTGCAGGAAGCCCCTCCCTCCCATGACATCCTGGTGTTCATGACTGGTCAAGAAGAGATTGAAGCTCTGGCTCGTACCTGCCGGGACATTGCCAAGCATCTGCCCGACACCTGTGGGCTGATGACAGTCATCCCCCTGTATGCCTCTCTCCCACCTGCCCAGCAGCTCAGGGTCTTCCAGCCTGCACCCAAGGTACTCATGGTAGCACAACGTTAGATTGATCTCTTACAGGTTCCCTATGGAAGAATGTTAAGATCTCATTTGTGAAATGGGCCAGTCTGGATGTTGCGCAGTGTAGCAGACTTTCTTTAATAAATTAAGAAGGAATTGTACTGAACGCTGAGTGATGTATTAAGGATTATTACAAAGCGTGGCATGTGGAACGTTTTCACGACTCTTAACACCAAAATGTTTTTTAATTACACCATTCAAATGACAGAGCAGAAAAAAATAACTATCATAAATTGTAATATTAAATTCTACTTGATTCATTCCATTTTAATTCTATAATTATAATTTGTTTAGTTAGACTGTAGTTAGTTAAGTGTATAAAATGTTCTAAGCAGACAATGTTGCAGTCCAATCCAGTGTTAAGAAGCAACAATTATCGGTATCACCGTGAATGTTTGTCTGTTTTTCTTATAAATGCAGTACCAGGCAGATTTACAAGTTTCTTTGCTCTTTCCATCATGTTCTATATTACAAGCTCTAAATCACGTTGCTGACCACATTCTATCTGAATAGGATACAATGCAAGAGTCTGGAGTCTGGAAGTCCTCTTTGAGCCTTTTGTTCTCATAATGCTGCATTTCAAACCAAATTTCGATTTACTTTAATTATCATTATGTATTGTGTTCATGGAAGCATACGCTTGGTGGACTTTTAGGGTTGTTCTAGGACTTCCTGGTTCATGTAAGGGAACCCTAATCCTAACCCTAACCCTAGTATTTATTTCTTTTTCCTCTGGATGACAGGGATGTAGGAAAGTCATCCTCTCAACCAACATTGCAGAGACATCCATAACCATCTCTGGTATCAAGTATGTCATTGACACTGGAATGGTAAAAGCCAAGCGCTTTAACCCAGGTAAGAAACCTGGCGCTCTGCCACTGAGAACCTGCTTCATTAACTAGCATTCACTTGCACTAAACACTGCAGACAGTTTCTGTTCATGTTAAAATAACAGAACATTGCACCGCAAACAAATACAATGTTCTAACATATCCTGATCATTTATTACATTTAAGCTCTTGTTTCAAAATCTTCCTTTTAAGCATTCCCCTGTCAGACTCCAAAAGTAATGGAAACCTACTGATTACAATGACCTCTAGAGGCCATGTGGGGAACTGCTAACAACAACAACAACAACATCCTAATGATATTAAGCAACACCATGCAGTCCCAGCAAACACGTGTGAGCCATCATGGTGTGTTGTGTGATTGCCAGACAGTGGCCTGGAGGTGCTGTCAGTGCAGAGGGTGTCCAAGGCACAGGCCTGGCAGAGAGCAGGTCGGGCGGGGAGAGAGGACTCGGGCTCATGCTACCGTCTCTACACCGAGGAGGAGTTCGACAACCTCGCCACCATGACTGTGCCTGAAATACAACGGTACAATGGATCAGAGGCACTAGTGTTTTTGTTTTGGTTGGAGCCGTATGCTTGTATACATCAGCTAAGCATTACTTTACTTGTTTCGCTCATTTTCTGAATCAGGTGACATAACTATCTCATAATTATCTCATAACTATCTCATAATTATATCATAACTATCCCCTTATGGGGTTTGTAGGTGTAACTTGGCTGGTGTTCTGTTGCAACTGCTGGCTCTGGGGATTCCTGACGTGTTCAACTTCGACTTCATGTCCAAGCCTTCACCTGGTAAGAGTCAGACACTGATATTTACTGGAAATCTTCTCTCTCTTCAGATCTACTAGCAGAAAACCTGAAGTCCTTGATCTTTATTAATAATCTCACTGAGCAAATAATAACTGAATAAATAACACAACCTTAGTTAATCTTGGTCATCAGCAGCAGCCTGTTTAGAGGGACAAAACGCATCTGGTGATGGCATTCATGAGTCTTCTGAAATTAACATTGGGAGTGATTTCATAAATTGGGACGATCTTTATGGGCAGAAGTAGTGAAGCTTCCAACTAATTGTCCAGAGTCGATGCACATGGCAGTGGAGCAGCTGGACCTCCTTGGTGCTGTGGAGAGACGGGGCGATCAGGTCTCTCTCACTCCTCTGGGCAAGAAGATGGCCTGCTTCCCCCTGGAACCCCGCTTTGCGAAAGTAAGATAATCCCACCCGCTAACTATAAATTAA
>JAOYMR010000002.1:10075109-10100936 GCA_025802075.1 Tenebrosternarchus preto | reverse complement strand
GCAAGAAGATGGCCTGCTTCCCCCTGGAACCCCGCTTTGCGAAAGTAAGATAATCCCACCCGCTAACTATAAATTAAGCATGCGGAGCTTTCCTCGTTGACTTTCTTATTGCTTGCACCAGATTCTCAGACCAACATAAGTTTTAAACCTAGTCTGGACAGGACTTTCATTGAATCAACACAGAAATTAAAAATTTAGTCCTATTCCTACTCCGTATCCACAAAACCAGCCCTTTACGAAGGAAATGTACCTGACTGCTTTTATTTCTAAGGACTGTGTTTACTACACAAGTTGTTGGACGCTTCAAAAGATATTATTCAATTCTCCAGCGGCTGTATGACCTTTTATCCTCATTGTTTAGACCATCCTGGTCTCTCCGGAGTTCTCGTGTGCGGAGGAGGTTCTCACAATCGTCTCACTTCTCTCTGTGGACTCCGTGCTCTACAACCCTCCCGCCCGCCGAGACGAGGTGGTTGCCGTGCGTAGGAAGTTTATCTCCAGCGAGGGAGACCACATGACCCTTCTCAACGTCTACAGGGCCTTCAAGAAAGTCGGCGGAAACAAGGTAGGTGAAGCAATTCCTGAGAATCATTTCATGGAGCAAATATTTGACTTTGCTTATGCAACTGTTGAGAATTTGTACAAAACCAGCATTACTTATTACTGAGCTTTCTCTAATGGTTTGTTAAGCGCGCATGGTCTTATCTCTAGCCACAGAGCACAAACTATAGTATGTTCAGTATTGAGAACAATAAATGTTTTTATGTTTTATTGACTTGTCTGTTCTTGGTGTGGTTTTGTTTCTGCTTCTTGCTTCAGGAGTGGTGTAGGGAGAACTTCGTCAACAGCAGGAACATGGGGCTGGTGGCTGAGGTCCGGGCCCAGCTGAGGGACATTTGCATCAAGGTGCCTTTTGTCAAGAACTTTTTTTTAACTTGCCAACTTTGGACTTTTTTTGTTATTTGACACTGAACTTAATTGTGCTTTTCCCTTGTCCTGTAGCTGGGTCTGAAGCTCGAGTCCTCGCACTTGGAGACAGCCAACGTGCGCCGCTGCCTGGCTCACGGCATGTTTACAAACGCGGCCGAGCTGCAGCCTGATGGCACCTACGTGGCCCTGGACACCCACCATCCTGTGGCCATCCACCCATCCTCCGTCCTCTTTCAGGCCAAGCCGGCCTATGTCGTCTTCAACGAGCTCCTCCACACCTCCCGCTGCTACATGAGGGACTTGTGCCTGGTGGACTCCGACTGGCTCCAGGAAGCCGCACCGGAGTACTTCCGCCGTAAACTCCGCTCCACCAAGAGCTAGTGGCGGGAAGGACGCTGCAGGACGGCAGCACCACAGCTTCAGAAAACGTCACAAGAAAAGGATACGCTGGTATGCTACTCAACACAGCTGAGATGTCATAATAATAGAAGGCTATTTTCACCATAGGAAACTTTTTTTCCCCTCAACATAGGAGACTTCAGAAGTTTTTTTTGGCCCTAAAGTCCAAACGCTGGAATAACTGAGGAGGACATTTGTTAAAAGCAGGGTAAATAATAGGCAGTTGGTTGATTGAGGGTTTAGAGATTAACTGACACATTTTGCTCTTTTTTGGACCAAGGACTCGTATGATAGGGCCCCGAGACAGGTGAGACTCATTTCTGTAGTTAAGTGGTCAGCGCTTTAATAACAGAAGCTGTTTTTAAAATGGATAAACACTTTCTACCTGAAAAACATGAACAATTGCTTAAGATACTCTATAAACCCTAGTGTAGGTTTAGCTGGATGCACATTAGATTAGCTTGGTTTGTCAGCTTTTGCATGTTTCCACCACAAGCTGGCCTTGGTTCATAGAATTATCTGTGCTTTCTGGATCAGAGTTGCATATAAGAAAATACCAAAGGGCAGTGTTGAGCCTTGTACCACCGTTGAACAGTTTTCAGTTGCCAAATCACCATTACACAAACATGGATCGACAGACAGTTTTTGGACTTTGTTTCAGGCCACCTCAATATTCTGTATTTATACAGAGGACCTTTAAAGACATTTAAATGTTACCTGTCATACTTGGCTGTTGCTAAGCTGAATAGATAGAAAAACTTCCCTATTAACCCCTAGCACTCTGTGGTCCTTTATCCAAACCATGTGAAACACTTGCTAAATCTCAATTTTATTGTGGGGTAAAGAATGGTAACTGATTTTTACGCTTAAATTCTTATTACATGTTAATGAAGGGAAGTTATACAGTCATTTTTTTGGCTGGGCAGAAATTTTATAACAGCAGTCTGACAACACTATTAGGTCTGGCTGGGGTTATAAATGGATTGTAGAGTCTTAAATGATAATGTCAGAATTTTAGAAATGCAGTTGGATTTGCTCTAAACATTGACATGGCAAATACGTAGTGAGACCCAATATGGCCACCTGTGTTAGCTATGCATGTCTTTCTGTAATATTTAGATACTGCTTAAATCCAGACACCATACACTGATATGGCAACATTTACTTGCCTTCCGCAGATTGTGGACCATCATTGCACAAACCAGTACTTCTAAACTGATATACTATGCATGATGTATGATTAACAGAATACGTCGACTCAGGTTTCTGCAGTACAGTGAATGTATATGAAAATACACTTAGCATAGTTGTGGGGACATTCTGAAAATTGTTGTATATCGAAAAGACGAGACGATTGTTAAGATTTACTGTATAAACCGCCTGCATTCGAACGACTTTCTAGACAATGCTTGGATTTGAAGAGATGGGTTTTTATTATTTATATTACTTATTTACTTACTTGTATTGCTATAAAATCAGTTTCGACTCAACTATGTTGGGTTTCCTTCTCTTAGACGTTTGTGCTAAGATAGGCTTCCAAAAAAACTGTATTCAGGCAGAACTAACCAGCTGCATTATTAAAGCAACTTATTTGGATACTTGTTGCTACATTTTCTTTTTCTGGTTTTCTTTTAAAATGGTTTTCCCCTTCACTTCGTCTTTATGAGGAACGCTGGTGAAATTGCTTTTTAGAGAAGTGCATGCGTCGTGTTTTGAGGTCGAAACTTTAAGAGACTGGTGACTAGGCTGTATTAATTTGTAACATGCTTCAAATTATCTTTAAAAAATGTAAATCGGGGGATTGGGGCTTCCCTAGGTATTACATGCTTACTCCTGCTCAGTCTTGCTTGAGTTTTATCAAAGCATTTTGATATAGAGAATGCTAATTGCAGTTGTTTTTCTCAAGTAGTGGTTAAATATTGTTGTAGGCTTTAGACCCGCAGAAGAGATTGCCTGCATGGCCTGCATAATGTTCATCGTCATTGCGGTGAGAGAGTGGGGGTCAACTCTGAATCTTCACGTGTAGCCCTACACCTTTACGACAAAACAGCATATCAAAAAACAAACATTTTGTAGTCGGATGCTTCTAAAATAGGTTGACCAATCAGAGTCCCGTTACCATGGTTGCGAGCCAAACGAATGGGCATCATGGTGGGAGAACAAGTGCTCTTACTCGTGGTAGACAACCAAAGCTTATATGACAAGCAACACATTGACTATAAAATGCAGAAGTTAAAGGACACAAATGGAGGATCATAATTGAAAGACCAAGACCTACAGTGAGTATCTTCGTAACGCATAAGCCACTGTTTATAGTCGTTTTTATTTATCCCCGGGAAGAACCGCAAACTAATAGCTAGCTATATAGCTTACCTTTCATACTTCTTAATGAGAAACCCGTTTTAGTTTTTAATTGTAGAACACTTCAGTATTATAAAACGAAAGTAGCTTGCCTAGATCTAGCTTCGTGTTGCTTCCCCGTTCAAATGGCCTAGGACCGTTACCATGTACACGTCACCTTTACCGTCTTTTGGTTGCTCAGCAACGTTTTCGATTTTGAATCGATACATGACGTTCCACGTATAGATCCTCGTGAGAGGTTTACGGAGGCACAAAAGGTTTAGGCCAGGGAGATATTTGCCAGTCGCCTCAGATTCATCCAGAGCCCCAGGTTCTCGTAAGCAGATTTATAATAACCAAGAAAAGAATAATGTAATTTCAACAATGAAAATTTAGTTTATCATCCAAAAAAAGTGTTTAAGGTGGTTGTAAACGTGTTTAGCTGTATAAAATCTAAGGAAGTCTCTCCCGTTCTCTTCTTGAAGTCTCAAGGTTGACAGGGACCCGCACTGATTTCATTTAAAGGGGTTTAACAATTCTACACAGCTAATGCAAGACCTACTAATTGAGTCAAGTGATGGGGGTATTTAAATATAGAATTGCTCACGAATGTACAGAGGGAAGTCTTCGTAACATGACAGTACAGCGTTTTACTTTATTTTTAACTTAAAATGTTTTATTCTTAAAGTGACTTGGAACGTTTCAAACACAATTTACTGTACACTTAAGAACACCAAGAGCAAACATCCAAACATAAGCTATTCATGTGTTCAGCTGCAATCCGACACTATCGGATCCAATTCCAGCGACGAAATTTGGGATACGTGCGATGAAACTTGTACTAAAAGAGGGCCACGCGCTGACACAGGCACCGTGTTCTCGTTTGGTAGGTCAGGAAAGCCAAACATTTGGACCACAATCCGGATTCCACATCTCCAGTCTGTGCTTTTGGCTCTATAGATAAGGATAATAAAAAAAAAAAAGACAGACAAACCAACAAATAAAGCGTCTCGTGCTATTGGCTGGCAATCAAATATTTGCAACAATCAGTTCAGTTAACATGCATTTTTAAATGCCAGAGAAGTGTTTGAGCTGGTGTTATGTTATTTGAGCTGGTCTAAAATGGCAGCTGCAACACAACAGGGTAGAAGAACGCAACGTGCCATGACATGTTGTAATTTTGAGGAACAAGGACAGCATCCACGACGACTTGTTCTCAATGTGTTCTTACCAATAATCCATCTTTCAAGATGAAGAGCTTTTGCTTCTCTTGCGCTTCATTTCGCTGTTGTGATATTTTTCAACTATTTTTCTCTCATGCCCTGCAGGGCAATGGCGATTTGTGTTTAATCCGATTTCTCTCTTCGTTCTTCCTTTTCCTCCAGCATGACAAGAATATTCGTTTAGGTTATAATACTCGTACTCATCGTAGTGCGTCTCTTCAAACCAGGACAGCCTTTCAATGTCAGTAGCCATGTTTTCAGCTAAAATTTTGCACAGTTTTCACTAACACCTCTTCGTCGAAAACTCTTCTTCTGTGAGTAAACAACAGATGATGTCACGTACTTTTCAGTAGCCTGTAAGTCACGTGGGCTTGAAATTCTCGGTCGTTGATTTGCTGGAGATTTTATTGCTTGTTAACACCCACGATTATTCGCGCCTATCTCTTCCACTAAAAATATGTGGGCACCATACAAAACCATATCAGTAGTGCAAATCAAACAAAACATATAGGCAGTTTAGGGAGGTCTTTGTCACCACTAAGCTTTCGGTAAAACGGTAAAGTATAAACTTTGTAGTATAAACGCCATAACAGATTGTTAAAAGTCAAAATGATCTCAAGGAAGACTGGTGATTTCCACATGGTGGCGGTGTAGTCTTTCTGGAAAACAAAGGTCTTTGTGTCAGATGTGTAAGACGTGATTATAGACACATTAATTTCTCAAAACAGTTTAAAATCTACCATAAGTTTAATTGAAACTTTGACAACGCATATGTCAACAATGTATCTAAATGCTGAAATAACCTATTTTCCGTACGCCTTATAAATTTAGCATGTTTTGGTTTTTAATATATTTTTTTTTTGTATTGTCTTAATCAGACGCGCCAGAACTATTTGGGCTCTGACAAGGACATAAAACAAACCCATGAAACATACTAGAACCGAAGTATGACTCCCCTCCCCTCCCCTCCAGGACGAAGAGTGGCGAGACGGGGGGGGACACGCCCCTAACCGTGTGGCACGCGCTCCGACGCTATTCCACGTCGCAGCTCCTTTAGCCCCAATGGTAGGAGGCTGCGTCCGCGAGCAAGGCCGGGAAAAAATGGCGGCGCCCGTCTTGAGAGTGTCCACCCCTCGATGGGAGAGAATAGCCAGGCTCATTGTTTGTCTACTAGGAATTCTGCTGTCTTTATATGCGTTTCACGTGGAAAGGGAAAAATCCAGGGATGGGAATTATCAGGCCATGTGCGACTTGAGCAACTCTATAAGCTGTTCCAAAGTCTTCACCTCCAGGTAAATCCAGTGCGGGTTAGCCACACAGAGAACTAGCTAGCTAGCATTGTTGCTCCTTGTTGCGAGTTTACTCGCAGAGAGAATGACTTAGAGGTGTCTGGGTCAGGTTTTATTTTTTTTTTTCGGACTGGATCTTAGCTATGTGCTGCGTGTGCTGTATTGGTTCTGATTTAACGAGCGGAGGAATGGTGACTAGATTGCTGGCTAGCGAAGCGAGATGGCTAGCTTTTATTCTTCGGCAAGCCAAAGCGTCACCGCTATGATAACAGTGTACGATGCAAATGTACAGCTTAGCTAGCCGAGCGAATTTGGATAGAGGGAGCTAGTGTCGCTGGATGGTTAAATGGTTTATGTCTCTCAGAATAAGGTGAAGAACTAAAAGAGAAGTTGCTAGCTACCTAGCAGTGCTAGCTGCCTATTTGTCAACATTTGCATTCATTGTAGCGATATGTTTAGCTTTTAACGTTTAGCTGCTAGCATGGTTTCTCAGTAACATTTGACTAAATGGCAAAATGCTTGTTTTTAGCTTTCGGTTTAGCTAACCACCTTACCAACAAGAATAGCAAGCAGTCCACACCGGCTAGCAAGTAGCTATCTAGCTACTAGCTAGCTGTACAGGTGCAGTTGAATTTTCAAATACACATTCGCTAGCTACCCCTATGATGAACTTACTCCTTGACCTCGTTTGATTTTTCTCCAGATTCTTGTAATTTTATCTAGTGATTAAGACGCTGGATTTTGCTGCGATTAACAGAATGTAGGATAGCTAACCAGATAGCTTTGTCGAACTGTCTACAGGCGCTTGGAATAACCGGTCTCCAAAAATGAGAGATTAGTCGAAATAAACTGTTGTATTTTCCCATGATCACTTTTAAGTTCTGTTCAGCATGACCTTTGACGCTGACGTGGACCTAGGCTGTAACTTCGAGGTTAATATTAGCGGAAGCCATCGGGCTTTGCGTTATGTATGCGCTGTCATTTTATTATGTCTGTTATAATGTTAGTTTAATAAACACTCGTGTACTTGTACATATCCTGTAGAATTTTTTCTTATGGTGGTATTTGCGGATACATATGGCCTGAATTTGAAATAGCATTTAAAAAAAAAATCAAACTCGTCTTGTTTTCAGTTATTAAAAACCCTGGGGAAATCAAGAAAGGAGGAGGTTTGTAGATAGAAAGGGTAGTCATGAGATTCGACCTGCTGATGCTGTTTCTTCAATCACAGACACATGCATGGAACAAATGTGAGGGGAACATTGTGCAAAGGAAAACATTTACATTCACCTCACACTGGTTTGTAGAGGCCCAGATAAGAGGGATATTTTATACACGTTTAACTATTTTATTCACATGATATGTTTATTCTGTTTTAGAAACCTCATAGGTTTCCACCTACCAGCCTCTTTAGATATTTTTGGTCCAAGTCAAGTGGTGGGTGCTATAGGAAACGGCTGTTTTCACGCACTGTCAGTCGTCTTTGTGGAGGTTTTCTTTTTTTTATACTTCAGTAAGGATGAATTCTAATTTATTGCTTTAGTCTGTCTTCAGAGGAAATGCTGTAAAAGCTGGAATATTAGCATGTCTTAATACAGCTGTCGTACTTATCAGTCGCCCCATGGAAAAGCACAGTTGTGTCACCAGTGATTCATTTACTTTACTGTTGGGTCTCTGATTACCTAGGTAGTGTTTTTTTTATTATTAAACAAATATGAGACTTGACTGTAGCTTTATTGAGGCCTCCAGGGTGTCGAGCAGAGGTGGACATTCCAGGTTCAGAAAGTAAAAATCCTCACCAGGATTTTGCTCAAGCATCCCAGATTACGTTGATTCCACAAACTAATTTTACCTGCAGGCCTGCGCTAATTAGAAAATCCAGGAAGCTTGAGCAAAATCCTGGCGAGTACTTTTACTTTCTGAACCCGGAATGTCCACCTCTTGTGTTGACCACGCTGCCCTGTGTATACACTTATCAGAAAGTTTCGCAGACCTGCGCTGAACTGTTGTGTAGGTTGTGGTGTGTGTTACTGGATGATGTCTTTTGTTGCTGGTCTGAAACAAGTTTGTGGTTTTGCTTACAGGTGTGAAAGCATTCAGACCAACATTGCTCTGGAGTGCATACACTAAGGAAGGCTGTGTAATGGAAGTTTGAGAGAAGGACAAGACCTGGAAACTTTAGACAACATGCTCTACTTTCTGCAGTATAAATGCAATTTCTTCTGTTTAACAGTGGTGGAATTTTGGATGGCTTTATCATGGCCTTGATGGAGATGTACCGTCTCATCTGTAGCAGGGTTGTATTGGCTGTTGTCCAGACAATGTCAGGCTGCTTGTAATACTTGCAGGCCAGTTTCCTTAATTAAGGCATTTCGATCATTTCACATTTGCCTTGACATTTTGAGCAGTTTGTATGTCTTTAATAAGCTGTAATGCAAACAAGTCACTTTCACAGTGTGAAAGCAGGAAATTCTAAGGTAGAAACCAAGGCACTTGAATCACTTAGGATTAAAAGGGACAGTTATTTCCCCTGCCTTCAAACACAGACCAGAGGGAGCTGATGGGCTGTTTGAGTTCTGAAAACTGAGCTATCATTAACTTGGTATTTATGATTGCACATGAAAGTAGAAGTAGAAGGGCCAGTGGGATTTAATGACCTGACAGTACTAAAAATGTCAGTGGTATTAATTTGATTTTGGTATTAATGCAGATCTCTGTGCATGCTGTCAGCCTTCCTGATTGCCAACTGTTATGGCAGTAATGAGCTGGTTATGTTATTGGTGCCCTCGTTGAGGCCTGGGCAGCCCCTGCCCAGGTAGGATCAGGACGCTGCGATGCTTGTGCTTATTTAAATGTCTTGTCTGACAACAGAAGAGCCGACTGGTGCTCTCAGGCCGTGGAGTGAACTGTGAGGATTAGGAGCTTCTAAGAGCAAAGGCCGTCTTAATGAATGCAGTGGCGTGATTATCCGGCAGAGGAACCCCTGTACTGGTTGCGTCACTCACGTCTGCTCTAGGTAGAACAACTGCTGTTACTCCCAGACTGTAATGGCCACGAGGCACTTCTATGGTACCATAGAAATTGAAAGGCCTTTCTACACAATGTAATTTTAGCGCTTTTGTGTGCTGGATATAATGCTTCTCGGCAGTCGAAGCAATGCGTTTGTTATATTTTCTTAAGAAACTTTTTTTTTCTCCCTCTTTTTGTAGTTTGTTGAGGTAACATTTTGTGGTTTCCTACTATGCTGTTGAGGTTAAAGGTTACCTGCTGTATTTGCATGATTGAATTGCACTGTTTTGATCATTATCATGTCGCCCAGTCTCTCTCCCTCTCTCTCTCTCTCACATTTAGAGCAAGGCTTTCTCTTTATTGCCCTTCATGTGTCCCAGAGGCACATGTAGGAGTCATTTGGGCTCATTTTAAGAGCTCCCACCATTGAAGCAATTTCTGCACTCTTAAACCGCCATGTCCCTCTCTCCCCCTCCCCCTCCTCCTCCCTCTGTCTCTCCTCCTCTCCTCCTCTTTCCAGATGGGGTCGAGGATTCGGATTGTTGGGATCCATCTTTGGTAACGACAGTGCAATAAACCAGCCAAACAGTGTCTACGGGCTATTCTTTTATGTCTTTCAGCTCTTATTGGGTAAGAACTTGACCATGTGCCCTTCAAGGGGCATTCGATGATCACCCTTGCCTCCCGTCTGACTTTTGCTGGCTTGAACCGGAGCAAGCAAATCAAGCTCCTGAATGACACACGGGTTTGATTTGGACCTGGTGGGGTGGTCCTATGGGCTTAAGCCCTCCACTGAAGGCACCCTAGTGCATGTAGTTAGTTTAGGGACATTCTGCACCATTCATCTCATTCAGAAATGATTCGAGTGAACAGCAGTGGCTGTTATCAAACGTAGGATGCGAGTACCACTCATGGAAGGCTCATGCACAAAAGCAAGTTTAATTATAATATCCATGTGATAAGGGTGGCTCCAAAGTAAATGTGAAATTACTCATCTGGTTCCGGTGTCTACGCGGATACACGTGTGAACACCACAGCAGACCTTAATAGAGCTGTGATCCTGCAGGGCAAGATGACAGTGCTACCACAAATGAAGTGTGGTATGAGAATGGGGTCTTTAATATCCTGGCACAGCATAGATGGCTGTGTGTGTGTGTGTCTGTGTGTGTGTGTGTTGCTGACTCAGCCTTTCCCACATGTAGCGTCGGCCAGCCGATCAGCCCACAGGTCGCACGGCAGCTTGGGTCTCTAATACAGAACACAGTCGTCTCTTTATCTTCCCCGGCCGAACTGGACCAACGCTACAGCGATCGCACTCAGTCTGTTGAACACAAGCAGCACTTTGTCCTGTGTTTTGCGCTGACAAAGTTTAGGGGCATTTTGAAGAGAACATAATGACTTCTTCTATCATCAGAAGAGTCATGATGGGAGAACACCGGGGCAGTAAACTCATGCCTCCCACGTCGATACGCTTCGTCATGTCTGATACGTCACTCTCGATTGCCGTGGTTGAACTTGATAAGGTTGCTTGTTCACTTGATCGACTTCGCCTGTTAGGAAGACTATTGACAATCTGTTCTTACATTGTATGCAAAACGAGTTATAGGAAAACTGGGTAAATGGGTATTTTTAAGTACACTCCCTTTCAGACCGCTGTATGTAACATCAGCGTTTGGAGAACAAATGTCAGCTTAAAGCTTCTCCTCTTTCATATTACCTGATATCCTGTTGTATTAAAAAAGGAGATTAAGGTTATTTCCCGTGAAATATAACATTTTGATAAGTGTTATCCTCCCTTGTTTTAGTAAGTCCTTTGTCTGTCCTTGGTGCCATATTTTGTGTGTGTGTGTGTGTGTGTGTGTGTGTGTGTGTGTGTGTGTGTGTGTGTACGTATGCGTGCGCTGTATCTGTCCCTCTTTTTCCCGTAATGAAATTTCACAACTATGAATAGCACAGCTTTAGCAGAACATGCAGTGGGTGTCCTCCATTCTGGAGCACAGGCCTCCTTAAAGTAGAGGGAGGGGCAGGAGGGGAGAGGTCACCGCTCCCTGTCTCCCTCCTGTGCTCGGCTTCCGTCGGGCACGGTAGAGAAGCATCCGTCCGCTGCCACTTCCACGGTCTTTTACTGAAGAGGTTTAACTAGAGCTGCACTCGAGGCCAGACACCTTCTGAGCCGTTGGCTTGAATGGAAGCGGATGTGTTTTTATGTGTGAGACAAAAATTTAGTGATTTGTGTTTGCAGCTCTTCATAACTCGTGTGTACAGGTATGACGGTGAGCGCGATGGCCGCCCTGATCCTCATGACGACGTCCATCATCTCGGTGATGGGCTCCCTCTACCTGGCCTACATCCTGTACTTTGTTTTGAAGGACTTCTGCATTATCTGCATCAGCACGTACGCACTGAACTTCATCCTCCTCGTGCTCAACTACAAGCGCCTGGTGTACTTGAATGAGGCCTGGAAGCAGCAGCTCCCAGCTAAGCAAGACTAAAACAAAAAGAAAAGAAAATGAAAATCAGAAAGAAAAAGAAGAAAATTAAAAACAAGGGTAAAGTGAAACAAACAAGAAAAGAAATGTGACCTCTGGACGTTTGACTTGCCACCAGGAGACTTTGCTTCCAAACAAATGTTTATTCTGCCCTACATGTCGAAATCAAATTGTGGAAGAACGAAAACCCAAGCTGACAAATTAAAATCCTAGGGGCCACAGATCACACGTTCATTTACATATATATACGAAAGAAGGATTCTAAACGGGGGAGGAAAAATACACACACAGACACACACACACACACATTTTTCTTCTTTTTCTTTTTCCATTGGTGTCCTGTGTTTCCCCTGAAAAGCATGTGCCCAGACTGGTCCAGGATGAGAGCATCCGAGAGGAAGAGACTTACGAAAGTACTCACGAAAGTACCTGCAGAAAAGACAACAAACGCAGGTGGAAAAGGGCAAATGCTACAGGGAAAAGAAGGCAGAAGGTGGGGAGAGGAAGCGTGAAAGTTGTAGGACTTTAACATGGTGCTTACTTGAATCGAGCCGGAAAGTCTTGTTCTTGTTGTCCTGAGCTGTACACTAAACTGAATTATGGGCTTTCATAAGAGTTAAAGCATGGTCATGAGGTTTATGTACAGTTTACGGAAAGAATTCCATTAAAAGACATGAAAAGGGGATGAACACCGTTGAGATGAAATAAATAGTGATTTTTTTTTAATGTTTACAGTGTTTTGTTGTTGGTTTGTTTGTTTTCTCTTTGAAGAGGACCACTAATTTTAAAATCTGGGTGAATGTGAGATGTTTGCGTGTAGATCAGTTTTATTAGATCACCCACAGACTTTGGTTTGTTTTGGTTTTGTTGTGAAGTTGTGGAGGACGGGGCAGCTGTGTGTAATGATACGGGGTTAGTTTGTGTTTTAGTGTCCAGACAGTCCTGAAGGAAAGCGAAACACTTCTCAAGTTAGGACTAAGTGTAGCAACGTCACCTCATACATGTAAGAGCAAAAAGAGGCGGCATGATTACTATTGGTTTGTTTTGGTTTTTTTTTTGTTTTAGTTTTTTTTTTTTTTTTTTTTTTTTAAATCTTTTTTCATCTCAGAGTTGTGCCGTAGATCTGAAGCAATTGCTCACCTTCCAGTTTTGACTGATGTTGGGCATGGTTTCTTAGGCAACGAGAACATCTACTCCAACATTATCATGGTAATTTATTTTATTTCTGAGTTCTTTATTTCAGAGGCTTGGGTCAGGTTCAGTGTTTATTTGGGAAGTTGTCTCTTCACTTCAGAGTAACAATAAGGTTAACGTGTGAATGGATCTGCTCGTGAAGGCTGCATCCAGCACCCTGATGCCTCTGCAGACAAGCACCTAATATGTTATCTTTCTGTAAATACTCTTGTATGTCTACATTCCTGACCAGGCAGTAACATTCACTAGAGAATAATGTGCCTAAAATATGGATGAATTTTATTTTTTTTTTGTCTTGTACTCAAACTGTTGTACTTAAAGTATTTTCTCTCCCATCCTTTGTTTCTTGAACATTTCTTGTGTTTTCCAGCCCTGTTCTCCATTGAGCATTCAGCACAGTCAGCACTTAGAACCTGCCTGTATGAAGACCCACCTGTTTGATAATAGTCCCCGAGCTGTGCGTTAGCGCAGGAGACGAGACTGTCGTTTGTCTTTAAAACCACATTTACTTCCAATAATCTACTCTTTAATTACAATCTTGGGGTATACTGGTATCAACCGTATATTCCCATACACTGTGTGCAGTGGGTTTTTAATCTTGGATGTGAAACATCATTACCCAGCATTCTCTTCTGCACTCAGCCACTGCCTCTTGGTATTTCCCCCTTAGTAGGTGTCTCCACACAAAGCCCTTAGGACTGCCTTTTGTGCACTGTGGAGAGACGGAGAGTGCAGTAAAGCCGCACCGTGGCCGGCTGTCCGGTCTTTATGGTTTGGGAGCACACAGTACGTCTCTTTTTTGTTAATCATGTGGGTAAACTATGTTTGGGAGCAAACCCTGTGGTGTAGTTTTTGTCTGTGTGTATGGTATTGGTAGTGCTGTTTAAATCAATGCTTCTTAAGGCTTTTTTTTCTTCCTCCATCTGCTCTGTAGTGGGTGTCCAATGTTGATGTTTGTCTCCTTCCTTTCCATTCAGTCGGATCACAGTTAGATATAAAGGACTTTATTTGTGAAATTTCATTCCAACAAAGCTTTTATCAGTGTAAGGCCTGACCACACACACACACACACACACAATGAGAGGCAAGATTTCTGTCAGCGTGGAATCTTACCAGTCCTTGGAGGATTCTAAAGTTATGTGTGTATTGTCAGCATGGTCGCAGCTTGGGTCAACAGATAAAGCTGGCTTATCACAGCCCGTCTTGTTTAGAAATTAATATAAACCCCAGCCCGTTTCAAATACACATCGCATATAGCCATCGAAATGGAATGAGCTTGAATTTACCTCAGTCACAGTGGCTCCAGATCTTTAACTAGTAAAGTGTGATGTGTTGCCCTTGCTAACATGATCAAGCTCACATATCTAAGGTTTCATGATGGCCTTGTCCTGTGTTTGCTGATCTCGGTCTTTCTTTTTTTTTAAAATTTATTATTATTTTATTTTTTTTTGTATGTGGGAAGAATTTATCCATCCCTGAAACATGCATGTACACACATGTACACACACACACACACACACACATTATTAATACAACCAAGTCATCTAAAGACCTAGAAACTGATTGTACACAGCTGATTTCTGCAAATGCAGCCGAGTGTTATTAGAGCTGTTAAATGTACGTCTTGTGTGGTTTCCCCAGAGTTGTATGGTCTTCTGAGTTTATGCTAGTCCAACGCTTACGTCAGACATTCTCAGTCGTGTTGTCCGTGTTGTTCAAGTGCTAGAAGGCCGTCTGAAGCTTTCTTAATGCACGCAGTTTTGTCCAGTTCTCATGGTATTAAAAATGTCATATGGACCACCCCAAAAATAAGGTCAGAGGTGGTGGGGGGGAGGCTGTATCCAATCATACCACTAAAAGTGCCTTCTGTTTGTCCACTGGGCCTTCAGTAGATTAGATTCAACTGTACAGCCTTGATTTATCCAAAGAGAGGTTACAGTATTTCGGATGTCAAGCCTGCCTTCCTGAGGGCCGATTTAGAAGGAGACTGGTGATCCCTGGACATCTGCAACATCACATCCTTATTGGATGCTGTGGGTTTTAGCATTTAACCCCACCATTTAAAACCATGCACCATATCCACTTCTGTCTCAAGAAAAAAACAAACAGTTGCTTTTATACTTTTTTAAACCCCCACACCAGATCCGTTCTTTTATTTCAGCCCGTTAGATTTTAGTCCATTTTTCCTCTTTGTTTAACATTATCTAGGATATTTTCATGTCCGTTTTATGAAGCGGTAAAGAATCGGGGCTGATGTAGGATAAGGAGCATCCTGTATTATATTCATTAGTATTTGACAAGGAAACTGACCCCAGATCAGTGTTTTTACAGAAGTCTGTGAGAGAACCTGAGAATGTTAGGGTTGAGTTTCCTGGTAAAGACTCCCACCCACCCACTTTTTGATTGTGACTAGCGAGGTCTCTGTTTAATTTCCTGCTGTAACTGATGGGGGTTTTAACAAGCCCTGTTTAGATGTATAGACTGTTAACATTCAAGCATATTTTAGTACATATAAAAACATAACTTTGTTGGATGGATGAATTTGGGAATTCTACATGTCTGTCAGTAATTCTTTTCAAAACTATTTTCGGGGTATTTTTGTGGAGGAAAACTGTTTAGGTTTGCTTCTGTATTTGCCAAATATACGGTTAAGTAAAAAACAAAACAAAAACAAAAGCTGTATTTTCTTACATGGAAAAGTGTTACAAGGAACGGTACAGGAACACAGGAACACATCCGATGAAAGTGGTTGTCTGGAAACCAGCCCGGAGCACATATACCACAGAGAGCAGTTCAAACCGTGTTATTGTTGTGTGGAATTGGTTTACCATTAAAACATTCCCTCAGATATGGCTTCTCTTTTGACTCTTTGATACAAAGTTGCTTTTTTTATTGTTTATTTAAAACTGGCTGGTTTATTTAAAACAGCTACTACAACCCAAATCCATTTATAAACAATTTAATGCCTGACCCTTTATCGTCACTGATGCTAATTTTTAAACAGGCCTTTGTTTAGCCTTAAATGTCTTATGCTTACTGAGAGTTCAGCACTAAGAACACTATATATTATAACCCCAAGAGAATCTTTTTCTTACCAGGCACAGGAGGTAAATTCATTACAGTACTACCATGCAGTGCTTATAATGAACAATAATTTGATCTTTATTGAAAGTCCAAAACGGATGCATCAATTTGTAAAAAACTTAAACATTACAAGTTTGCATATTGACATAGAAAACTGCATAATACCCAAAGCTATTATCTATACCAAATATACTGATGTATGTAAATCTTGAAACCGTTTTAAGTAGCTCTGCTGACAACATGCAAAATGCATCTGCATGTCTGGATGCAAACTACCATCAGTTTTACAGCCATTTCCAGTGACTGATGGTCACCTTTGTGGACTGAGGTGTAAGTGTGGAACCACACAAGTCACAGTGAAAAAAGCACTGAATACGTCAGGAAGATCACAAGCCATACAGGCTGTCTGAACTGGTTAAACTGGAATGAAAAACTAAAGCCAGCATGAGACACGTTAAGAGCTGAGAAGCAAGGTGAAACACTTGAGCGCACTTGGGTATTTTTTTTTTATATATTTTTAATCCTGAATTACCAGAGTGTACATGTGAACTGGTGAGGAGACTTTTACTGCAATGCACAGTTGAAATCAACTTCATCTTTTACATGTGCAGAGCTTTAGCCAGAATACAAAACCTAAACAAACACATCTACACATGTTTATTATTGTGTTGGATAATAATAACTCAAGAAACTTCTCACACTCTGAAATACTCAGTGACACAACATGGAATGTTGGAGAATGTTTGGAATGTTTGGAAAACAAAGGATACCTTGAACAGCTTATAAGCAAGGACTCAACAGACAAGCCCCATCGTGCTCCCAAAACAAAACATCTCCCAAAGGTCACGCACAATCCTCGTTTTAACGCAGAGTCTAGCACAGGTTCTCTTCCGTCCTAAACGTGAACCTCAGTGATCGTAAAACAAACAGCACAGCTTTTCAGATCAGTGTGAGCAGGAGACCTTCACAAAAGAACTTCACAATGCAACGTACCTGAGCCGTGATTATTAATGGGTGGCTGCAAGTCAGGAACCTGAGCTTCAGGTTCAGGTTTAAAAAGGGCTAAACGAAGTAACGAACGAGTACTGGGAACTGAAGCTTCCTCAGGATTTTCCTTTAACTGTAGTACAATGGGGCAGAAAGGTGTCTGCGTTTATAAAAATAGCCCACTCTCAAAAAGGGGCACACACTGAGAACATGTACAATGTGCCATTTAAAAATAGCCCTAATAAGAGTTCATAGTGTTGTTACCCTCCACGCGCACGCGCACACACACACACACACACACACCCTCCAGCACTGTGGTTATTGTGCTCAGAAAAACATCATCCCTGAATTCAGAATTAACAGCAGTAAAAAGTGTCATTTAAAAACTGGACCTTGAATAGTTTGGTGAAAAATCAGATTTACAGTTTTAAACTTGTGCCAAAGAGTTGATCTACCAAGACATGTCTGGCATATCAATTTTGTTTCTTTAAGTTTTACTCCTGAGACTTTTGGGGGTATTTTTGTTACTGCAGCTACAGTTCGTTTGCTCTGGTCTGAATCGGGTTTGGAGCATTTTCCTCGTTTTGGTTTGGTTTTCACACAGGGAAATCCAAGTGCATCAAAATGCGTAACAAGAATGTGATAATGTTGAGTCAGACCTGTCTGGAGCGACCGAGAAAGTAAATATAAGAAAGTAAATACAGACAGACGGTCCTGTGTTCTGGGCTGAGGCATATTTCATTCCCCTTCTCTAGGCAGCTGTTCATGTTTTTAAGTTCAGCCAGATCTCTGTTTACGTGCTCTGATGCATCCCATAATGCAAACGACACCTAGCTACGGGGGTTCAAACTCGCAGAGTACACATGATAGCTGGGTCGGATCGAGGTCAGATCACGCTCGCTCCACAAACGAACGGTTCCAGAGTTCTTCTGGGACCAGACCAGACCACCTCCTCTCAAGAGTCATCCACAACTACTGTATTCACACCTATCCAGACGAAATGCAATAAAGGTAAAAATGAACCAGATTAGAATTTAACCAGCCTAAAAAATGCAGGTGTGGAAATGCCCTAACACAACCTATGGAGGGGTCATAGAAGCAGTATATATTTATTAGTGTGCACTATGTACTAAATTGTGCACGTGAATTAGTTTAACATAGCCAGATGCTAAACAGAGGTCATGAAATCACAAATCCTGTGCTTTACTTTATTCATGCACTCGTTTTATGCATTTCAAATTAACCAAATTGTTTCATCAAATCAAAGTGTTTCATCGCCACAGCTGAAAGGCAGTTGTAGGACAGAGTGCTGGGTTATGGGTTTATATGTTTCTGTGCACAATGACTGCATGTGAAATATAGTCCCAGATACATTTGTTAGTTAAAAGTGATCAAAGAGGGTGTGTGGAGGGACTGAAGAGAACAGTGTCAATATACTTATTTTACATGATTTCCCACAGACAACCAGATCTGTACGGCACCCATGAACGTGTAGTAAGATGTAGTGTATTTGTTGGCTGCGTTCGATGATTCTGCTGTGTTTCTATCAGCTGTAAATAAACCACAAAAGCTTTTCACTTCGACATGTATGGTGACTGTGGTGTGCAGTTTGTGCAATGGCAGGCACACGCTTTTCCTTAAAAGCGACTTTAACATTGTAGCTACAGAGTAAAACTCATGAAGCAAACATCAGACGTCACGTTGGACGCGGCAGATCGGGTCCATTTGGCATAACGTGTAAACTGTTCACATAATTAATTTGAGTGACTTACAGAAGGCACAAGTTGGATTTAAACAGCGTCAGTTTACACGGTTCACACTTCTAGTCTGGTGGGTAAAGCACGGCTCACAGGCAGGGGTATTTTGCCCATGTGGGCAGGACACCTGTCTCGTTGGCCATCCTCCAGTAGCGCTCTCTCAAGAGGAAGGCTCCTGCTTTGGGTTGGCGCTGACGGGTGAACATGCCCTTCTTGTTTCCCACCACCCGCGTAACGCCTGAGGACAGAGACACGGGTGTTACAGGTAAGCATCTCTTTTAAGGTTGATAGGTCACCCATAATTTATGTTCACTAGCCCATCACTGTGTGTGTCCCCTTCAGCTGCAGTAAGCTGATACTTTTATTTTCAGTCAGCAGGTGGTTGAAATGAGTGAACAGCCTCATATTCCATGATGAGAGTGACTAAATGACTCGGGAAACAGGAGATGATCTATATTTGGTTTGTCTCCTTTTAAACTTTTTTTCCCTCCATCACACACACATCAAATTATGAGTGCAGTCCAGTTTAAAATGTAGAGCTGAAAAAAACATATTAGCTGTTTAGACTTCTAGGAAAAGATTTTATGAAAATCTGAATTGTCAGAAGCTGTTTATATTCTGAAATAACTGATGATTAATACAGTAAATCAAAATAGCAATTTTTGAATAAATGTCTTTTAGTGGATGTCTTGATTTTATGCCCTTATGTGAGGCGTTTCCCTCACATAATTCCCTTTTGTACTCCAATGTACATGTGCACACCCAACTATAAACATATCACCACACCTTTCATACACACACACACGGTGAATAACCACATATGGTAAATGTGTTGTTTACATAATGGTACATCTTGTAAATGCTCTAGCTGTGTGTGTGACATGTGCTGATCTGGTTACTGTACAACTGTGTAATACTGTCTGGATACAGGTTGTGTGTGTTACTGTCTACTGACGGTCCTATTTTGGAACTGAGACTTTGCTCACAAAAAGCCTAACTGGCCCTCCTGCACTACATAACCTCCTCAGATTATAGTACATCCTAGTTGAACATGTATCCATATTCCACTCAGCACCGCACTATCAAGACCATCTTTATTTCAAAGTGATCCTTGTTTGACCATGCTGAAAAAGTCTCGCACAGATCCTGAAAAAGTCTCGCACAGATCAGATTCAAGGTTCTAAATTCTAAACCTATTCTAAATAGATGTAGTCTAAAAATGACTTTCCATGGTAAATCCCCACTGACAATTTAAGACTAGGTTTAATCTGGATGTGGACAATCAGGTCAGAGTGATATTTAAATGTATATACAGTAATATAAAGTCTTATATTAAATACTCCATATACACCTCACCATCAAAGATAACATCCTATAATACGTTTATTAAGCGATTTAAGTGTTAAAATGAAGGAAAATGCCCATTTCTAACCCTGAGCAGTCATGAAGTCGGCAAAATTCCAGATGAGCTCTCCTACGACAAACTCCTTCCTCTTCTGGTCGAACACTTTGTGGTAGTTCTGCAGGACTGTCTTCTGGTACTCTTCAGTGAACATGGTCGGGGGATCCTGGAGGGGAGATCGACAAGCAAGCAGGGTGTGTGGTTCAACATGCTAGAAGGCGCTACACCAGACCTGCTCCATGATCCTGGTGTTCGAGGTGGAGCATTTGGGAACAATAATGGCGTCTGAGGTCACTTTTATAAACACTGTAGTACTGACAATTTTTGACGTTCCACTCCAAAATAACGTTACGGCCATCAGGCCAGAAAGCAACTGAAACAGAAAATGTATCTTCTGCCCATTGGGTTCGAGGAAGGTTTACTCACACTGTGGAGCCCGGGCACGGCGTCCGCTCCATACTCGCTCTGTATGATGGGCTTCTGGAACTTCCCATACCAATCATCGAACTGGCTGTTAAGCTGGATGGAGATGACCTCAAGGTGGCCGGGGTCGTGGTACCAAGAGAAGTAGCTGTTCACACAGATCACATCTACATAGGGGGCCTGGGAAATAAGAGTACACAGACTCAAACCATTTCACCAAAACGTTCCTCTAGGAAATAGCACCATTTTAAACCAGTCAAACATCTGTACAAACCCTGGAAGGTTTGGACAGCCAAACAGGATCGTTTAAAGGGGTGTAAACTTCTGTGTGTATGCTTCAAATGAGCATTGAGTTTGAGTAGTACTCCTAGAAATTCTGTAACCTTACGCATTACGAAATACTACTGATAGAGGTAAGGTGATATTGAGATTATAGTAGCTATAGTGTATGTGACATTATTAAAATACTACTGAGAAAGATGTAACCTGATGAGGTGTAGGTGATACTGTGGAAATACTACTGAGACTGTGGTAACCTCATGTTGAGCTTTCAGTAGATGTGTTTTTTTCAGATGGGGAAATACTACTGAAATTGAGAGAACCTTTCTGGTGAGGTTACAGTAGCTCTGGGGTAATGTGAAACGAGGAGCTCTGTAGGAGAACAATCACTGTTCAACAGAAACGGTGTCCAAAGTCATATTGAAATGAGGAGCTCTGTAGGAGAACAATCACTGTTCAACAGAAACGGTGTCCAAAGTCATATTCTGTGACACTGAGCAGGTGTTCAATGCTTTTGGGAAAAGGGGGGAAAAAACTATTCATTTACACAATGAATAAATGCACAGTGCTAAAACACACACACACACACACACACACACACACACAAAAACCACATGGTTGCACACACAAAGAGGAAAACCAAACACATGCCGTTAGATTACATAATGTTACAGTTATAGACCCAATCTAGCAATGGTATTGCTAATATGGGTCTCTAGCTGCAGGAGAGTAACAGTTAAAACCGCACGGTACTTAAACGCTCATGGTGGTTCTTAGTTGGGATCAAAAGGGCGCAGGTCTGCAGCGAAGGCTTCAAGATGATCGCACCTCAGGAAAACTCTGAGGTGTGAACACTGAGCCCACTGGCAAAACCACAGAGATCAGACCATCATCTGACACTTCCACAGAGTAAACTCCCAACAGACAGAGTCTGACTGTCACTCCTGGTACCACCGTGACTGGGGGTGAACAGATGAAGGAAGGCACAAGCATATATGTGCCCCAGGTTTAGCAGCAATTTAATGGTGAGGCCCAACACTAAAAGGTAGCTGTAGTTTTAATACGGATCACAAAACCTTCAAGTTATTGGAAACGTTCTTAAATCAAACTAAATGCCATGTGAGGTATGTGTTGTGCTATAGGGAAGTGAGACTCACCCCTTGGTCTCTGGAATAGTTGCTGTCTGTAATGAAAGTCACAGGCCTTGAATCCAGAGACTTTGTGTGTGCAATAAGATGCCTGCAAATATAAGTAAAGAAATGCATTATGGGTCGTAGCACATTTACAGTGCATTCACTGTGTTCCACTAAAAGAGATCCAAACTAATTTTAGTCGGAGGCTAAAATTTATATGAAAAGCACAATGTAAAAGTAAAGGGAATTGCTTTTTGCAAAAGAACTATATAAAAATGTAAAAACATCGTTGTATCAGAGCTGAAGAGGTGGAAATGAATTCTGTGGGATTCAACTGATGCTTTTCCTAAGACTGGCAAATGATGATCTGTATTCCTATGATACAGACTGAAAGAACTAACAGCCTGGGGTTGAACCGCCTGTTTCTCATGCCAGCTTTGGAGTACCAAGTACATGAATTTGTGAATATGGTTGGTTTGGTCACTAACAGTTCCTGAGCCATGGCAGTAGGGGAGTCCTGTGTCTCCTTTGTTTGTGTTCCACCACTTTAGTCTCCTAGGTAAACGATAGGCCTGATGTGTGCTCACCTAACCTGAGCGCATTCCTGCAGTCACTCAAGCCAAACATGTCCAGGCCAACACACCAGCTACACCTAACGTGACACTTCTGTAACCACGGTGACATCACCCTCATATAAATGATATCCATACTGCACAGCATTACACAAATCTGCACATGCAAACCAACTATGCCAGCGCAGACAAATAAGGACACGACCAGCGTTCGGCTAGAACGAGTGCTGCTGTGATCGTCTGTGTCCCAGTAACAGTGAGATGTATCGGACGTGCGAGACGATGCTGCCCTCTGTTGACCTGCTCTGGGTTCATTCCTTGTGTTTGGATTTGTGGTGAAACAGTCAAGAGGCTTTAAATGAAACCTGTCTGTGAAGGGAACACCTTTCTTTATAATAGTTAGGTGTGATTGAACAGATGTAAGCCTTTGCCTGAGTAGCTACCATTTTCTCAGATTTATTAATTTAATATTATTAAATTAGGCACGAATTTATTATTTTACATATGATTTATTATACACTATAGGTACATTATTATTATTTGTTAATTATTATGTAATGCATTATACCGTTATGCTATTTATTATTTAATACATTATTAATTGTTCACTTTGCAGTGTGAAGGTGCGCATGCTGTTAATGTTTAGGTTTTACTTACTTGAAATAGGGGCCTGCTGGAAGCATCTCAGCCGCTGGTTCATTAGCCACAGACCACATGACCACAGACGGGTGGTTCTTATCCCGTCTCACCAGCTCCTCCATGACAACGAGGTGATGGTCCAGTGAGATGGGCTCAAAGCTGCGTCTGAAGAGTGTGCACTACATGGCTCAGTACACGGAAACCTCAAACACTTTAGCCAACAGTAAATGAGCAGAATTCAGATGCTTAATAAACTGTCAATACAAAAGCCTAAGAGAATCGTTGGGACCACAGGTGAGGGTTAAACCGGCCACTGGTTTAAAAGAGAACCATCTTATCCTACTGTAGTCATAAAAACGGCTTTCAAACGCACATGTCTTTGATGCCCACTCCCGGGCACTCGTCTATGACCACGATGCCAAAGCGGTCGGCCATGTCCAGGATTTCCTCAGCATATGGATAGTGGCTGGTGCGGAAAGAGTTGGCACCCATCCACTTCAGCAGGTTGAAATCTTTCACGATGAGAGGCCAGTCAAAGCCCTTCCCTCGAATCTGTGGCACGAGAGGAAATGTTTACGCTTGAGGAACCGTGAAGAGGAGGAAGATGACATGTACATGCATGGCCAGAGACCTGTTTTTACGTGTTACTCGTTTTTTCTATGCTAAAAACAGAACTGAAACAGATGAACAAACCAATGAACAGACACCATGTCACCAGGAAGTGGCACAAGGCCACCACAGAAGGTAGCAGGGCCTGCCGCCTGCCATCACTCGACGGGTCTTTTAGCACCTCTGCTGCTCCCTGGTGGTACACTCACGTCCGAGTCCTCGTGCTTGTTGACCCCGTGGAAGTAGAAGGGCTTGTTATTGATGAGGAACCGTGACTTGGTGACGTTCACCGTGCGAATGCCCACTGGAAGAGTGTAGATGTCCTTGTCCCCGCTCTCATCAGCTGTGAGCTGAACCTGAGGAGGGGATCCAGGGTCCACGTGAAAGTAAAAGCGCTGACCTTGGATCAGCTTTGTTCATTTCTATAAACGTGTTTAATTCATCAAAGGAAATTGACCCTAAACGACTGTTACTCTGAATTGTATAAAGTCCAAAAACATGTGACAGCAAATACAGAAAGAACCACAAACTTTAAGTTATTTTTAAACTTTGTTATTTTTACACCAGCTGGGTTTGGCAAAAGTGTTCTTTTCTTGTCCTTCATTAACAAATATGAACAATGTCCTCAGTTAGCAGTGATGCAGCTCACACACACACAAACACACACACACACACAGGTAATCAATTCAGTTTTTTGTTCAAGAAACTCCTATGTCAGATTCCACAGCATGGGACATCCAAAGCCCCCTTTTCCCACCCAACCGACCCCAGCACCATACATTCACCCTCACCTCCATGGAGTACAGGTAGCCTGGGCTGGCGTGCATCAGGTAAGGCCACCACAGGTTGACCTCTGGCACTTTGAGAACGCCGGAGGTTCCGCTAGCAGTGGCTACACATCGGCTGTCTTTACCCAAGAGCGCCACCTTGATGACAGGCTGGGCACTGCCCACCACTGCCACGCTGTAATTCACAATCCCTACAACACATAATAAAACCACTGATTTGAAGCTTTTTTTTTTTTAGTTTTATTGGCCGTGCGGGAGTTAGTGTCAGAGTTAACGAGTCCTGTCACTCTGAAACGTCATTTTAAAAAAACACGGCAGTTTTATCAAACCGTAATAAAAGTGCGTTTACATGAAGAGGACACTGTCAGTCACCTGTACTGTCCACAAAGGTCGTCTGCACGGTGATGTCATCGATGTAAACCTTTGGAGTCGTGTACAGTAAGACGGATCGATGTATTCCTGCATAGTTGAAGAAATCAAAGTTGGTGTTTTGAACGAAGTAGCCTGGTGGATACCTGTTTTCAGAAAGAAAGAGAGAGAGCGAGAGAGAGAGAGAGAGAGAGAGCGAGAGAGAGACATATCCACATGTTTGTCATTATACCATTATATATATTATATAGTCATTATACCATTATATATATATCATGTGAGTGACTGGGAGTAAAACACAGTACAGATTCACTGGACCCTCCATCTCTTACTATTAAAGCTACTCAGAGTGTGAGGAAATCCTTACTGCACTGTTTCTGTCCAGTATTGTGATAATGTGCAACAGTTAAAACAACAGTGTTACAGAACTTACAAAACTATTGTCTTGATAAAAGAACAAAAATACCAAATAAATCTTATAAAACAATATAGAAACCTTGTAAAAGCAGTTATCCTGTGAAGAACTGCATCAATGTTGTTATATGATATATGATGGCTGTCATGACTGGAAAACTGCATCCGTACCAGATAAATCATTAAGAGCTACACACAGTCTGTGCATCAAAGGCTCTTAAGCAGCTCTTACTTGCTGGGGTCAGACATGTACTGGATCGTTCCAGGAGGAAGAGTATGCAGGTTCAGAGTGTTATTGACAGCAATGGTGATTCGACATGGAACTCCCGCATCTTTCCGGATCACCGTGCCAACATCCGCCTCAAAAGGAAGATGGCCGCCCTCATGTTCCGTCACCAATACCCCGTTCACCCACTGAGAACATAAAGGGGGGGGGGGGGGGGGGGGGGTGTTTGTGGGGGGTTTTTATGTTTTATGGTTTTAAATTTTTTTTAGCAA
>JAOYMR010000002.1:10055267-10075009 GCA_025802075.1 Tenebrosternarchus preto | reverse complement strand
GCATACATAAATGCCCTCTGACAAAATGACACATCTTTAGTTGTCTGGCGACCAACACAAATAGCATTTTTGTGGTTTGATTTCTATTTGCTGTTCTGGAATACAATTCCATTAATGTTTTTAATATGTGTATTTCCCAGCCAACTTAAATCTAAACACATTTTGATTGTAATCTCAACATCAAAACTCACCCCATCCTACTGACTTCTTCACTTTGCTTGTACAGTTTCTCTCTTTTTTCTTGCTTCTGTGTCACCATAAACTGAAAGGTGTTACCGCTGTTTTTGTTACACCCCCTCAGCCTTGATACCATCTGGTTTAAACTACGAGAGCTTCCCTGGGGAGGAGGACGAGTGCGCGACACCATAGACTGTGGGTCAGGCCTTCGTCTGAATGGTTGTCCCAGCAAAACAAACAAACTGGGTTAAAGTTTTCCTATTATGTTCACTAGCACCCCCCCCCCCCAGTCTACCAGCACTAATCAGAATATTAATGACCTTCAGTTCATCATGGAGATCAAGGTAAAGGAGCAAGAGTTTATCCACCCTGGCTTCCTTTTGCCTGGGAGCAAAGTGTGAACCTTTGTGTGCAGGAAAAGTGTTGTCTAGATATCATCTAAAAGCATGTTTTGATTTACAATCACAGTATCTCATAAAAGTGTGAATGTTTTTAATTTTTTTGTAAATGTTTTAATTTGGATATATTTTATCTTTTCATGGGACAACACTGAAGATATGACACTTTGATACAGTGTAGTCAGTGTACAGCTTGTATAACAGTGTAAATTTGCTGTGCCCTCAAAATAACTCAACACACAGCCATTAATGTCCAAAGAAAGTGAGTAAAGCCCCTAAGTGAAAATGACCAAATTGTGCCCAAAGTGTCAATATTTTGTGTGGCCATTATTTTCTAGCACTATCTTAACTCTCTTGGGCATGTTCACTAGAGCTTCACAGGTTGCCACTGGAATCCTCTTCCACTCATGACAACATCACAGATCTGGTGGATGTTAGAGACCTTGTGCTTCTCCACCTTCCATTTGAGGATGACCAACAGATGTTCAGTAGGGTTCAGGTCTGGAGACATGCTTGGCTAGTCCAGCACCTTTACCCTCAGTTTCTTTAGCAAGGCAGTGGGCGTCTTGGAGGCGTGTTTGGGGTTGTTATCATGTTGGAAAACAGCCCTGCAGCCCAGTTTCCAAAGGGAATCATGTTCACTGACACTTCTTTTGAGGGACTGGAAACATTACTAATATGTAAATAATAAACATTACTAATATGTAAAAAGAATCAATATTCTCTGCTAAAAGAGAAGAAACCACCAGTGTCCTCCATATTTTCGTTATTATGGAACTTGGGTCCAAACAACACACTTCTGTAAACTTTGTCACTGAACATGCTGAGGGAAAAAAAACACACGCAAATATCATGTGTGTGGTGTGTGTGTGTGTGTGTCTGTGTGTGTGTGTGTGTGTGTTTGTGTGTGTGTGTGTGTGTGCTTGTGTGTGTACAAGAGAAATATCCTGTACTGTGTGTGTCTGAATGCCTCTGTATCTGGTTACCGAGTTTCTCTTGGGGTCATGACCATTAACATGTACTGGTGTCACAAAATCATTGTCATTTGCATGTCATCCATTAATTCACATGGTGTGATTTGCAAAGAATGGAGAATGAGTGTCGTTCATTCTCCCTAAAGCTGCTCTTGTATCTGTCACCACATTTGCACTCTGAGAGTGAGAGAGTCTAGGAATGCGAGATCCTGGTCTGGGAATGTTAAGCTGCAGGTGAAGTAAACAAAAGCACATGCATAAGAGTGGCTCCAGCCAGACACCACTTCACAATAGGAAACTTGTGTCAGCCTCTTGATGAATTTGTACCTGAGCTATCCCTCTTTCTGAGTAAATGCTAATGGAATTGGACCATTTAAACGCTTTAAGTACTGTGGAAATGGCTGGAAATGTCATGCTATTGACAAAGAGTTGATGGGACTTGTGTAATTCTAGCTCTTAACTACTAGAAGCCCAAGGCAAATCTACATATATTTTATCTAGTTAGGTTCTTTAAGGATTCTGGTTGTCACACACAAAAAAATCCCTTTCACTCCAAGAATAACTTAACACATATTTCTTATTAATTTGCTAGATGTGCTTTTTATGTGTGTGTAATTAATATTCAATATCTAATATTATGTTATCTTAATTAATCAAATATAATGTACTATCGTGTATATGTACAATATATCAATGTCATACTTTTTTGTAGAATAGTAACAATATTAGAGATGTCTAATATACTATTAGACATCACTGTTATATAGATAGATAGATAGATAGATAGATAGATAGATAGATAGATAGATAGATGGGCCCAACAAAAGCAACAAACAACAAATAAAAACTTGCAAAGGACAAAATAAAGTATTGTCTATCAAAATTCTGTTTACTCCCTTTGACCCAGTTCACATAATAACACTTTCCAGAATGTATCTTGTTGATCATAAGTTGACTAAGTTTCACAAAGCTAAACATCCATTACAATGGGCTGAGATCATGTAGGCTAAGGTAAAGCCTACATGATCACACACGCACTGTGTTTGAGACTGAGTTTAGATACTGCTGCCCTGGACGTTCAGTGGAAAGTAATTTGGGAGAACGTATCACCCCTTGGGTTTTGGATAAATATGGGAATCACTCTCTGTGAAGTAACACTCCTTTAGATACTGCACCTCTTCAAAGCTTAGACATTTCACCTTGGGACTTGGACTGAAGTGATGTGTACTGTGGGAGGTGAGTGTACCTAACCAACAGATTTAACCAGCAGGAACAGAAATGTTGAAAATAAATGTGTGTCAATGGTCCACTTTTGACTTTGTGGGCAAACATCAGTGATTTGAATCTAATGTGGGCAGCTGCAGGACGGCAGTGAAGGGGATGATGGATCAGAGGGTGAACTTTGAAAACTGAGTTGTGCTGCTGAGTTCTGGATCACTTGTGCTGGCCTGACTGCATAAATAACCAGCCAGGAGTGAACTGCAGTGAACTGGACCAGCCAGGAGTGAACTGCAGTGAACTGGACCAGCCAGGAGTGAACTGCCGTAGTCCAGTCTCAACAAGGGACTGAATTAGCACCTCTGTGGCCTGCTCTGTAAGTTAATATGAGCCAGTGATGACTTGTCCTCTCCAATTACATCAAGGCCTTGTTCATCCTTGGAAAGAGCGATCATAACATTCACGAATTTTAGGATTTATCTTTATGTGCTGGGCTGCCATTCATAGTGAGAAATCAAGAGTGAATGAAGTTGAGGAGAGACTTGAGTGGCATCGGCAAAGAAATAGTAGAGGAAGCCATGAGATGGGGTAATACATCAAAGAGAATGAGTGTAAGAAGAAAAGAGTAAAGTGTCTCAGACTGAGGCTTGTGGGATCCCAGTGGAGAGTCTACATGGAAGGAAAATGGAAGCCTTTCCAAGACTAAGAGGGTGGACCAAAGGATCATGTGGTTAACTGTGTCAAATGCAGCAGAGAGGTCATGACAATAACAAAGCCATCCAACATAGAACAAAGATCCTGAGAAACCTGTGCATGTTTTGGGTTCAGCACAGTTTCTCATGACCTTCCCATGTCTGTGGCTCTTGAGGGCACTCTTGTTCTGTTGAGAGTGGGCCATCTTTCAGACTTCAGAGACTGTTGGTGAGGCAGCATAGGTCAATCATGGAGCTCAAATTCCATAGTTTACTTCTAAGTCCACTCTCATTCATGAAGGATTCTCGTGTTCATAGCAAGGGTGGATCCATAGCCATCATTTTGTAGGTGCAAACCTGGTCTTAGAACAGTAGAAAAGATGACTGGTAGTGTCTACTGTTTAAACTCTGGATTCAGGTCTCTTTTATGTTTATTTATTTAAGTATCATTAGGTCACCTGGGCGATCAGACACACACTGTTAACACTCAGCCATGTGTGTGTGTGCGTGTGTGCGTGTGTTTAGCATGGCAGAATCAGAGTGTTCTGTGTGGATGTGACACATGAGACATCAGTGGGAAGCAAATAACACCTGTGACTGCAGCACTTATTCAACCTGACAGATTCAGATCATCTCCGGGACCTCATATCTTCCTTTCTACCCATTTTGTTTTTTCATTCTTTCTCCCCTATCATTACCCCCAGTTTCTCTCTGTCTTTTTCCTCTCCCTCTCTCTCTCTCTCTCTCTCACACACACACACACACACACACACACACACACACACACACGCACACACACACACAGTTTCTCTGGTCGTGGCTTAACCTTCTTATTTCACTTTCTTTGTGGCATCTCAGATCAGATTTCATCATTATTACAGAGTTGAAGAAACAAGGACTCAAGTCCTCTTTTCTTA
This sequence comes from Tenebrosternarchus preto, assembly GCA_025802075.1. Lineage (NCBI taxonomy): Eukaryota > Metazoa > Chordata > Actinopteri > Gymnotiformes > Apteronotidae > Tenebrosternarchus > Tenebrosternarchus preto. Next base: position 10,070,633 of record JAOYMR010000002.1, on the reverse strand, counting down.
TTAATCCCAAGAATGTGGACAGGATCATTTTCATTCTCAAGTTCACCTCTGTCTGCGTGTTACCACAGAAAAGCTTTCTAATCTCAACTGATATGAGAAGTGGTTCTCCAACCCAAAGCTTGTCTGTTACCCCTATAATCAATGTCACAATACTGACTATAGTTCACCACACTTTAACCTAAATCTGCATTTAGATTAAATCCTAATCCTAATCCTAAATCTTTTGGTGATTAAAGTTTTTGACACTTTACTCCATTTGAAGACCGTCACTTTCTGCTCTGCTCCGTAGCGTGTGGAACGTTTATGTAGACAAGAAAAATAAAGTTACATTTATCTTTGTTTGTTTTACAGTAGTCTGTGAGAATGTTATCCTGTGTTTTTCATAAACATACTTACCAAAACAAAGTCATTTGCTGATTGTCACCCATGTTTCTTCTCTTTATCTCCTCGGTATCACACTGTGTTTCATTATGCTGTTCTTCCTGAATTGGGTCTCCACTGCATGTTAGCTGGGTGGATGTGTATGAGGGAAAGCATTCATTTCATGAAGGAAGACATCATTGACTTTTGGGCCTTCTCCATTGTCTGCAGATCTTAAACTGTGTGCTTTACCTTGGACTTCAAGTGACTTTACTGATTTGGTGTTCCTAAATGTGCTCCTCCTAAAATCTTCTTTACACCTGTGATTTCATATAATATATATATATATATATATATATATATAGCTGGTAATAACTGTGTGCTTGTGTGTGTGTGTGTGTGTGTGTGTGTGTGCGTTGAGACCACAGCATTTAACAGGTTCAAAAATATCTCAAACATCAGAGAAGGGTTAGAAATATCTCCTGAATCTTGCAGGTCAAAGATCATAGGTCACTGCCCTGGCCTTTGCACACACTGCTCTGTTGTGATTCCTTTTCCTGCTGTTTTCCATTTCACTCTTTTTTCCAGAATGTTCACCATTGTTCATAAGGGCATGTCAGCAATGACAGCAGCGAGAGCTGAGCTGAGTGGCTGACTGGAGCGGAATATGACACGGGGAATGTGACACATGTCTGTGTGAGCAGAACGACAGTCAAGGAGGCATTCCTTTACATGGTTAAAGCTCTGACCGTCCAGCACGCACCCCAAGCTTTACCATTACCACTGAGCAGACAGTGAGAGGGAGAGAGACAGAGGGAGAGAAAGACAGAGAGAGAGATAGAGGGTAAGGAGAGATCTCTGTTTCACCATCTGCTGTCTTCTGCCCACAAAAAGGCTTTTGATACAGCCTCGGCTTCTGCTTGAGGAAAGAAGAAAACAGAACGGTCTCCAGGGGGATGGTTGGGTTCTGTCTTTTCAGAATCGAAGAAAGTTCTAGATGCGTTAGACCTCTGATAGGAACCCATAAAGGGCACAGCCTTCTCTTCACTTGCCGTGTATGAGAGTTGAAGGGAAGTAGAAGAGAGATTGTTATTGCTTTGCTACAGTACCCTAAAACAGAACAAGGCATAAGATACCTTAAATTTGTGGAAATTGGATTCAGAATGATGGTCATGATGATCATAAAGCAAACAGATATTATTTAGGATTCACGTGAGAATAATAAGTTAAACAGATATTATTTAGGATTCACGTGAGAATAATAAGTTAAACAGATATTATTTAGGATTCACGTGAGAATAAAAATTTACTATGCTTGATAGCAGTGGCTTCTTTCAGTAAAAGCATCTTTTGTGGTGTTAAGAAGGTGCACTGGGCTACCTGAACATGCGTCTAGGTTTTAAGTGTTAAGTCTGAATGCTACTCATTGTTTAGGATTCACAGCACTCAGTACAAGTCAATTAGAAAGGGATTGGAATCTGAAAAGTCTTAATGGAGATGTGTGAGGAAATGAAGGACTCAAAGGAGTGTGTGTATAGGAACATGTGGAAGATCAGTTACACAAAATACAGTCGTTATAACTAGTTAATAACTAGTTTCAGCAGTTTGAAAGCATAAATCAGTCAGTTCTGATTCAATAATCAATCCGGTGATTCAGTAGTTTGATTCGATACATTTCCTGTATCTCTTTTTGCAGTGACTCACCTGTGTAAATAGCATAACGTTCTGTTGATAAAGAAACACAAACATGTATGATGCATGTTAGAGCAAATCATTCTTCCAAAAATCTATTTGGTTTTTATTTAATTTAATGAAATCCAGTATCTGGTATAATATATAGAATGTAATTTAAAATGTTCAAACATCAGTACAAATAACAAGACATAATAGTGTCATATATTTAAACAAACACAAGCATAAGTACTTTCAATTTGTACAAATGACACAACATGGGTTAAAAAGACAGTAATATGTGTCTTACATTCTTCATTCCTGTTTTGGTCTGATTTCTGTACTATTTCCACCAATACATCCAGCAGCGCCATTTAAATACGGTTCATAGATACACAGTAAAATCACATTCAGTGCTAGAGACCCACAGAGTTTGCTAAGAAGTTGAGGAGACACCTATATAGGCAGAACATGAAAACATGTTACATGTTTTTGTAATCACACCTGCCCATATGGACCAATTAGTAGTAAGTATTTCTAGGGTTACAGGAGAGATGTAGAGTCATGTAAATAAGTATTTCTCAGTCCAGTTCTCAGGACCCACCAGATGGTCGCCATTTTTCTTTGTCCCAGCTCCCAGTACACCTGATTCAGGCCAAAAGCCTGATGATTTCCTTGCTGTGCTGGACTCTGCCCCCTCCCTGCACTCAGATAACAAAATCCTTGTAAGTGTACAGAGAGCTGGGTTAGACATGTAGGCCGTGCGGTATGGCATGAGGACTGAGACTCACTATGAGAGAATGGAAAGTGGTGGTCTGCTTCATGAGTTTGGTCTTGCTAGAAAAGTGGTTTATTTTACAGCTTCTTCACACGGTCACCACTGAAGGTCTTGTGAGTTAACAGTGCATTTCAATAACTAATACATCTATTTGTATTAAAACAAATCATATGTGCGTTTTTAACGTATTGAGGTTTCACAGAAAGGTGTGCATGCGTGTGATCAAATGATTGTAAAATGATCTGTTTTTGGCAGGACATGCATGACCTCATGCTTTCTTCTCTGCGTCATTGTCTGTGATATTTGAGTGATGAGAATAAACCATCCCAGTAAGTAAAGGAAATCCCAGTAAGGTGTGTTACACAGGGACTGTTTGTTGTTTGTGTGCCTCTGTGTAGATGCATCAAACACTAAACAGCGGGACGAAAATACCTCGGCCCAACAAATATAACTCTACTATAACAACAGAAGAGTGGCCACATGATCATTGTGTGTGTGTGTGTGTGTGTGTGTGTGTGTGTGTGTGTGAGGCCCCTGAATGGGTTGTACTTGGTTGACAGATAAAGGCCAAGCATTTATAACCTCCCCATCTCTCCATGGGGTCTTGGTCCTGTTGCTAATGACAGTTAAAACCTAGTTCCTTTCTCCATGAAAAATGCTGCCTATTCCTTCACGTGAAAATAAAGACCAAAAATAAGAACAAAACTAACAAGCAAATAAAAACAAAAAAGGGGTCTGTTTTGTCTGCAGGAGTCTGTGCTGGGGGGTCCGTTTTGTCTGCAGGAGTCTGTGCTGGGGTGTCCGTTTTGTCTGCAGGAGTCTGTGCTGGGGTGTCCGTTTTGTCTGCAGGAGTCTGTGCTGGGGTTTGTTTCTCACACGTGTCCTCCATTTGGCTTTTGTTTGTTGGCTTGTTTGGATCGGATCTCGTCCTCATGCATGGCGGAGCTGGGCAGGGCTCGTCATGTTAATGTGTGGCAGATGTGGGGGCGGCGCTTGTGTTCATGCGGGGGGCGGATGTGGGCGGAGCTCCTGTTCATGCACGGTGGACCTGGGCGGGGCTCTGAGTGGGCCGTGCACCACTCTAGCTGGGCTGGGACAGGCCCAGAGCTGCACTAACAGTCAGCAGGACGACCGTGAAGCTGCCGGCGGCCGCAGCACTCCCAGAGTAGGAGCAGTACACGGAACGCCCTTTACGTGGCTGCACTGGTCTGAAGGTTTTCACCATGGACGTACCATCAGTGAACTTTAAGGACGAGAATGCTAAAAGCTGCACAAGGAGACAGGCATAAACAGTTAGACTGAACTCCCAAACTGCTTAATGCCACAGATAACATGCTCTGATTAGAATGGTGCCGTTAAGATCATTGAGAGTAAGACCTTTGCAGAAGTATATGGTGATAGAAAGAAACGGTTTCACCTCACCTGGCCTCTGCTGATGGGTATTGTGTGTTCAAACACAGTCCAGATCACTGCTTCGTTGCAGGTTGGGGTTGTAAGAGAGCCGTCGTAACGGTAATACTGGGTCATATTCACCTCAGGCAGTATGAGATCACTCAGGGAGATTTGACTAATGGTTGTGTTTGAATCTAGACACAGTAAAGATTTGTTTCATTGCGTACATTCACACATAACACAAATATCTAAAATATGCTGGAAAATAATTATTACTCACTAGCATTTTCCACGTCTTTCAAAGCTTGAATGAAAGCATCATACTTCCGGTTAGGATTCTGTGATTCCTGTCGGAGGAACATTTAAAAAGCTAATTTCTTCTGAACAACTGAACTGATTCATGAAGCAGAACAGTCCAGGTTTATCTGTATGACTGGTAATGTTTTGACTACAAGCACGTTGTGTCTCTTTGCTGCAAAATCAATGTACCGTTCGGATGAAATTCCCTCATCATTCATAATGTTCCAATAAAAACTGAAACGTACCTCATAGAAGAACCCCAGTACTGCCACTCCGTTTGGGTCCTTTAATGCTTCTTCCAAAGTGGAGAAAGTATTCCTCTTATGCACAATGTGCAACTGGAGAGAGAAAAAGAGAAACAGAGAATATCACCATTTTTACTATTTGAGCAATATAGCCCTGTATCATTACTATGATCTTAGATCACTTCTTCAGCTCATCTTCAATGGATTGCAAAGCCTTTAGATGAAGTAACATGAACTGAAACAGTGTATGGAGCCAGTTAAGTTGTTTTTGAGTGGAAGCTTCTCTTACCTCCATGGGGTATTGCTCCCCATCTAGGGTGTGTTCAGACCCTGGACCACCATTTTCTCCCCAATGGAAGTGGAACTGCACAGCATTATATGTGCCTGGGAGATTCCCCCCACTCACCGTGGACCCTTGGGGGACACTTACCTTCACTGTCAGGGAAAAGAAAAGGGTTGGGGTTGAAATAGGCCCCGCCTCTGGGAGGAGAATGCATTCTTTATCCACTCGTAAGGTTGCACTGCAATTTACTAGAGTCAGTGGAATTACTAACAGTTACACGCACTGTAAAGTGTAAAGTTACACACACTGTAAAGTGTAACGTTACACACACTGTAAAGTACAGGTGTCTGGGTTTGGAAGCTTCTATCATTTGCAGGTAAGTGTGGTGAGTGGACAGCAGTTTCCCAGATGTAGTGTCACACACCCAAATACATGTCCAGTCGCAAGAAACGGTTAAATGAATGAGTAGTAAATGAATACATCCATCAACTCTGCAGTCAACGGTCATTTCCTGACCTTGAGGCACTCCAGGTTCAGTCCAGTGTAGGGTTGCTAAGCTGCTCAGAACCCTCTAAGAATGAATTAACTGATAATAAATCTAAACTTGTAGCCCCTTCCATGTAGATTAGGATCGTACATTAATTGATAAACATATGGTTAATAAATAACAAACAGACATATGGTTATCACAACAATATATGCATCAATATTCTTCATCAATATTATAGCCATGTCAGATTACATAAGCATATATGCTTGTCTCAAATAAACATATGTCTAATATAATAAATGATCCACGTGATCTGATGATGTCTTTTTCTCTTTTAGAAGAACTTTTACAGTCCCCCCCCTCCCACGCCTGGATCGAAGTGGACCCTTCTGGACCTGGAAAGGAATGGGACTAGCAACGGCGGCATTTGCTATGACGCCTCCCACGCGCTAAATAAAAGTCTTAGTCTATTCTCTTTGAATAACGTTAAAACAGTAAGAGTCTCTTTGAGGTTTGAGGTGCTGTAACAGTTTCAACAACGTGTTTGGCTGGCTCTAACATCGTAACGGGCAAAAGAACCTCTGTAACTATGTGGCTACTTCTCTCTCTCGACCCTGGAGATGATCAGCCTTCACCTCCACTGTTACCCTCTGGGTGCTATTTTAAGGGTGTCTGTCATCTCCGCAGCTGTCAGCTGACCTCCTGCCTCACACAAATGTGAGGAGGTGCTAGAGGGGGGACATGACTGAGAGGTCACTTGTGCAATAAATAGTGCAGGTGGGAGCCTGTGGAAAAGGGAAAACATTGATCACTCATTCTTATTGAAGCTGGTTTCATCTTCCATCCACCACCACACCAAATGGAGACTAATTTTGTTGTTGGAACAGGGTTTTGATTGGGGGGTTGAGCAGTTTTCCAGCAGGATTGACAAGATTCTGAGTGCAATGATAACATCTCTGCTTAAGACAATAAAACCTTGTATCACATGGTTGCGTACAACACACTGATCTTCCTGTAGACATAAATAATCATTTAAATATTATCTCCTGTAAAACTATTTATAGAAAACGTATATAGGTGTGCGCTAAGCTATGGCCCTGGATGAGACAAAGAAAGAATCTGTGCCTAGACAGGAGTGCTCTCGTTCTCAGCCCTACATGTCTACTGATGCTAACAGGGCCACCCAGACCAAAGTCTCCAGCCAATTTCAATAGTGACTTTAAGAGAGAGCCAAGAAGCTCTGATAATGTCATGGAAACAAAAACACCAAACTTGCACCAGACTCTCCAACCCAGCATGTGTAGGGAAGGTCCTGCCTTAGCCAGCAACAGCATCAGTATTAGAGACACAGACAGGTAGGACGTAACACTTACATGCATTAAAGGCAAACCCCTCCAGTCCCACTGCAGTACACACTTCAAAGCTTTTCATGCTTTTTCAAGCTAAAATGCACAGGCAGCCCCAAAGGCTTTCAGTCATATTGCGGAAATATGGTGGGAAACAGGGTCAGTGCATGAAAGAATCAGCTTCTCCCAACGTCATTGGTTTTTGAGGAGGATCAATAGTTCCATGTTGCAGGTCTTACCAGAGTAGCCACTGTTTTTGATCACGCCCGTGAAGGCGTTCTGGTAGCCGCTGAATACGAGAGGCGTGAGCCGGTGGTCCTGTTTAGTGGTCTTGGTGACGATGTTGATGGGAGACTGGCGGTGGCTCATACAGTCCCTGTGCACTTCGTGCCAGACATCTGGACCTGAGCACAGCAGTTGGTGGGCACTCAGTGAAGAGTACAAAGACTGGGCACGTTTAGCTCTCTGGTTTCTTGTTGTGTGTGAGTGTGTTCACAAAATTCTACCCTTGTACTGAACAACCCCAAAGCTCTTCTTTTTCCCTTGACAACTTAAAACACACACACACGCACACACACACAGAGAAACACACACACACAGAAACACACACACACACATAAACACATACACACACACACACAGAAACACACACACACACACACACACATACACACACACACATACAAACTATTTCCTTACCTTTGCAGCGTGAATTACAGGTCACCTGGGTCTGGTAGCACCAGTCAACTGGAAGAGTGAGGTTAATCATATCAGTACATAGGATGGAGGTTAATTGTCCTGATATTTTGGTGATATAAAAGCATTTCTAAACCTGGTGCCACTATAACCATTCATTCTTGTCACATTAAAATTTTTATTTGTATTTGTGTGTGTATCTCTGTGTGTGTGTGTGTGTGTGTTTGTGTGTGTGTGTGCGCGTGTGTGTGTGTGCGTGTGTATGCAGCAAGCTACCGTGTCCCTTGGGCAATATTTCAATACACCTCGTGAAGAAAGAATTGTGCCTGTTACCCAACTCATGATGTGGTCGTATTTCCCGCCAAGTATCTTTCAAGGCACAGTATCATACACAGATGACATTAAGGTTCACTTATGTACTACAACGCGTATAGGTATATACAGGGTATATATCACTCATTATGTGAACAACCATATTTGTTTATCCTATATTTTCCTTGCAGTAAAACGGACAATTCTAAAATGTATTTATATATTACATATTCAGCCATGTATGTGCTAAAATGTTATGGGCTTCAGGTGTATAACAAGTATAAGCTGCCAGAAGAGTTAGTATTGACGATGATTGTCACGGCTACAAACGGACAGTTGGTGATACGCCAGTCAGTTCTCGTCACACCATCTCACCGCGGGTGCGTTACATCACCTATTTTGTTGGTGCGATCGCTGCCAAGCCAGAATGAAATTAGCGCAACATTTTGTGAAATGTAGTATTTCCTTTAACAAGGATCTTGTCGGCTGAAAGATACACTTCCCACGGACACGTATCTCGAGTAGCTCGTGACGCGGGATCTGCCCAAAAGAGTGTAAATAGATGCGGCGCGGCAGAGGTGTTCGTTACACTTCGGAAAGATGTAGTCAGCGGGCTGTGAAAACTGGATGCGGATTCGCTGTTGAAGCGTCCGCGCGGACTCTCGCGCACAGCCTCTGAACTCTCCGAACGGGCTCTCGCGCATAACCTTGTTGACCTGTGGCAAGTCAGCGACACCGGCTTGACTTAGAGATAGCTACGCGCGCCTCTTCACACGACCTACAACCTACGTAAAACTCTGCTATTGGATCGCGGGAAGGGGGTGTGAAGGAGGACGCAGGTGCAGTGGATATGGTGAATAACGTTTCGAGGGCTCTTTTCTTACACCGGGAGCTGCACTCTTTCTCAGTGGGACTGCGCAATGCAGTGGAATCCCTTTTTTGTTGCACTTTTCAAATGGTTAAGAAAAGTTTTGAGTACAGTTTCAATGAAACGATAAACGTCAGATAGCGGTCCTCAGCTGAGGAGTCGCGCACAGACGCTGTGTTACTGCGTCCTGAGAATTCGGCTGAGCAGAGAATTTACTAGATAAACAGAGCGAGGGAGACCCAAGCTTTACGATTATATATTAATAAAACGATTATAAAATCGCACATGGAAGTGAGAGGTGTGGCTTCTTACAAGTGTTATTACTATACTGTGCACCACTGATCAATAAACCGATGGAGATATCAGTTTTGCTGAATGCTTTTAAAATGGTAAATTACTTAATCTGTGTGGTTCGTGAAAGCCAACCCATGCACTGGACTACTGAACAGCCAACATCAAAGGAAAGTCAAAATATGTGTTGATATAGGCTGCCCCTGAACCGAAAAGAACTGGCTCACTTGTAGCTGAGTGATTAAGTGGTACTGATATAAACGAACTGAACTGGCTCACTTGTAGCTGGGTGGTTAGGTGGTTCTCGTATAAAATGCATCTTAACATTTCGGGGGGGCGATCGTCAAACAAACGCTGTAAAATAACACAAAAATATGACCACAGCCTTAAAAAGAAGGCTACACAACAATTACAAAACACTCACCTGCACCGGTGCATGTTTTCAAAATCGAAGCCAGAAAAAACGACGAAACGAGACACAGCATTCTTGAGCTAATCCGACTTCGCAGCAGCACCTGACTCACTGGGACCTTTTTTGAATGTGACTGTCTTCTTTGAGGGGTCTCACACTTATTTAGCACCCGTTAGTGTGACAGCAGTGGCGCCTCCCTCTTGGACATACCTCAGTTACACTTGCTGATAGCATCAACTTGCAATGACCAGTGTCCTACCACCCTCACTCACAGCTCTGATTGCATTGTTTACATTGCGACAGACATTAAGACAGACGAGGAAATCAGGAAAAATATATATATAAATATATATAATCTTAAGGTACTTATTTTGAATAGACGTTAAATTTTCAAAGCATAAATTATACTCCCCCCCCAACAGGTAACATTATATATTTCTTTATAATATAACACCTTTTTCGTCTTTCTCTCTCTCTGATTCATCAACGGGAGTGTAACAATATCAATAAATCAATCATAAATTACGTCTCCTCACGAGATAAACGTCTGGTTTTAACTGACTTACAGCTATCTGTTAGTCTAATATTCTACAGGGGATGTTTCTGGGAACCATTTTGGAAAAAAAAAATTGTTAGAAAATTTATAATATTGTGATCTACAAAGTTTCCATATTTTTTATATCCATGAGCTGTCAGGTCAGCACCGAATTATGCAATTGATTTTGACATCAGAAGTTCTCAGAATAAGCAGGTTTGATTAGGTTGAAATGTGTGGACGTTTTATTGTTAGATAAGAACTGAAATAAAAAAAATATATATATTTTTTATATATATATATATTTTTATATATATATTATATTTATATCCTATATATATATATATATATATATATATAGGATTAACCAGAGCGACTCCTATGTGCAACGTTCGGCTGTACCTCTCATGATGTTGTATTGCTTAGTCTTTCTATATAATGTGCAGTCCGAAATATACCGTTGCATGATGAAATATGAAAACACATACTGTACACTATTGCTTTTCCTTTCGTAACATTTCACATTTTTGGCTTAATGTGTTCATTCATAACTGTTTTAAACCTAAAGTACTGAGTATATGACACATTGAGTATGTAGTATATTTTATACGTAAGATAATAGCACACAATTGACTTTTAATTAATTATTTTAAACATCCAACTATATAAATTATTCTACACAACTACTCTTCATGTACTATTTTACTATTTTCATGCCTTCATGTACTAATTTACTTCTACAAAGTACTTCCAAATCATTTCGCATGAAAACAGACGTTCCCTTAATTCTGTTCTTCCATCACTTTTATTTTGTTTTATACAAAGGTATTTAAGGTGCTTAAAGTTCCTGTATTTTTGTTGTTTGAGGGTATATGTATTGTTCTTATACTTCTTATGACCATTCCCTTAAATCAGCATTACAGCCCAAATGGACAATACAAAAATTGGGAGCATACCGAATGAGGTAGAGTAATAAAACTGTCTAAACTAGGCTATGTAAAAGATGTGGCTACAGCTTTTAATGTGAGAAATTGCTCGTGGTCGTGCTATCACTTGGATGAGTAAGGCTTCACGCTTCTGTTACGTCACTCTCGTGGTCGTGCTGTCAGGCTTCACGCTTCTGTTACGTCACTCTCGTGGCCGTGCTATCACTTGGATAGAAAGACTTCACGCTTCTGACGTCACTCTTTGATCATCACCAAATTTGCATAGGTCAGTGTGATGCCTCCTGTTTCTTACTGTTTGAATGTGACGTCTGTACAGCCTGTGTCATATCAGGTTTCGTCAACTCTTCCTATTATCTTTATGCCTCATCACCTCCTGGAAAGCAGCTGCGCTTTTGAGAATCTCTTTAACAACGAGCGTTGCTGACATCTACTGTCAAACCATGGACACCACACCTTAGATGCACGCCTTAGATTGGTTATCTCGCGTTCGCCAATTACCATGTTAAATGGTAATAAAACACTTTCACTAAAACTTTAAGTGATGTAATAGACTGGAAGTTGTGTGAAATAGCTTAGGTGTTTAGTATTTACACACACATATATAAGTATATACACACATATATAAACTATGCAGATACCCACATGCAGACAAAGCCATTTAAGAGACAAAGTGTTCTATCTAGCAGACAACGCAGGCACGCGCCCCACTCTTATCGCAGTTAAATATTTGGCGAAATCATGTGACACAACGGCATTTAAAGAAAAGTTACGAACACGTTTGCAGTTTCCTGTAGCTCTCGCTCGCATCATGCATAGATCGCCTTCTTCAGTAGTCAGTACTGTAATGGACTGTGTTGTGGAAGTAAATGCAACGAATGGAACCACTTGGGATCTCAACATGATCGTGGGTCTAGAGGAGCTTCTGATTACCGCAAGTTTTATATCGCTGATCCTCAACGCGTTTGTGATAACCGCTTTGATTTACGCGCGACAATATCGCCGGCCGTTCGCTGTACTTCTCTGCAGTCTTGCAATCTCCGATCTGATTACAAGCTCCAGTTCTGTCTATGTCAGCATTCAGACCACATTGCATCCAGCTAACTCGGTCATCACCACCGACGTCCCGCTTCCAGTATATACGCTTCTCACAACTGGTGTTTTATCGGGTACATACGATATGTTGACAATCGGCGTAGAGAGATACCTGACGGTCTGTGATATACGAAAGAGGCGTGTTCAACTTAAGAAAAGGATTTTCACGATCTTGTTCGTCAGTTGGACACTGGCCTTGGTTATGGGTAGTCTGCCTCTTGTTGGCTGGAACTGCGCAGACAGTGGAGAGACTTCAACGTTATATGGTCCTCTATGTATCAAGTACCTACTGTTTGTCGTGGTTCCCAATACTGTGATTATATTTTCTGTTCTCCTAGTAACGTACACAGCCATGATTCTGAAGCTGCGTGAACTGAACTCGGCCACGACAATACATGCCATTTCATACGCACAGACCGAAACTCGTGTGACCAGGACAGCGTTAACTATTTGGGTTTTAGCGTTAGCGTCATACACTCCTTTTCTGGCCGGAGTTCTCTGGGATGCGTCTCATCGTTCGTGCCCAGAGAATCTCAAAACAAGCGTGATTGTCTACAAAAATGTGGCGTATACTTTTCTAGTTTTAAACTCCATTGGGAACCCAATCGTTTATACCTTTAACTCCCCAAGTGTTTGGCGTTTAATAAGGACACTCTGGGGTAAAAGGACGAACAGGGTGAATGTCGATATTAACACCGTGTCAGAACCTCGCCTGTTCTAGTTAAGACTTCGACATTACTCATAATTGAATTGGAAACTCTCTATTTGCACATGCACTATTTATATCAATGTTCTATAAAATACAGACTGAGAAAGTTTTAGCAGGCTACACAACAGACGGATTTCAGCACCTTGGCCAGGGCCCACGTGAGCTTCGTGCAGGAGCGGGTTCCTTTTTTCTGTTATATACCGGCATTGTTTGTTTGAATGCACACAGCCGTCAAAAAGCCGTGACTAAATTTGAGCTTTTATTAAGAGGAGCACATATGCAACAGACACCATATTACAATGTTCATTTTTGCAGTTATTATTAGTATTTTGTGTGCTTTCTAGATCAGTATAACTGTTATGGTCACGTGCACGTTCATTTCTCACACTAAACTCTTCACTACGTTCTGAAAGAAAAACCACAAAAAAAATACAAGAAATACAAGTGGTGGTACTTGAACATATTAAATATTAATTTACAACAGGCCTTAAACCAATGCATCACCTGAGAACACACAAACTCTGACAATATATAAAGAAGTTTAACATAAGCAGAAATGTTTTTTTTTCTTTTCTATATTCTGTATAACTATCACAAACAACAGTTTATAAAATCAATATCCATCCAAAATGTTTAAAGATGGTATAGCTCCAGAACATGTGATATAATTTACATATTATACTAAATTAATTAAATGCTTTAATTAAACCCTTTAATGATTCAGTGGGCTTGTGTTCAAGATGGGCAGAGCTTATTGTGCTTATGTGCGGCAGATGTGGGGGTGGAGCTTGTGTTCATGCGGGGGCGGATCTGGGCGGAGCTCGTGTTCATTCACGGTGGATCTGGGCGGGGCTCTGAGTGAGCCGTGCACGACTCTAGCTGGGTTGGGACAGGCCCAGAGCTGCACTAACAGTCAGCAGGAGGACTGTGAAGCTGCCAGTGGCCACCGCAGTGCTGGAACAGGAGCGATACACTGAGCGCCCTTTATGCGGCTGCACAGGCCTGAATGTGCTCACCATGGGGTTACCATCCCTGAACTTTAGGCTGGAGAATGCTGCAAGCTATACAAGACAGTAGCAACAGAGAAATGACTGGCTGTCCTAAAATGCAGAAACCTATCTATCAACAGTTGTAGCTAAAACATGGTATGGGTTGTGTTTTTAAAAGCACCAAATAACATTTGGCCTACAGGGTTTTCATGAGTCAAAGTGAACTTTATTGTCATTCAGACTTTACAACTGACTGCATAGCTGAACGAGATTGCGTTTCTCCAAACTCCAATGTGCAGATATATAAAAACACAAGACGTACAACTAACATGACAAACAAATAACAACATGACAGTGCAGTGGAGAATATAGAAGGAGTGTGTGTGATAAATAGTGCGATATACTCTAATAGATAGATATACTTAAAAGTGTTTTTTGTTTTTTTTTGTTTTTTCAGACGTATTGCACTTAAAGGGAACATGCACTTAAAGGGAGTTGGTTTCTGGTCTCACTTGCTTTTCACCGAGTGGAATGGGGAGCATGAACACTGTCCAAATCACTGCCTCAGCGCAGCCAGGGGTGGTCAGAGACCCTTCATAACAGGTAATAGCTAAACCAGGTCGCTCTGAGACAGGATGAGGTCAATCAGGGTGATACCTGTCACATTTGTCTCAGTATCTAGATGAGGTAAAAAAAAAAAAAAAAAAGAAAAAGTTTTTTAAGTGAGTCATGTTTTCTCAGGTGCAAGTTGAGTTTCATTTCACCAATGAGTGAGACCAAATCTGTTTTACCACAGAGACAATAAGGAATATTAAAAGGCAAAGCTTGGAACTGTCAAGTTAAAGTCATGGAAATTGTAATATAATTACTTTAACACCAGTGACACCCATCTGCGTGTGCATGCATGTGAGCAGGATAGAAAAACAACCCTTAACAATGTACATGTACAGAGGAGGAGAAAATAAAGCACACATTAATGAAACCCTCACTTGGCTTTGGAAGGGATATAATCATAATGTAAATACTGAAACAAACTGAGCTTACCAGCTTCTTGCACGTTTGCCAGAGCCTCAATTAATGCATTATACTTTCTGTTTTTTCTGCCTGACACCTGCCATCAGACATTAAAGCACATTTCACAGGTGAAAAATCACACTAATGCAGTGGAGAAACACGAAAGTTTTTTTTTTTGGTAAATCTTGGATAGCTATCACAACTACATTTAGCTTAGATTTCACAACTAAGATTTTCATCCAAAACCACCTTTAGCTACACAGTACTTCTATATTTCACACATTTATATTTATTTCTGGGCACAGAGAAAATGAGGAGGAGCTTCTTCCCGCAAGCTGTCCGAGTCCTGAATGAGAACAGTGACTAGTCCATCACCACACTCAAACTCCCCAACGAGGGCTCCCACACCACCACACTCACACTCCCCAACGAGGGCTCCCACACCACACCACCACACTCAAACTCCTCAACGAGGGCTCCCACACCACACCACCACACTCAAACTCCCCAACGAGGGCTCCAACACCACCTCACTCAAACTCCCCAACGAGGGCTCCAACACCACACTCAAACTCCCCAACGAGGGCTCCAACACCACCTCACTCAAACTCCCCAACGAGGGCTCCCACACCACCT
>JAOYMR010000002.1:10039432-10055159 GCA_025802075.1 Tenebrosternarchus preto | reverse complement strand
TACTGATGTTGGATGAGAAGGCCTGGCTCTCAGTCTCCGCTCTAATTCATCCCAAAGGTGTTCTATCGGGTTGAGGTAAGGACTCTGTGCAGGCCAGTCAAGTTCATTCACAGCAGACTCTGCCATCCATGTCTTTATGGACCTTGCTTTGTTCACTAGTGCACAGTCATTTGGATGGGTGAGCGAATACTTTTGGCAATATAGTGTAACTTAACACAGCCATTAATGTCTAAACCGCTGGCAATGAAAATGAGCACACCCCTATGTGAAAATTACCAAATTGTGCAGTGTGTTAACATTGTGTGAGGCCATTATAATTTTTTAGCACTGACTTAATTCTCTTAGGCATGTAAATTCACTGGTCAGAACTCATTCACCTAATTCTCTATGATCATTTCAAGTACACTCGGATGTCATTATGTATAGAATCTAAAAGCAGTACCAAGGATGGTGTATCCACTCAGTATTAGCACACTACTGGAGATCACTGAAGACGGATGTTTGTGAGACAAAATTTAGGCAAACATTGTGCTGTACATTTTAGCAGCAACTTTCTACATATTTTATTTGAAATACCAGCCTTATAAATAGTATAAACTTTCTGAACTTGCCCAATGTTCAGTAATTTTCTTGCTGATTTATGTGGTCTTTGTTTCCGCTATGAGACACACTATTATCTTATCTATCACTACCTTTGCATTCTGATTCACAGGAAACCTGGGACTGGTAGCACCAATCAATTCTAGACGTTTTTGGTTATCCCATTTGTCTCAGAACACATCTATCTGAGCTCTAACAGTCTTTGAATTGTTTTCCACTGACATTATTACAAAAAGCTCCAAACTACTACATATTCCATGGCAATTTCCTTATATAGGCAAGAAGTTAAGTTTTTCCACATTTTTTTTCCATGTTCTGAGTCAGATATCTAAACTTAATTTCTGATTTGTGAAAAAAAACTCCCTATACATTTAGTTCACCCAAATCACATGAATTTCATATGAACTGCACTCATCTAGCACACCTTTCTTTTATCCCTTTGTAAGAAATTACAGTATGGGCCCAAAGATGACTGGCTTATGTCCCAGCACTCAATAGCTCCATTACCATAATAATAGGTCCAAACACGGGTGTCTCCCTGGAAAGGGGAGATCAATTGATGAATTTAACTTATGTAGGGGAACAAAGCAGGAAGTGCTGCATAAGCTCTCGCTGTGGGGCCAGTAGTATTAATCAACTAAGAAAGGTTTTGATGGTGAATAATTAGCAACATCACAAACAAAGGGGACTGACCTAGACATGAAACAATCAGAACTCATTTCCATTAAGTCATCACAGATAGAACAGGGGTTGGATTTCCATACTGACGGTATTTACATTAGTCATAGGCAACTGATGTCACATCCTTCACAGGAGGAGCTTTGGTGAGGGGCAGTATTTTCCAATGTATATTCAATGTGTTTTTTTTTTTAACTACTGCGTTCAGTACAGCTCCACTGAATCCATAGTACTTTATTGTGCTGTGTTACTGCTTATTGAAATAAAGATCTCCCATATTCCATCAAGTTCAGGCAGAACTCCTTTTTCCTTACACCTTCACGTTTTCAAACTATAACCATTTAACTACATTTACAGATTAATCTGTGAACCCATAGCACATAATTGTATTTCACACCCATAACACTGACTTTTCAAACAATGTTTTCCTTCCTTCATCATTCCACGAACATACAACCCCCCCCCCCCCCCCATTGATTCTACTTCTTCAACAGTAGAGCTACAACTGCCAAATCTGACACCATCTTCATGACTGCAGTTGATGCTACAAGCTCTGCAGATAGCACAAATAGATTACACCACTTTCCTTTCTTTCACTCTTCTATTATCCCACACAACCCCTACCCCCTACTCCTTGAATTTATCAAGATACAACCCATAAAACTATAGACCCAATATACCTGACATTTTCTACTGATGGCATCCCTTGTTTTCTTATATTGCTGCCCCATGCCTGTCATCGTCCTCCACTTTATAAAAATATACTTTCAACCTGCACGAGTTTACAAGCTAGACATCACCTGTTTTTTACTTTATATGTTCTTGCAATTGAGAAGAAGAAGGAACACTTCAAGTATGAAATCATCTAAAACCACAATTGGCATAAATATAATTTCTCCTCGGGGATTTCTTGCCTCATTTAGCTGCTGGGTTTGAATCTACACTTAAACAGATTGCAACATAGACATGTCGTCTGTTTAGCTAGTCTGTCTGGGTCACGTATGTTTATTATTTTTCTGGCCTTTCTTATACAAAATATTTAACTCTTCGTGAAAAGGAATTTTAAATTACAGGAGTGTTTACATATAGCTAGCCAGTATTTACTGATTACTGATTTATCTGGTTAATATTTGTCACCGTGAATGAGAAAAGGGCGCAAAACGGCATCCAGTAAAAATAAATCTTGCGGCTAGCTATTTACCTAAATTTTTTTACCAAATGTACTTGCTAAATACATCACGAACATTTCATTCTCACGGAGCACTGAGAGTTTGAGTGCTAGCATAGTGTTAGCATAGCGCCTGCTAAATGCTGTACCTGGCCAAATGTAACAAATATTACCATAAGCTAACCTACCGCAGCTAATTCTAACTAGCTGATACGATGCTTCTGTATGTATTCTGTATGTATGTATTTTGTTTATGTAGCTAGTTATCTGGCTAGTAGTTCAGTTAGCTAGCTAGTCAGCTAACCTAAGGTAATTTTTTTAAATAGCTAACAAAAGTTTTTACATATCTAAACCCAAAAGCGTTAAACATGTGAATATGGAATTACACCACCGTTAATATAAAAAATAAACCTGATATAAACCTTTAGGTTTAGAATTATTAGCCTACTGGATTAGTTACAAAGCTATATAACGCCATAAAACTAACTAGCTAGCTAATGTGCTAATTTACACAGATTAAAAGAATACTTGTTTGTTCTTTAAACAGACCCACCTTCACAAGAGCATTTTTTAAAAACGGATGCGAGAAGAAACAACAAAGTCACACTCCGCTTTCTGGGTGTTAGCTGGTAATTTTAACAAGGGTAAAAAACATAAAGATTATTTTCAGAGTGATCAATTCCTATATCTTACACAGCTATCTGTTGTAGATTTATTTAAGATTTTCCCTCAACATTTTAAAACATTTTAGTTGATTGTTGTTAACTTCAAACATACATGTACACATGCTTATAGGTATCTTGAAGCACACACAACCAAGAGAGGGAGGGGGGTTCTGTTTCTTTATAACAGGTAAATCTGTATGAATACAACTTTTGTTTTAAACTGAATAAGGCAAATAAAGCAAATATCCAAGGTGTTTCTTTCCATGACTTTTACTCTCCACTGGCCAAGTATCACAGCAGAGCCAAAATAGGTATCAGAACTCAGTCATGCGGTATATAAATGTATTAGGTATAGGTGTGGTTCCTAATGAGTCTAGACTTTATCTGTGTAGATTGACAGCTTGGGTTTGAAGTGCCAGTGAGGAATCCCTGTAATGTCCAGGCCAGTTCTGAAACACTTTCAAGTAATAATTTATTACTTTATTACTGTCTTTATTCATGGCTAAATCCATGTTTTGTGGTAGTCATTTGTGGAACATCATTTGTGATCTCCTAAAATACAGGGGGATTTTAGCAGATCACAGATGATGTTCCACAGTTTTTTGTTCCACAGTTTCTAGCAGGTGAAATGTGGAAATGAAATATGTTAAAATACTTCAAAAATATTGTCCTTCTTTTGCTGAACATGCTAGTTAAACTGGGGCACAAATTATGCATATTATAATCTTTTATTACCGCACTTACAAGACCTGACATGTCAAAACATAACAAGAATGCAGTCACTGTGAGGACTAGTAGCATGAATCTTGTGATAAAGTAGACAACAACTTTATGAAACACTTTATGAAAAGGAGACTTTATTTGACTAGCTTAGAACAGCTTGTATGATTTGAGGCAAAATGTTTAAGGACTTTTCTATTTTTAATATTATTTGTTAAGACACCTGCAAAAACAAATTTCATGCTATTTGTAATCACAGTAACTATTCAGGGGGAACAAGAAGCACACTGTAAAGAACAAAAGCACTACTACTACTTCCAAGGTCATGTGTTTGATTTCTGAGGAGCACACACACTTCCAAGGTCATGGGTTTGATTTCTGAGGAGCACACACACTTCCAAGGTCATGGGTTTGATTTCCGAGGTGCACACACACATTTATATAGAGATATATATGCAAGTTGCTCTGCCAAATGTAATGTATTTATCATCTGTTCAGCAAATACTGTACAGCCCTGTATTGGTATGATGACAACAAAGTTGAATTGAAATGTAATTCTATATTCCTTCTGTGGACCTTTTTTTTGGCCACAGACAAGAAGTAACTGACAGCAGTTCAGGACCTTGTAACATAAAACAGGCAAAAAAAGTTTTTTTTCAGTAGTATATTAAATATATTTAAAACATTAAATTCCTAGGCAATAATTTTTTTAACCCAAGTTTATTTGTATTTCACATTTCAGGCTAGTTAAAGCCAATGCTTGTTCAATCACCAACATGTGATGTTTAATTTTCTTACACCTTTGGTAAGATGTAGTCCAATACATTTCCTGTCCCACTCTAAGTGAAACACGGTGCCTAGCTGTGTTTACATGTATAATAAAAACTATATTCAACATAATTTTAACCAATTTACAAAGAGAGAGCTATGAAAATTCAGAAAAGCATAAACGAGTAAACAGAAGTGGAGAATGTTCCCTCGGGCGTCTACCAAAAACGGTCCTAATTTTGCTTCACCCAAAGTTGGCGTTTCCATCTTGGCGCCATAGTTTAAGAAGCAGTCAATTTCGGTATCATGCGTCATGAAACGATTATTTGTGGTACTCACAAATTTTACTAGATAAAACAATGTAGATATGTTCTGATTCGAACAGTGAGTGGAATATGATTTTACAAAGTACTTAGCTTGGCAGTAACAACACTTTTTTTTAAACTGTGACCTCCTAATGGAAAGCTGTTCTGCTGTGTACCGCATAGTAATGTCCTTCAACAAAACAGATGTGAATAAATTTACCTAAAATGGATCATGCGTTTGAAATTACCCTGAAATGATGTACCCTGAAATGTAACAGTGCATCATCACATATCTTTTTAGTGGACTACTGGAATAAACATGCTGGGTCATAAAGTGTCCCAGTGAAGCTCTGAGGGAATGGTCAGATGCATTTATAGTCACGTAACCTAGACAACACAAACACGCAGTTGGTCCTTTTTATTGGTAGAGCTAAATATTTGCTCAAAGCACGAGAGCATGTGCAGGTTTATCTGGCTGCCTTCCCCGTTCTCGGGTCGGCTAGCTAGCGGTGCTCTGATGGACAGCATCAGGAGCCTGTGGACTCTCAAACGTACGCATCAGAACTGAAGGTGCTCGGCCAGGGTCAGGCACGGCCCTGTCAGGGCAGGACACCGGTGCACATGACATGGGTGAGATTAAAATGATTAGGTTAACGCTCATGTTTGTTTATTTTTCAAGTATATCAAAAAGCCACATACAGTAGGAGAAAAAAGTGCCTTTTTTAAAATACTTTCAGGATTACAAGACAACTTGCCATTAAAAGGCAACATTTCTGATGTTTATGGTGAACTGCTTATTTTGGTGAAAAAATAAACACACATCTCATAGACATCTCTTTATTTAACCCTTGGGATTGGACGAGGACAGTATTTCTTTACAACAATTGTTTACTAAGTGACAGATTTTAGCCACCATTACAGATAACTATATATTACATTTCTGTATGATTTTTTTAAATGTTCTAAATCAAAAATGTTCCTTCATCATTTTGCCATTTGAAAGACATAAGCCACTGTGGAACCTCACCGGAACCTAAAAAAAATATTTATCTAGCTGACTATTTGTACCATTAAACATGTTATGTTGTTAATCAACATGGTGTCTCGTGAAAAAAGTATCCCCCATCCCCCCCCAAAAAAAGGAAAAGAAAAATGGCACTATTCAAGGATCATTAAACAATACATACAGCAAGGAACTGTATCAAGGAACTATTTCTGACAGAAAAAAAGTTGAGTGTGTAATGCTACTGCGCAATGTTCAGATTGAGAGAGACATGCATCATAAAAAAAAAAAAAAAAAAAATTTTTATCCAATATCCACATCCAAACAAGGCAATGGCTCTGGTTTAACCTGCAACCTTTGTTAAGATCGAACTAAATCTTTCCTTGACATGGAGGAACAGTACAACATTGCTACAGTTTCACTTAGTGTGCAGACCAAACATCGTGTGGTGCCAAACAGGGCTGTTTTTCCGTACTGTTCAGGAGGACACTGAGCACCAAGAGACAAGCATTCATTATCCACCAGAAGCATATGGATAAGAAAGCTCACCTCTCCCGCTCCTGTCTAAAGGCCCTTTTCCACTGATCCAGGACAAGCTCTCCCTCATCAATTCAGCCATTCAGAGAGAACATATTAACTGACTTTAGATCAGTGCTAATTGGTACCTCCCGTACATACACACACACATTCAACAAGCTTTGCAGAGGCACAGCGCACCAGACCAGACCACAGCGAGTAAACGAACAGCAGGTTTTCTCCCTTTTGCTCATGTTTGGTCTCAATTTCCCTCAAATTCACAAGTTTATAGTGCATAAAATAATGATAAAAAATTAGAATTCTTTTAAATACCGTAGCAGCAACTTTTTTTTTGTTTTGTTAATTTTTTCGTGTTTAAACAGAAGCCTCCAGTTGAATGTATACTAGGCTTGGGACTCACCAGCTTCAAAGGCAGGTGACAGATTGTCCTCTGAGGTGTGTGTGTGTGTGTGTGTGTGTGTATACATACACACAAGAGAGCTAAATATGTGACCACGATGCCCATGTTTGTATGGAGTTATGGGTATAGCGAGGTGACTCATTTTTGAGATGAAACATTCTCAGCGTCACGATGGGGAGAATTGAACAATATCGCCCCCTGGTGGACTGGTGCCATTTGCCAGCAGGACGCTGGTCAGCAACTTCCAACAGCTCTCCTTGACGATTAGTTAACTTCCTCCATAGGATAAAAAACAAAAACAAAACAAAACAAAAAAACCCCCACCACTCCTCCACACATCACTCCCTCTCTCCTCTGGACTCATGTCAACATCCTGCTTGTTCCTCTCTCCAGTCCATCTCCTTCATCCCAGTACAGCAGCCCACAACGCCCCCCCCCCACCCTCCCGAGCAGAGTCCTCCTCGCCAACCAGCGTGGACGAGGGTGCCGTTGCCAAAAACATCAGGCGCGTCAAAGGGCACCCACGCAGGGGGGACCCCGGGTAGCCCACAGGGCGGGAATACGAGCGGCTCGCCGGCTGGCTCTCAGCTCGAGGCTGTGGCAATGGGCTTCTTGAGCTGTTGCAAGCGGATCTCGCGCGTGCGGCTCTCCTGCAGCAGGTCGTAGCAGGTGTTGCACACCAACACAGGGTCGTACAGCTGTTGGTCAGGGATGGGCAGCTTTAGATGGCAGCAGTCTTTACAGAACACATTTCCGCAGTTCCTACAGGGGGCAGACAAGCACGCGTTATCGCTCTGATAACGTTCCAACACAGACCTTCGGTCCAATCAGTAACGGGGTTTACACAATCATTTGCATGTTCTCATGAATCATTCATCACCGTAACCAAAACGGACGAGGGTCGTTCCTGGTTAGCGGCCCTCACCTGCAGTGATGGCGCCTCTTGGCTATCCAGAACTCACTATCACAGTTGAAGCAGTGGGAGGCCATGTGGTCTGGCACCCACCTGGTAACCTAGGGAACAGAGAGAGAACTCCTTAACATCCAGGCTCAGCTTTGGAATGTGAAAGTGTAGGATAGAGACTGAGGAAGATCAGGGGGAAATCAGAAGTTGATCCTGTGCTGTTGAAGTCAGTGTTGTTTCGTCATATAACAGTTTAGACTAGAGGTTTTCAGCGTGGTTCTCAGGACCTCCAGCCAGTCCAGGTTTTTGTTCTGTTCCAGTTCCTTACATGTCGGAGCCGGTAAATCACAGCCATACAGCTCTTAAATTACCTGGCCACGGTGTGTAAATATGTGGCCTGGCTGGAGGTCCACAAAGAAGTGGACTGAAAGCCACTGATTTCAACGAGCTTGGATCAGTGGTGTGTGAGAAGCAGAGAGGCAGAAACCTGTGGCAGGTTAAGAGGGAGGCTGACCTCTGTGTCCTTCCTCTCCACGTGGTCCCAGCTGCCCTCACTGAGTCGGTCCTCGCTGTGGTCAGACAGGGAGTCCTCCTCCTCTCCATCATCCGACTCTCGGAGGCATGTCTGCGAATGGGGAGAGAGAGAGAGAGAGGGGAGGGAAGGGTTAAGCTCACGAGATGGCGCTGGGGACAAACAAAATGCTAGCGGCACTCACGATGTCGTCCTCGTAGTCTACGTCGGGCTCGGAGGGAGGCGAGCAGTACTGCCTGCGCTCCAGCTTCATCTGCAGCTGCTTCACCTGCCGCCGCAGCACCTCCACCTCCTGCTTGTAGCCGGCCTCGATCTGGCGCAGGCGCTGCTGCACGGCGTCCACCGCCACCGGCAGTCCGTCGTCGTCCAGGTAGGCGGGGGCGAGGGCGGCCGGGCCCGGGGAGACGCCCGCGGGCGGCTGGGCCTGGGCCGCCGGCAGGATCTGCCGGAAGGAGGGCCCCGGGGCCGAGGAAGAGGAGGCGCAGAGCGCCGCGTTCCGGACGGCCGAGATCCAGCCGGACGGCAGGGGGCCGGCGAGGTTGCGCGGCGGGTCTCGGTGGCAGCGCTGGCCGCCGGCGGGGCCCACGGCGTGGGCGCGGAGGAGCCTGCCGGCCAGCCGGCGGCCCTGGTAGGCGCCGTGCTGGAGGGTGCCTCCGCAGGCCGACTGGACCAGGCCCTGCACGCTGTCCCAGGGCGAGCCCAGCACGGAGAGGTCCGTGAGCTGGCTCTGAGAAATGAGTCGCCGTGCCACCCGCGTGCACTCGCCAGGGGGCGCCGTGGTCATGGCGATCGCACTCTCCTTCAGAGGGACGAGCTCGGAGCCCTTTGCGCTAGGAGTCCGCTTTGCGTCGGCCGGAGCCAGAGCCGGAGCCTGAGGCAGGACCCGGGCCTCGCCCGGGTCGGCTCTCTGGACCGGGGGCGGCTCGGGTGGAGTGGCGTCCTGCTCCGTTAACGTGTCGGTGGAGTCCTCCAAAGGCATGAGAGAAGAAAGCTTTTTGATGGCCAAAAGCTCAACAGCAGTAGATGAGGGCAGGAGAAGCGGCTCAGATGTTTCCTCCTGCTTCTCCATCTCATTACAGACAGGAGAACTGAGTGGGTCTGCAGCAGTAGCAAAG
Organism: Tenebrosternarchus preto; assembly: GCA_025802075.1. Taxonomy (NCBI): domain Eukaryota; kingdom Metazoa; phylum Chordata; class Actinopteri; order Gymnotiformes; family Apteronotidae; genus Tenebrosternarchus; species Tenebrosternarchus preto. The sequence goes on along the minus strand of JAOYMR010000002.1, from coordinate 10,045,764 downwards.
GAAGTGACTTGAGCAGTCCTGGTATGCACTTCCTGTGGAATGGGCGGGAGGGGAAGGCTGGTGATTTGAGGCTGGGCTTGGTGTAAAATTGGCAGATCTGGAGGCAGGGAAGGTGCTTGCTCTAACGTTAAGGGATGGGGCAAGGTTGGCAAAGGCTGCGTGGTCAAACAAGACTCCGCCCTCACATCCACGTGACCATCCTCGCTCGGCTCCGGAGAGGCAGAAGGTGGACTCTCTTCACACGTCTCCGTCTCTTGGTCCTCGCTGCCCAATCCGGTGTCTGAGGCGTCCTCGGGCCTCTCCGTGAACCCACCTCCCTGGGCGGTCATTGGCTCCAGAGGAGGCCGTTCCCCCTGGCAGTGCTTGTTGAGGTTTGGGTCGCTGGACGTGCGAGTGAGGGCCACGCCATTTTCACAAGCGGACACTAAATTGTCCATGGACCGTGTCTTAGGGAGCCTGTGTGTACGAGAAGACGCATTTACTTTTTGGGTTATTCTACACTACCTGGCCACAAGAGGGCAGCCTTTGCTAACAGTTGGCTTCTAAAAACAAGGCAGGACCTCAAAACTCTTCAGTTTAAGAAAAGAGGAGCTGCACTGACCTGTCGAGTGAACGTGAAGTGAGCTCCTCCCCTTGGGAGGAGGGGCTAAGATAAATCTCCATGGCGTCCTCGGCTGCGGCGCACGGAGACGATGTGGGCAGGTAAACGGCCGTCCACAACTGTAGAGCTCGTGTGTGGCACACTGGCTGCAGAACCTGTCACAGGGGTCAGGGATAAAATCACTCTAATTAATATAATATATATATATATATATATATAATAGAATATAAAATGTATCTACTTTTTCCTTTTGTTGGTCAACTGTCAAGTAAAAACGTGAGCCATTTTGAAATCACATGAAGGTGGATCTGAAGCTGTTGCTGTCGGGGGTTTTTCAAGGTAAAACTCAAAAGGCTTCATAAACTTTCCAAACAGTTCCAAGGAAACGGAAAAGTTTTCACTGCTGCAATTGTGCAAAATTTCATTGTAATATACAAAGGAAAAAACAACAACAACTGTGCAGTAATAGAAAAAAAAAATGGAAAAAAAGAAATGGAAAGAAAAAAAAATATATAAAACTGTGGACGAAGACCAGAGACCGAATGTGTCAGAATGTGGGTGGGTGCGTGTCAGAATTACCATGTCATGGCAGGGGATGTAAAGAAAGTTTTGGAAGTTCTTGTTGCCGGCGCGGAGCAGAGACCAGACGGAGCAGGTGCGCTTGTAGACGCTGCGAGCTTCACGCTCGCGGGCATTATTACACAGGAATGTGCCGTACAGGCAGGAGTAGGTGTGTTGTGCCAGCTTCACCTGGTGGCGAAACGGTCGATAAAGCAGCGAATCACAAAGGAACAAAGGAACAAAAGAACAGTGAAAGAACAAAGCACATACAGATTACTCCATGGTGGTCAAAGGGTTAAACGGACTGTATGAATTAAGATTTAATATGGCGGGTGGCCCACGCACCAGGAAGGCCTCGGTGAACTCGAACAGGCAGGGGAACTGCTTGAGGAGCTGGTGCACACAGTCCAGCCACTGCAGGAAGACGGGGCACTGTTCGCTCACGTCCTCCGCGTTCTCGCCGTGGCCACAACGGTCCGCAAACTTGTGTCCGAAATCCAGCCACTCCGTCTCCACCAGCACCTGGAAGCCCTGCGGAGAGGGAAGGACCAAGAGCAGGAACACTGTAACCAGCTCATACACAGAGAGAAACTGACCAAGAAGTGCAGTAAGAGAAACAGAGCCTCAATTCTAGCACCGCCCCCCCTCAGTGATCAGATACCTCAATGGTCCTGTAGTAGGGGTCCAGCAGAACCTTGGAGAGAGCCACGATCTGAGGCGTGCGGTCCCAGCCATCGGAGCAGTGCACCAGCACTGGACGTCCCTCCCTCTCCACCGCAGAACACACCAGAGTGGCCGCTTTCATCATGACGGACAGGTGCTGCAGCCAGCGAGTGCTCTCCAGAGCAGACAGCCAGCTAAGTGCAGGGAGGGGCACACAAAACTTTAGGATGTGGAAAGAAATCACTTGAGGCACAGCACAATACTGCAGTAGACGTGCAGTAGAACTTTCCGGATACCTTGTGTGTGATGCTACTTTGCTAAAGCCTTACAATTCACTTGGGACAGTTGTTGAACAGCCCAGGCACAGACAGCTGAAGGATGGTCTACTGAGTAGCATTTCACAGACACCGTCACCTGATCCAACAGTGTAACGCTACATGCTCAACCTTGAGAAGCTGCCAACGTCCCAAACGTTGATGCTACTGCTACATAAGAGTTTGGCCACAGTTGCATCTCTAAAACTGTAATGGATGGTTAGTATAAATACTACATCTGGCTTTACAGTTTGCAGATTGTAAACCTTGGGTGTGCCAGATCTCATTTTTCCTAACCTGCTTAGCTTTTTTACAGAGCATCTCAAATGGGAGCGGCAGCTATGGCTGTGCTGCATTTCGTATGAGGCTCTTCACTAGTTTATTTCATTGTTATTCTGGCTTCACTCAGAGTGCCTGACCTTTTCCCTGATCTTTTTTATTCGCTAAATAAGTCTGACAATTAGCTCATTAAATTTCACAATGTACACTGTAAAGGTATCAGTCTGCCCAGCTCTGAAACTCTCAGTCTGAGAGGATTTGTGGCTACAGGACAGATATTGATTCTTTGGTGGTCACCAGGATTCTAGGTATCTTAACGTTCAGTCATCATGAGACTCATGAAACAGCTTCTTGATTCAACGTGTAACATGACATCATCATCTAGCGTGTAGGTTCATGACAGTACAGCATAGTTTATTTTGCCCCTACTGTCTCAAATGCCCCAGTTCTGTTGCCGCTCATGATGTCTAGTAAATGTTCCCGGTTCCTTAACAATTCGTTAATACATTTCAAAACAATACATGTTGAGTTTTGTACCTAAAATACGGGTTTTCTGCATGCAAATGCAGAGAGATTTTAGTACCTTATATAATGCGGTTAAACAAGACCGTTATGGTTATGCAAATATGAAATATGGTTACACAAGTCTGTACCGACAAACTTGTGTAGTCCTGTATTTCAGCAAGATATGACATTATGGGTAGAGGTGTGGCCTTTTTATTAAAGACTTTAGTGCTTTAATCTTTCCACTATGTTCCCAAGCAATTTGATTGACTGGTTCTTAACATCAAGCTGTAAGACACCATGATGACAGTAGCAGGATGTTATTGCACTCCTTCCACATCTGCTTTTACCCTATTGGTTAAAAGCAATGCCTTGGCAACTGATCTGAGCTGGTTTTACTGGATAATCTTTAATTTGGATATGATGGGACCTTCTGAGAAAGTACAGACACAATCTTATTGCTTGAAATCTTTTAAATGATCCTACCAGCTCCAAGTATTTCTAATAAGGTTACACTGATGCAAGTTTTATTAAACTCACCACATCTATACCGTTCTACATTTCAACCACTGTACTAATGCTCGTGTATGGTATGTAAAGGTCACTCTGTTATACTGCCTGGACAAAGTATCTGAAATTCTCAAATTTTGAATACCCAAGCTCTTCTTGCATGACATAACTGAGGTGAACTGCATGATTCCATAAAGAATTTACAGATAAAATCTTCCAGTCCTTGGCTGTCTCATTATTTGGCATTTGCTTTTGCAGCAGGAAAAAAATGATGCTTGGTGTAAAGTATGCCAAACTGGATCCCTGGTATACAGACTTCATCACATTTTAGAACAATACAATACAAGCAGTGCTTCAAAGATAAATTTATATGTAGCCGTTCCAATCCGCAGACATTTTTTAAAAAAATGAGACATTTAGGAATTAAATCTTCAGGCACGCCAGTCAAAACAATATTCTGGTTACCGACAGTAATCTGTCTAGGAACGATCAATCATTTAATAAAATCTGTGCATGTTGATTTTAATTCTTCCAACTCCAGCTGTCCAAAGATTAACAGCTCACAAACCCTCCTGCTTCACCGTAATCAGTACCTGAATCCTTGAATCAGGAGCAGAGTGAAGTCTAGTTTTTGTTCAGGTTATAAATGTGTTACAGACACACTGAAACATTCTAAATGATGTAACCTCTGCACTGGATGCCAAACACTGCAGCAATATTTAACAACATAGTGAAAGCTTTTGATTCTGTGGATCATGCCAGGCTCTTAACAGACTAGGCAGAACTGGGGTCTCTGCTCACCCTTTGACATGGTTTTCTAAGTACCTTTCTAACAGTGTGTAGCATGAAAATGTTGGCCTTCATCTCTCTGACCTTTGATGTGTCTTAAGGTGTTGTCCAAGGCTAAATACTTGGTTCCACCATCTTCTCCATATTTATTAATGATATATTTACTTACATGATGCAATTTTGTTCTCCACTTGTCCTCCTACTGCAGTATTAAAATCACTTCAGGAAGCTCAGCAGAGATTTACTAGCTTTAATGCATCACTAAAATGTGGCCAAGACTAAAATTGTGGTTTGACTGAAAGATTACTGCACTCCCTCCCACCTCTGCCATTACTACTAATGACGACCATTCTAGACCATCATTACACCTAATGACAATCATTCTAGACCATGTTACAATTGACAAAATATCTAGGAACTCCGTTAGACAGCAATGCCCTTCTCTAACCATGTCACCATCAAAGGTTAAGGAAAACCTCCTTTAAACCTGCAGCTAAACACATGATTGTTCAAATTAATTGCCTTACGGCGGGTCCTTATACCCTTCGAGCACTCGACACCATTTATCATTGTTATGCAATTTGTTACAAAGGCCCCCTTCAGAACACAGCATGGGGTCTCTATTCTCTGGTTAACATCCACTCTGGTTAACACTAACATCCACTCTTGGATTCTTCTTCTTGGACACTCAGCCCATTATGTAAGTCAGTTATTACAACCTCTCTGTGGGCCATTATAACATGAGGCCTTCCCTTTACACGACAGTAAAAGGCCCCCAAATCCAACACATTCTCTGGCCCGTCACTTCACAGGTAAGTGGATGGAAACTGATGTCGAGAACAATGTAACTGTACAAGTCTTGGTACTTTTAGAGGCCTACATACAGACTTTTTTTTTTTTTAATCAATACCTGTAAATGTTCTACTTCTGTTTGATTAGTCTTTCTCTTGTCTCGTGTTATTTAGTGTGAAAGGAGCGGAAGGTGAACGTGAAAAGGTCAAAAGTTCATGAGTATGTACTCACTTGCTAGGGTCAGGGATCTGACTGCACACAGCTCTCAGAGACTGGAAACTGTTCCGGATGGAGTGGATGTTGGCCATTCCCATGAACATCACCTCACAGTTGGGGTAGTACTCTAAGGACACACACACACACACACACACACTCAAAGACATGTAAAAGTCCTCAGCCTAGACACTCTCCCCACACTAAAATTAGACAAGCCAAAGCGAGATCGTTCACTAGTGTCACCCAGCATGACGCGTCTCGACAGCAGGACTAATGTCTGATGAATCACCGGGGCACCGGGAGGCCGTCCGCAGTGCGGAGGCGCGGCGGCATGCCTACCCCCCCCGGCGGCGCGGCGGCATGCCAACCCCCCCGGCGGCACCCTGTCCTGCCTGTGTGACTTACCCTCACATTCACAGCCCCCTCCCTTGGCGCGGTTGGCCACTGCGGCTGTATAGGATCGTGCATCCAGGATAAGCAACTTCTGCGGGGCAGAGCCTGCATCAGGACCGGCACCCCCTGTGAGGGATGAGTCTGAGAGAGAGAGAGAGAGAGAGAGAGAGAGAGAGAGAGAGATGGGGAGAGAAGTTTGTTTAGAAAAATCAATAGCTTTTCCTTATAATCACTGCAGAGAAGCCACCTGGCGCCACGACAACACAGACGCATCACTACTACAGCCATTAACTTAAGAGGAATTTGAGAGGATCTGGCAGTTCCTTGCCTAAAGAGCTTGAAGTCAGCAAGAAAAATAAGATTTGAGTATTTTAGAACTACTGCATCACAAGCACAGGAACAAGCTTAAGAGGTAAATAAAGATGAAGCTCAACAAACCTGATTAAATTCTATGGTTGAGACCAGCACAGAAGCACTGAGCATCTGTGGGATTAAATTCTATGGTTGAGACCAGCACAGAGGCAGTGAGCATCTGTGGGATTAAATTCTATGGTTGAGACCAGCACAGAAGCAGTGAACATCTATGGGATTAAATTCTATGGTTGAGACCAGCACAGAAGCAGTGAGCATCTATGGGATTAAATTCTATGGTTGAGACCAGCACAGAAGCAGTGAACATCTATGGGATTAAATTCTATGGTTGAGACCAG
>JAOYMR010000002.1:10019395-10038928 GCA_025802075.1 Tenebrosternarchus preto | reverse complement strand
AAGCACTGAGCATCTGTGGGATTAAATTCTGTGGTTGAGACCAGCACAGAAGCACTGAGCATCTGTGGGATTAAATTCTATGGTTGAGACCAGCACAGAAGCACTGAGCATCTGTGGGATTAAATTCTGTGGTTGAGACCAGCACAGAAGCACTGAGCATCTGTGGGATTAAATTGCATGTCTATGCAAGAGAAAGACTTGAACACTAATTATGGACTGTTCCTCAGTACATGGTTACATTTCTCTGAAAGGGCTATTTGCTGTTAGCGACTGAGGTAAGTGGCTAAATTCTGTAGTTTGAGTGTGGAGTGGACAGTGTACATGTTAACATGAGGGACACAGCATTGTTCATTCGCCGTCACTGGAAAGACAATTTGATCAAAAGTAAACAACAACGTGGCAGAGCCCCAGACTCCTGACTAAATGCAGGGTTTTTGACGAACACTGGCACCATCTGTCCATGTCTAGCAGGGTCCAGAGGAGCAGGAGGTTCTAAATATTACAAACACACCAACCCACAGTGTTGAGTTTGAAGACTTTCATCTTAGCCAAGCCTCACTGTGAAAACGCCGTCTTTGCTAATCCCATTCGTAGTCTTACCGAAGTCGTTATCGGAAGAGTCGGGGGCGTCGACACGAGGCCTGGAGGCTCCGCCCCCCCGTGGTCCCGGGTTCAGGAGGCAGGCTTTAGCGATGGAGGTGACCAGGTACTCATCCTCAGTATTACGCCAACCCCACCAGCTGATCTCAGGCTGACTACAGCGTGCTATCACTGCCCCGTTCCTCACATGCCTGAGAAACACACACATACACATTACATTATATATATATATATACACACACACACACACACACACACACACACACACACACACACGACACTTGCCTGTAAACCACTACTGGGATTCTCTTCCAGGACCTGAAGGAGGCCACACTTTCCAGCTCTTTGTCAGTGATCCACACTGGCACCAGAAGCTTCTGAGGATAACTGGAGCAGAGTCTGGAGACAGGAGGACAGAAGGGTTATGAGGAAGGGCTTAATGACGCTCTTTACTCTCACGCTCACAATTTGGCATACTGAGAGTGTTGAGTGGCAGCCACAGAAGCCTCCCTAGCTCCCCCTGCTGGACACCAGGCTCATAGCAGGTAAACATTCTCCACTCCTTTCTTTAGACCATTCAAATCTGAACTTTCTCCTACACTCTGAGGTCTCAAACCAACGACTCCCTCTGACTTTCATAACTTCATCCGTTTCCTTCTCTCCCTCAATAACCTCCACTTCAGTTGCTTCAGAATCTCATTTATGCCCTCAGGGAAGTTCAGGCACAGACAGATGGAAATACAACTGCGCACACGCACAAACACACACGCGCACACGCATACGCGCACACGCATGCACGCACACACGCGCGCGCACCCGCAAAAACAATGCAGGACAATAACCTGTACACATGTGTGCGCGCACACAGAGAGAGAGAGAGAGAGACATACATGCAGATACGCCTGTACCAGTCTCTGCTGGCACAGGTGTGCTGCTGACTCATAGATCACAGCAGGTCCTGGCCTGTTTAATTAACCACCTCCATAGTGCCTTAGAACCACACACACACACACACACCTTCCCGTTGTTTATTCCCTCTCCTGAATGACTTCCTCCATGTCTCTAGTGTCTCTCAGTCTCTGTGGAAGTGCACCAGACTGAAGTGTGTGTGGTGTATGCGCTAGGCAGGAACCATGTTCTTCAAAATAAAACAAAGACCAAGAACTTCATCCCACTTACAAAGACCTGCTCTATTCTTCATCCACACCATTGGTTCATGTTTTCCTCTACCTCTCTCTCCCTCTCCCCGTCTCCCTCTCTCCCCCTCCCCGTCTCTCTCCCCGTCTCTCTCCCCCTCCCCGTCTCTCTCTCCCCCCTCCCCGTCTCTCACAGCAACGTTGAACAATAACAGAAGACTACACACAAACGTGTTCACAGGACATTTTTCATGGCTGAGCCGAATTCTCAAAGCCCCTCCCATAACAAGAACATTCGAGACCATCTGCCAAGAAACCAAGAGTTTTAAAACAAAAAGAGGTTTACAATATAACTGGGTCCATTCCATATGTGCCCTTTGCAAAAAACGACCAGTGGCATAACACAGGTGAATGGATTTGTGGGTGTTGTAGTTTTTTGGCTCACTTGTAGTTACTGTTGATGTCAGAGACTCTCCATGCGTTCTGCATGTCGAAGCCCATCCTCTTCGCCTCCATCTCCATCCTGTGACGAACATGATCACCTGGTGCGGAGCACAAGGAGTTGCATTACATCAAATGTGTCATTCAGCTTTAAACAATATTTCCATATTGCAGCCAGTCCAAGTTTGAGAGAACATGGACAAGACAATCGCCCACAGCATGTGTGTGTGTGTGTGTGTGTACCTGGTCTGCACAGGTGCAGGTGCTGGTCCTCATCATCAGCACAGCCCCCGAGGCACCAGGCATGGTACGCCAGGGCGAACAGGTCTTCCAGGCGTGTAGGAGGCGCTGTGGCCCGGTTTAACCTCTTCAGCCACTCCTGACATTGCTTGAACGTAGAGAAGTGACACCTGACGGGACGAAAATGAAGGCAACAACAATCTCGACATTAAGAAAAGATGAACTAGGGAGGTTTGAAGAATTTGGGAGGTTGAATTAGGGACATTTTTGCCCAATAGCAGTTGAACAGAAAATGTCAAATAACTCCTACATAAAAAATGATAGCATACCATTATATACATACTAGCATGACCAGTGTTTCTCTCAAGCACTTTCAAGTTGTGCTTCAACTTTTAAATGCATTTCTAAAGTCTCCATCAGTATCCTGCGTGTTCTCCATACAGACATACTCCACCCAACACACCCCATCATCTCAACTCCCTTCACCCTTCCTCCCCGGCCATAGAGGTGCTGCTCGGCACACAGGCAAAAGATGAACAGTGCGTTCAGAACACAGTGTCCACAGGCTCGCAGCAGTGTGTGAGTGTGTGTGTGTGTGTGTTTCATCTACGCAGGGGCATTACAGGAGTGAGCAGTATGAGTCAGAAGAAAGAGGAGGGAGAGAGAGAGAGAGGGGGATAAAGAGACAACAACACGGGGATGACAAGACAGTTTTTTTTAGGGTCAGCTAAACACACGGCTATAAGAAATAAAAGAGTATTAAGAGATGGAGATACTGGCAGGGCAGGGTGTACCTCACTACTTTGGAGTCTTTGCAGATGATGTGCAGTTGAAACATATCTCTGCTCTCCACACTCTCGATCAGCCTCAGAGGCACCTGCAACAGGACGTAACCGCCGATTACAAGACCGATGTGAGCCACCAGGAACACACACACACACACACACTAAACCCGCGATCCATTTGGGATTGGAGCTTCATGCAAGTCATGCTTAAATGGTGGATCACAATCAGCAGGAACTTCAGCTCAGATTCACAGGCAAAAACGTGGAACCCAGATGTTACTGTGGATTTCTGCTGGAGCCCAAGATGCTGAAAGCTTATCCAATGGGTGTATAAGTCCTGCTGTACTTTTGAATCTCTGCTAACTAAACAAACGGGGATTTCTGTAGCTAAAGACAACAAACCTCTTAGAAACCCTCTGATCTAGAATCTACGACTAACATTTGAGACACCTACAGGACAGTATGACTGCATGATCAATACCTTTACTAAGGGAATCTTATTACATATTGACAAAAGAAAGAGGGAGGGATGTTGTGAGAAAGCAAGGTAGAGTGAGAGAAGCAGAATGAAAGGATGAGCAGAGTGGAGGAGTACTCACAGAGATCTCAGTGTCCACACCCGGGTACATCTACCACACACCAGGGCACAGACACAGAGAGAGAGAGAGAGAGAGAAAGGGAGAGAATAAAAGGATGTAGAGGTGGTGGGTGGGGACAGGCAGGGGGATTAATAAATAACCAGACAAGAAGGGAGGGAAAAATAAACAAAAAGAATGGAAAAACAATGCAAATGGACATTCCATGTGTAAACTTAACCAAACTTGGCATGAAAGTCAGACATGGAGAACAGTTCTCTCTCTCACACACACACACACACACACACACACACACACACACAACAGGTGACTTATGCTGGGTGTGCTCATAAATGCCTTTAAAGCTTGAAGCACTGGTGCAGATTCTCCCAGGTTTTGAAAAACGGCTAAAACTAACTAGAAGCAGATGCTCAGCTGTGCAACCATCATGGAAAGATGTGACGGTCAATGCTGCTGGTCTCACGAGCCTCCAGGAGCTGCAGGTGCCAGTGGCCTGAAAGCGCTTGAGAAAGGCCACAGCCAATCACAGCTGACAGCAACGCAAAACCTTATATAATTGAAGTTAACGCGGCAGTTGTCCGTCTGGAGAACGAAGGAGGAAATGGTTGGTCACTTTGAAAATAAACAGAACCTTCACAGACGAGATAAACACACACCGGGAGCTTGCCTGGCTACGTCAAAAACCCGGTTATCACGCACGACAATTTATGGCCATAGATATGTAACACTCCTGAAGTGACATTATGTGAGCTTGGTCAGTCAACACAAGCTCAACTATTTGGGTCAGGGAACAAATGTCAGATTTCGCCCAGCCGTTACGTCCACGTCAAGAACCTCACACGCTAATAAACATGCTGCGTCCCCTCTACAGGCCCAGGTGAGGCTGAGGGAATAGAGCACTGCCAGTAATAGGCGCTCAGTAAGACAATAAGGCCACGTGCCGTAATTTCATAAAGCCGGTTAATGGCAGACTGGGCCGGATTGTGATGGAGAATAAGAGGAAGCTTAAGCCCAGTCTGACCCTCCTCTTGCTCACTGGTGTGGCGTAAAGGGACCACCGGCCTTTGAAACGAAGAGGCAAGAACAACAAAAACGGTCTGGCTGGGCCCCCACTGCCCTGCCTGAGGTGCAGGGAGAGGGGCGGGCTGGGAGCTACCAGGCTCCATTTGCTCTTGCTGGGCACAGGGTCAGAGTTACCGCTGTGGGTGGTCTGGGAACTCGAAGTTACTTTCAAACAAACCACGGAGAAGAAGGTCTATAAAAGTCAAAGTGTTTTGTTCCGTCCCACTGGGTAAAGCTTTAAGCTGAGTTTCCGGTTGGACCCTGCTGGTGATTAGTGACGTAGACCTTGTGGTTGAGCAAATCTGATGGTGGTTTGCCTCCTTTTCTACTTATTCTTCTTTTTTGCATAAAAAAAAATCCATTGATGAATCTTACATTGATGATGGAGTCTTTGAACTTGATGTGGAGTCTGTAGTTGGAGACAGCAATGATGGCGTCATCAGCACGACCCAGAAACTCGACCCCCTCTCCCTGAAGTACTGGGAAAGGTACCTAGAGAGACAGACAGACACACACACGCGCACACACACACATTGATCAAACTTGAAAATGATGCGTGATCTTTAGCATTTATGAAAGACCAAGATTTTCTTAGGCATTGTAGGTCAAGGTGAAATATCACAAATCTCACAACAGGTTAGATTTTGAGACAGCTTGCTAAAATAGCCACTTCTGTAAAATTTTTCTAAAACAAACCAGCATACACATTCAAAAACACAAAGTGCTGCTCTAAACATGCCAGTGTATCCTCAACACTAACTTGACAGGAAAAGTAAGGATAGAGCAATGGTGGCAACAGGCATCGAGAAATAAGTGAATCGAAGCCAGTAAACCACCTCTACTGCCAGTTCTTGGTGAAGTGTCCCTAGCCTGTGCATGGAGACTTCTACAGTACACACATTCAAGAGATTTTATTCCTCCCTGCAGCTGTAAAACACTCTCTTCAAATAGCCTCCGAGAAGCAAATACAGTTTTAATTTGTTCTCACATGTGGTTTTTAAGGATACCTGATTGGTGCCCTGATGGCAGTGTACACTCCCGAGCTATGGGCAAACGGGTCTCGTGGGTAAGTTTCCAGGGTCCTGCTAGCACAAACTGGTGCTAATAAACAGGTTATCCTTTCAGAAGGCCAGTCTTTAAAGCTTTTGGCCTATGGAGTGCCTCAGGGTTACATTCTTGGACCAAGTTACCTCAGAAGACAGTCCAAAAAGGGAAGAAAAAAAAAAGTGTGGGCAAGAGGGGGTCAGAATAGGTAGACCAAACAAAGGCGTGTTTGTGTGGGGCAGCCAGCTCTGGGCACAAGGGCTTTTAAACATTTGGGTTTGGCATTGCACAAGTTAGGACAGGGATTTGTGGGAAAGCATTACAGTTGGTCAGGATCGGCTCAGATTCATTTCTGCCGGTGTGGGACAAATTTAACCCGATAGGCTGCAGAGTGGAAACTCAAGTTTGTAGACTGAAGCCGATTCAGAACCCTGTTGAGAACCACAGCTCTTCATATTTTACAAGCAACTCTTTGGCTGGTCAAAAGAACAGGGCAACATTCAAATGAAGGTGGCGGGGCGCGAGTATTGCACGCGTGTCAAACCTATGTTTATAAATCACATTCAGTTTCCTGTCAACAGAGAACAGCAATACATTAACATGTCAAGTCAGCTGGGCCTGAGAACACTAACAATATTAACTCTAATCACATTTCCCTCTGAAGTTAATCAAATTTGAAAGGGCTTTACGAATCTTGACCGACAGTGACGAAGAAAACGGATCGTAATCCTCTCCAAGGGTGCGATACATTTATGTTTTCCATATTCACATTACATACTGGCATAGACACACAAACTAACAGTTGGACTGCGGCGGTAGGGACTGCGACAGTAGGGACTTCAGCCCGTGTATGCTAGGTGTTTTCCTGTATAGCTGTATGCTAATGGACTACAGACCTCAAACCTCCAGACTCGGCCATCTAGACATGAATCCCATACATTAACAAGAATAAAGGGCAGAATGAGTAAAGATGGGACAGTGTGTTCCTTCGGGTATGCTGAAGGAAGGGTGCACGTTTCTCTCTCTCAAACACACACGCGCTTTCAAAGCGCCGATGGAGAAGTTAATCCACTCGTCTGCCCACTTCTTTCGTTCAGTCTCAGTAGAATTAGCCATGACTCAGCAAGAACCTGCTCAAGTGTTCTAGAACCACACAGAACATCCATGTTTAAAGGACATACTGAGTGCATTTACAAAAATTTAAGAGCAACGCCCATTTTGAAAAGGACGTAGCTGGAGTATTACACACTGCAGAATCTGACAGGTTGTTTAGATACATCAGTGTGTGTGAGAGAGGCAGGCGTGCACGAGTGTGTGCACGCACAGGGCCTGCCAAGGTGCCTCAGGGTGATATTTTGAGATATTTGAAAGGAGCAACCAATGACTAATCGCTATATAAACCTTCAGCAAAGGATTCATGAAGCTGATGAAGGTTGGCCTGCCTCCTACGTGTCTTCCAACACGCGGTCAGAATAAACATAAAGAACATTTGCCAATTATTTTGGTATGACTCCAGTAAACTGCAACAAGTCAGTTAAAATGGTACAGAATGGTACAGAAACAGCTATTGAGCTGGGATTCGCTGGCTTGAAGGTCATTGGGCAGCAGCACTGAGGGGGCGGGGCACAGGCATCTCAAGGCCTACCACACACATGGCAGATTCAGCAGGACATGGTTGCTGTGTTTTTCCATCACATTATCTTCTCCTTAAGCTTTGAGCAGAAATAAGGATGTTCGCAGAAGCTGTTCCTTATGATTCAATAGAATCTCGTCCCACAACGCTGGATCTTTTCCCCTCGTCCTCACTGGGACATCACATCACAAACCAGAGCACTTTGCTAGTGGTGTAAGACCAGCAGCAGGCCTGTGGCTGGAACAGAGGCCATCTGCAGAACAGTTAGGATTAAATGTCTTCACCGAACCAACTAGATTGTTCAGCAGAACTCCTCTGAGACTTGAAGTGTCTCACTCCAACCAGTCTCTCTTTCCTTCTACCTGACTGCGTCTCTCACACGCTGCCGTCTCTCTCTTTGTATACCCCTACCCCCACCCCATACCCCCTGCTGCACTCAAGCTTCCGGGGTAAAAGAACACGAGAGGCACTGGGCTCAGTGTGGCCAACCATTAGAGTGTAGAGTTAAAACCAGAAGGTTGAGATAACCATGTAGCTTGGATCCATTCCACATGCTAACAACAGGGCATGCATGTGGAAACACAGGGTTAGATTTTGAATGATTCTGGAAGTCAATGATGGGAAAAAAATGTTCTGAGGAGTTAATTTGGTCTTAAAATGCAACAAACTTTCTCAAGTGTCAAACAAAATTAAAAATATATAAAATTACTAACAGAACTAAAAAAAGATTCACAAAAGCAAAGAAAAAAGCTTACTCTTAAAAATAAAGCTTCTGATGTGCACGTGTGTGTTGGATCATGTGATGAGAAAGTGGCAAAGCACTTTTGAACAAAGTCAGAGGACTGATTAACCTCCCAGTCTCACGCTGCATACCAGCCCTGACCTGATGGGCAACTGCCTGCCTGCCTGCCTGCCTGCCTGCCGCCAGCCTGTTTCACAGTGGGTCTGGAAAGGCTCGAACAGGACTCACTCTCTCGCACGCACGCACACACCGGCACGCACACACACACGCTCCTGGCAGTACACGCGTGATACGATGGGCAGCTTCCACGTGACGGCCTGACGAGCACACACTCCGATAACGTTGTACGTCATGTAGTGATACAGTGGGGGGGGTGACTGGTCCCGAGAGAACAGGAGCCATATACTACAACGACAGACCCATGACCCTGGAGAGGGGCATTTATGAGCACTTCCACATTATGCTCTGGTAAAGGGGCAGGTATGAAATCTCCCGGGGGCGGATGAGGGGCACTCGGCACCGGAGGCCCAGAGCATGTTTCTATTTCATGGGGCTGCAGCATGAAAAAGCTACAGAGTCACTTTGAGAGATCAGTAAGGCTTCAAAATGAGAGAGCAAGAGAAACAACAGAACAAGAGGTATGGAGAGGGAATGAAAGATCTGGCTAGAGGAAAAAAACATCACAAAAAAGTTGGCGGCTACCTGCAAAGTATTGACAGTGTGAGAACGACAGAGATAGATAGATAGAGAGATAGACAGAGAGAGAGAGAGAGAGAGAGAGCACTCAACTGCTCCACCAGCAAAAAAGGACAGAACCGTGTAAAGAGGAGGGAGGGTCTCCGATGGGAGCAGGCGGCTGCAGTAAATCACGAGTGTGACAGTTAGCGGCTCCTAATTAGACGGCTGGAGGTACCGTGAGCACGGCAGCCTGTCTGCCGCTACCGTGGAAACCCAGACACGGAGACGCAGATTGGGAGGGTGGGGGGAGGGGTGCGTTGGGACGAGGGTTCAGACGAACTCCAGACAGTCACTCGGCTGACTTCAAAAAGGCGTTGCCTTCGTTCCGAAATAACAGGAGAATGTGATGTGCTGCTTAGTGTCTGGAAACGAAGCCCTTCGCCGTTTCATGAGAAACACGACTGCAGAGAGAAGCTGCAGTAAAAGGCTTCACGTCTTGGGTAAAATATTCAGATCTTATAGTATAAGAGGAACCAACAAGCGCACGCACACACAGTATATATACAAAAAGGAAAGGAAAACCAATTATCATCTTTTGGCAATCACAGGCATCTGTAATTAACTGAAAACTAGTCTGAACGATCCAGCAGTGTCCTTGGACAGGGTCCTAAGAAGTACGGTCCAAACTCCTCGCACTGATCAACAACTCACTTCTTATTGGCTGTTTAACGTGAGCAGGAGTCACGTGGCGCCAAAAGCGGCGTCTGTCCTCACATGCGGCGCTCTAGAGACTGTCGCCAAGGGGAGACGGAGGCCGTCGTCAAGGGGAGACGGGATAAGGGATGTAGGGGAGTGGACTGAACAGCTCAGGCCCAAGCGTCTCCGATGCAGGAGAGCAGTCAAAAAAATATATAAATAAATAAAATAAAATAAACCCAAACAACACTACCGACACTTCAAATCTGCACCGAAACCAGTGTGAAGCACACGACACCTTCACTGGGTCAGAAGAAACTGGTCACATAACGACACTGGCACCAGTGTTTAGGACCAGTGATGTTCTTGCTGGCACCGCCAGGGTTTCTGAAACAGGTGTTCTGATGAGTTCGTGTGTGAGTGGGTACATATAAATGACGTGTGCGAGTGTCTCTCTCGCAGTTACACACACACACAGACAGACACACACAGACACACAGACTGTGTTCCCTGCTACTGAATTCATTGTTCTGGAATGCAGAGCCCTGTATGAGATCACTGTTTGGATGAAGTCCAGAGCTGGACCAGCAGATCTCTTCCTAATGATCAACCTTTCTCTGACCCCCCCCCCCCCCCCTTCACACTCCATTTCATCCCTCATTCATTCCCCTTCTCTCCCTTCCTCCATGTGGCTTCCTAAGCCAGTCTGTATAATTGGCCGAGCTGAATGAGGCTTCAGTAGCACAACAGAAGTGGCTAATGATTGGCTATGGGGAGGCGGGTTGGACCAGAGGATAGCATAGGTCACACAGATATGTGTGTGTGTGTGTGTGTGTGTGTGTGTGTGTGTGTCAGAGAGAGAGAGAGAGAGAGAGATATGAGGTACCACACTGGTTTCTGGGTAGAGACTAATACCTCCTCACTTTTGCTAAAGGAGATGAGGGTGAGCAGAACTCTGGGACCCTGACCCATGGGAGATGTTACCACGTTCATCTGACCCTCCCTTTCATCTTTGATTTCGTCCCCCTTCTATCGTTTCCTTCTACATCCATCGTTTGATCTTCCAGCAGCTCTTCTCCTTGGTTCACACTCTCATACTACAGCGCATCTGCAGCACCGCTGAAGAACCCAGAAAGTTCCTGGGAGGGAGGAACTCACCTGCAGAACATCTTCCTCCTTGATCAGCTCTTTCTGGGGAAACAGGTCTTTGGCCTGGATGTACTCCAGACTAGGTGGTCCCTCCTCACCCTGGAACACAACACCACAGTGGATTAGATGTGTGAAGTACAGGTGGAGAACTACAGTTCTGTGTACACAGGGCTCCTTTCAGACGTGCATGTATGAGCATGCTTGCACGCCAACTTGTACGAAAGGATATTTGAACTTCAGAGCAGATGTGTTGCAGAAAACCGCCTCTTCTGCGTTCTCACACACGGCCAACTGCAAGATGCCTCACCGTGTCGACGGGTGCCAGTCCTACCTAGAGCTTCTCAAAGTGACCCGACATGTGGCCCACAGCAGAACGAGGGAGAACTTCACGAGGAGAGCATTACAGCTCGTTGGTGACAGATACAGGTAGAGTAAGAGCCACAATGCAAAAGCTGAGTTTGAACGCTGCTGTTTGAATCTCCCCAGGCAGGTGAAAGATGTGCAAACATGTACACACAACCTTGGGCTATGCCAGCGCTGGATTCCGAGAATGATTTCTCGCGTACTGTTCACCGACGGGTCACGTTGCAAAGCCGGGCAGTAATGTCCCATCACACGTCAGCGTGATCACGGCCGCCATGTAGCGGATTAAACATTGAACAGGACGGACCTTGTGCACCCGTCCACTTTGTCACAGGATGGGGCGAGAGACTTGCCCCACGGCACTGGAGAGGGAGACGGCCATGGAAGGGACGACTCTGCAAGCGGAAGCTTTCTTCTGACCACCATCGAAGACTGAAGCCAACGCGAGACGGAACCTCGGGGGCAACCGCCAGCACGCATGTACCGCAAACCATGACGAGGCTGAAAGTTGCTTGCTTGGTCGTGTCAAGACTTAAAAAGTGAAGGGGCTGAACAGGGAGCCCAGAGGCACTTCAGCTTTCTGTGCACATTAAACATGGAGGCAGTAAGCTGTACCACGGGCCAACTGTCTGCAAAAGAGCTGAGAAAAGTGGTCCATAACAACCACTCCTGCACATGCACGCGCACACACACACACACACACCTCTGAATGCTCAGAGCTTGTAGACACACAGCCCCATTTGTGATGATCATCAGATTTAATTAGGTTGTCTTTCACCATCAATTTCAATCCCTAGAAAATCGACATGAATGCAGTTTCTTGGGTCCGTTACCTGGTTAATCAGAAAAGAAAATCTTTAGTTCCACAGCATTTAGAACTGGTCAGTGATCATCTGTACTGCTGTTTGGAACTCAGGAATAAGAATCCAGGCGCGGACATTACAACTCACAGATCTGCAAACTTCAAGCCAAATAAAACCACGTCAGCTTTGCCCAAACTCTAGGCTGGTGTTGGAGGTGTGATGGTGCAGACAGACATGGACACCACGCATCTATCAGGACTCTCAGGCCTGCGAGCCCACAGGAGGCCAAAGATCAGGGAGAACACCAGGGCCTGATTTAGAGGCAACAACCAGGAGAAGTGAAGCAATTGGCAAGGGCAGGCTGGCTTGGTAACACACACACACACACACACACACGCGCGCGTATCAAAGTCCAAACAAACAAGGCATTTCAACTATAGACTGTGAGCAGCTGTGGTTCACTCTACCAGAAAGGTAACACGAACATAGAAAACTTGTGCTGAAACCCAAGTAGACCTGCAGCAGTCAGGTTGAGGTCAGTGCCAAACAGCTGAATGGTTAACAATGCTATATTGATGCATTTATACATTGCAATTAAATACTGCAATTATAACACGTTTTGGTTGGGATGCTCACAGCACACAAGAGAGAAAATGTGCCGGATCTCCTTCACATACTGCAGTCTAGTCAGTACTGCGGAGGGATACGGCTTAGCAAACAATACACCGCAGTCCTAGTGCCAAAGTATCAAAGCCTTGAAAGTGCGGCAGGATCGGTCAGAGGCAGCGTCCGTGCAGAGACCTGCTGTCTGATTCATCAGGACCAGAGCGAGAGCACCAGACAGGGAGGGGTTATCTAGGAGTGCCCTCTCAAATTTCTTGTCCTCTACCCTTAGAACCAGATGTATGAATAAAAACAAACAAACAAAAACAAAACAAACAAACGGTACAACAGTGAGAGCTTGCACAGGCCACACCAACCACACCCAAACAGCAGATGTAAGGAGGAGAGACAGACAGACGGACAGATGGTGGGTGTGACCAGAAGGGAGAGAGAAATGGAGGTGTGTGTGTGTGTGTGTGTGTGTGTGGTGTGTGCGAGAGTGAGTGACTTTCCAAATGACTCCCCTAACCTCTGCAACAGTGGCACTAATTAGGCCCAGAGCTCTGGAGAGTCTTCCCTGGCTTTTTCAAAAAAACTTTCATCTACGCTGAGAAAGGGTTGCTGGGGTAGGGCTGGTAAACCTGCTCTGGGATCCATCATGATGAAAACCACCACCATACTCAGAGAGAGCACAGTGAGGTACCGCCAAAACATCTTCAACAATGACCATAAAAAATCATTTAGAGCAATTACAGGAAGCCTGAATACCAGTGGTGTCAATGTTAAATGAATTCTGCAAAACTGTAAACAGCTGTTGGGATGTTGACCTATTGTGTGATTATTTATTTATAAATAAAGAATTCAACATTAATTTTAAATGAAACCAAGTCTCTCTTTGAGAATGTTGGAAAAAAATCTAATTTTTTAGCGCAAACCTAAAAAACCAAATAAACTGAGCGGAAAAAAATAATTCTACCTCTTCCAAAATGATCAGACGTTCAACCAGCACTTCAGAAGAGCCTCGTGTTTTAGAGAGACCAACCTCAAAAAGGCCTAGAGGTCAGTCTTGCTCTATAAATGAGAAACGGTGACTCAGCACTCTGGCAGTATCCAACCACTGGTCTTATCAAAAGGCTTGTCCAAGATAACACGCTTTCTACCGCTCCTCTCCTCACCAACATTCTCTCTAAATCTTAATCTTTTCCAATCCCATTTTAAACCGGCACTACCAAGATTTGACATGTACCACTGCTCCTCTCATTTACACTCAATCCAACCACTGTCCTCACCTTCCTCCTCCTCCTCACCTTCCTCCATTCCCAGGCCAAGCAACGAGCTCCCAGAGTTCATTGGTGCTGGGAGGCGCCACGGCGACAGAAAGCCTTCGCCCCAACCAGACACCACCTGCGGAGCTCCGAGAAACCAATCTGCGGCCAGCTGTGCACGCAGACCTCTCGGTTCAACGGGCCGCGAGGCCAGCTGTGGCTAACGGATGCAGCTGGTGACCGTCTGCCAATTAAACAATTAACTGATGGACATGAAATCACGTTAGAATGTTGAGTTAACCGAGTTCAAACGAAATCAATTCATGTTCAAACACCTTCATACTCAGTTGAAGTCCTCTTCCACTGCAAAAAACTATTTGCCTCCACGTTTTGGGGGGAGGACCATTTTATCTGTGACCATGAAGAGATGGACATGATAAAATCCAGGGTGTGTTACTGTCTCAAAGCCATCCTTCTAAACTCAAAAGGACACGATCAGGACCTCAGCTGAAGCTCAGTCTTTTCTTTGCGAAGCGGAGTCTCCGGCGAGGTGATAAGGCTCCTGGCAGTTTGGCAGGGAGGTGCAGACACGGTCGGCCCGTGCCCCGGGTGATCTGTGCGGGTATCTGTGGGGGAGAAAAGGGGAGGCTGTGCCTGTCAGCACGGCCCGATAGAAAGAGAGCATTGAGCGTGCCAGCAAGAGAGAGAGCGTGGCTTCCAAACCCTTAACCATCAAAGCTCGTAACCTTCCAAACCTGTAACCTTCAAAGTCGTACATGAAATGCACACTGAATCAGAAGCGTTTCTGAAAGTGCACATTTCAGAAATCTCTCTTTAAAACAAAGATACATAATGAAATTATGCGCATCACAGTTGGTCTCCAAAAGATCCCCAATATGATAAACATGACAAATACCCTGGTTTCAGTCCCCCACTGCCACGTTGCTTTGCCATGATAACAGACAGGAGTGGGCAGAGGGCTGGGGGGGGGGGGACAGGCTGGCAGCTCCTGCCTGGCTTTGGCATGGACGTCCCATCTGTGCATTCCAGCAAAGCCAAGACATGAGCCTTCGTCTGACTGGTCGGACATGCAATGCCTTCATCTGACTGGTCGGAGATACCAAAGGGCTTTGTGCAAAAGCACAAAGAAAAGGAACCAGTGGGGACTTCGTTTGCATGAAGATGGTGTGAACGGTTAGAGTGGAAGACCTGAAGGAAGCAACGCGTGCGCCGCTGTGAGAGCCGAACCTTCAGCGCTGCCCCGCCAAACCTCGGGCCCTCGGGCCCTTACCTCGAGTACCATGTGACTGGACCAGAGCACACGGGCTGGCGTCTGCCCCCCAGCACACTTAATCCATGTGACAGTTCTACACTATAAATCCCCGCTAGACTGGTGTGGTTATAGAAGAGCAAAAAAGACGACCCGAGAGAGAGAGAGAGAGAGAGAAGGCAGACAGCACTAATAAAGAACACTTTTAAAAACGGACACGGCCAGTTAAGCTTTGCCAAACGCAGCTGGCAGTGCCACGACGCACAAGAGCAGAAAGTCTGTGATGAAAGTCACAGAAACTGAAACCACCCGGGCCCAGCGCCCACACGCTCTTCACAGAAAGCTTCGCCATCCTCACGCTGAAGTGCTCAACTGCAGTCACGTGAGCCAAGAGTTCAGCGACACCGAAACTTGGAAATTTAATGGACAATGATTTCTTCGTTTCTCCTCCTTATAGTGGCTTGTTTTTCAAAACATAACTCACACCTCCTCCCTTTCTCTGTAATGAAGAATCAGCCTCGTTCCAAAGACTCCATTAAGCTGATGAATGGAATTCCGGGCTTTTCCATTTATGCTTGGCGTGACGCCAGAATGTGTGGGAGTCAAAAGGGTCTCAAAGGATCCCAGCAACCGTTCGATCAGCAAATGGATCCCTGAAAGAGCCTCTAGCCCAAACGACTGAACTCTGCTGCACTGGTCCACAGAGATTATGTCTAAAACTCTCATGACTGACAGAGGGGAGTGTTTAAACTTTGCTGAGATGAATGAGGATGAGTTGAAAATGAAAGGTGAAAATCTCCAATTACTACAAAATCTCCTCAGGCACAAGGCAGCAAGTTTTTAGTGGTAAAGCAGTAAAGGCCATGTGCTGCAGCAGCAAACCCATGACCTCCTGATGTTATGACTCAACTGTGACGAGTCACGAACATCTCGTCTGCGTTCAGCACGTCGCAAAGCCTACAGCTGCACAGTGTAGTTTTAATCATCCTGTAATGACGTGGCAAAGGCCTTCAATGTGCAAATGAGCGTTTTCTACAAAAACACAAATAAATAACATTACAATGTGGGCAAAGCAAATGCTCAAAATCATGTAGAACAATATTTAACCAGGCCAAAGGTTCACCAACGTCTTTACACACGACATGTACAGCGTTGTAACGAATACATTTGGCCATATGCCCCAAAAATCGAGGACCAAATTGGCCTCCTAGTGTAGGTTCCCAATTTAATCATTGATTAGTTGGTGACCATCACGTTCTATTTTTGAAACACATTTTCTCTTGAACAATGAATTGTTAATGGCACTGTATGTACTGGAGGGCTCAAGTTGAATGGGGACAGCACCATCACCATGGATTTCTGCAGTAATCCGCAGGAATGGGCACCAACTTTAGGGTATTTACGGTATTCCAGCTGTAGCATGTCTTCTACAGCTTCAGTCTGTCCTTTGCATGACGAATAAAACAATAGTGCTTAAGACAAAGTTTAGGCCGCATATAAACAGTCCTAATCGTTCACAGCTTTACCATAAAACTGAACATAGAGGAGCAACATTTATAATGCATTTAAAAGTGTATTTAATATCTACTCAGAATTCAAGAATCAAAGACCAAAAATACGGGCTTAAATGAAGATTTCTTTAAATTGAGGTATAAAAAGTAACGTAAAAAGCAACTTTAAACTGACAAATGTGTCTTTTCATATGAAATGCAGTCCAGAGAAGAGCTGTACTTGCTACCATGGATGGCTTTCAGATGAACAGTCTCCATATACTTGAACTTAATATGACGGAACTGATCAAACAATATTAAGATTTGCTGCTCAATCTTGATTAAAGCATCAAATAGTTGTATACTGCTGATAAGTTGAATGTTTACTACACTCTCCTTGGGACTTTGCACTTCAAAATGTTGACTTAAATCCCATCTGATTTCACTGAGGGTAAAGGAAACCATTAAAAAAAGTCAAAGGCTTCCTCGGTGTCTGGACTAACTGTGAAACGGAGACGTACCTTGGCACGTCCTGCCGCTTCCTCAGTGAAGACTGGAAAGTGAAAGCCTTGGACCCTGCATTCTGGAGCCAACGTAGCGTGAGGGCTGGAGGATCTGGTAGCAAAACCGAACATCTTGCTTGCCAAAAGATGAGCGATCGTTCATGACAGCGGGTGCAACATGGCGGCAACAACGCGCATGCGTCCACAGCAGCAGGCGCTCGTTCCGGCAATGCCCCGAAAGCGCCCAGCAGGGGGCGGCAGAGGGACTTGGAACGGCTCGGGAGAAGCAAGCGGCCCAATACGAGACTGAACGCGAAATGGCAGCAAAATGGGCAAAGCACAACAAAAGCCGATCCAGGAGGTCGGTACAGGATGGAACGGTATACACCAGAGAGATTCCTGGCACAGCGCTGGTCAGTACCTGCCACACTATCTGATCCTGTGGTAACTCCAAGGGACAAACAGCAGTTCGACTTGAAGCCAGATCAATGAATGCTGCTTGAAGCACCTGCAAGGGGTGTAGCCTTTAGACTGCACTACCTTTTACCTCAGTGGAGAGGAGCACAGTACTGCTAGTCCTCCACAGCCGGTCACTACACCGGTCCACACAAACCCAGGAACGGCATCTTTGTTGAGGCAAAAGAGGGGATAAAAGAAGGGATAACATCAGAGAAACACCAACCTATTGTTTTTTCAGATACTGTTGACAAATGTCAGCTTTCTGAAACTCGCACTGCAGCTGAAGAAGGTTCAAAGGTCAGTTGAAGTCATTACCATCAAAGAAGCAAGAGGGTTTAAATGGGTGGAAGCACCAGCTGAGGGTCAATGTTCCAGGCAGGACAACGGATGACCTTCAAATCCATCACAGACCGTCTCGATGAAAAAGAATCCCAGAAGGACCACAAGATCCTGATTGGGGGGGGAAGTGAAGTTCAGATCTGTACTCTGCAGAGCCAGCAATGCAGACCCTCTCGGATGGCAGATGGCAAATTGGGAGGAGAGTTTGCCTACATCATCAAAGGAAGATCTTTTCTGTACATTCCTGCAAGAGCCGCCCAGACAAAAAAAGCACACCTCTGCAGCAGAGAACATCTGCTCTCAACAGACAAGCCTCTCAACACCATGTGGAGATTTCCCTCCCTTTCAGTACAAAACCGTGATTAACATGTAGCCTAACGCAGCTGCACAGAACGTGGACTTCCATCCATGCCCATGTTTAATGCTTTTAAATATAGATGGAGGGTTTGATTTCTTTGATTGAGGAGAAACAGCTTCAGAGAAACTGCTGTTTTGTTTGGTTCTATTGTTACATGGCTTATCCTTGGTTTTAAATTTTGACAGAAAAAAAGATACACATTTTTAAATCTCCACGAAAGATCATTAAAAACGTATTTTTGAAAGAATTCATGCCAGACAACCTCAAGCTATAATTAAAAGCTACTACCAAAGATTCAGAGAGTTATTGCATGATTCGTAATCAGAGTAGGTGATTATGTTTCAATAACTGACCGATCTGTTTTTGACCATCAAAACAGGGTTAAAGAGAAGGGCTGCAGATAACTACTGACCACACCTAGCCCAGAAACACCAGCCATCTACAACTACTGACCACACCTAGCCCAGAAACACCAGCCGTCTACAACTCGCTCTCTCCCTCCCTTTTTTTTTTTGTTTTTTTACGGTAGGGACCGGGGCAGCTGCCTGGGCCTGTGAGAGGGGAGGATTGGAGAGCAGTAATGCTGAAGCACCTGCCTGTGGCCCCTCCCTCCTCCACCACAACTCATCTGACATTCTAGAAGATTCTTTCACCAGCACGTCCCAGGCTGGGTGATAAATCAGAGCCAGGAACTGCGAGCGAGACAGCGAGGACGACACACGAGATTTAATACCAGCCTCTCAGAGGTCCGGAATGGATCCACGGAATGAATCCTCCGCCCAATAAACGATCCATCAGCGCTGCGCTCCCCCCCTCCCCCCCTCCCCATGCCAGGCTCTTAGACGATGACTAGCCCATCACGCCGCGCTAGCTGGAGGGTCTCCAGGATAGAGCAGTGGCTAATACAGAAGGTTATTAAAAACAGCGGCAAAAAAAACAAACAAAAACACAAAGCCTGCGAGGGGTCGTAAGATCTGAACGACTTTTTTTTCCCCTTCCTAGGAAGTGTGACGGCACAGTCTGGTGAAATAAAACACGCCAAGAGAATGAGCTTCAAAACAAACAAAGGCAAACCGGCCTCGCTCTCACACCGGATTTTGTTATAATGATTATAAAAAGTATAAGATTAAAAGCCTGGAAAAGTGGTCCAGGGAAAGTCCCAAAACCCCAACACCACGCATGCAGAAGACAAAGGTCATAGTCAAGGTCATGCCCCACACCACACAGTCTTGATGGAGACCTGCCTCTGCCCCGCCCCCCCCAGTCTCTGCCCCGCCC
>JAOYMR010000002.1:9962990-9976173 GCA_025802075.1 Tenebrosternarchus preto | reverse complement strand
CACATACACAGGTCTCCCCCCCCCCCACAGGTCTCTCCCCCACACACACAGGTCTCCCCCCCACACACACAGGTCTCTCCCCCCACACACAGGCCTCTCCCCCACACACACGTCTCTCCCCCCCACACAGGTCTTTCCTCCACACACAGGTCTGAGTGTGTGTTGTTACGACAGTTCACATTTTCTAAAATAGTACCCATAATCCCTTCCATACTAACCAAACAACCAGCAGCACTCATTGAGACTCATCGAGGTCCCCCCCCATGGATATACTAAAAGGATGATTTTTTAAATATGAACCAGTATGTTTCTTGCACTCTGGGAGCATCTACAGCAGAGCAGGCTGTGGTTCAGAATGGAGTTGAGTCTTGGCTGGGTCTGGATGCCTGACCCTGGCCTTGGCTGGACAGGAGGGTGTGTTACCAGGGGTAATAACAGGGTGCAGGACTGCTGGGCAACTAGAGGCCCCTCCAGAAGAAGGAAACAATCCTACAAGTCTGTCATTTCCCCGTTAGCCCTGCTTCGCTTGTCAACAGACCTACACACATGGCCCACACACACACACACACAGACACACACACACACACACACAGAAAGCAACTACATACAGCCTTCTATTAGAAACACACATGCCAACATACATGATCTTTCACAGATTCAACAACTCCCTCCTCTGTCACACACACATATTACATAAATACACATGAAACTACCATCTCCAATGAACACTGAGAGTAGAAAAACACATGGCTGATCGTTTCGCAAAACGTTCATGAGTTCAAGAGCATAATACAGTTTAAGAACATAATAGGTGATGAGAATGCTCCGTCTATGGGAAATGCCAAACACACAATCGTTTCTGGCACTAGCTACAAACTTTAATAGGTCGGGCTCATGCCAAGTGCCACAGCCAGGATCTTCACCTGTGCAGAATCGTGTGAAGGAACAGGCTCATCAAGGTGGCACAACCTGGTACATTGAATGTGAATTTATTCACCTTTAGGAGTCATCCAGAGGTCTTTATTTAACTGCAAATTAATTGCCGAGACTTTGTGTGTGTGTGTGTGTGTGTGTGTGTGGGGTTGAGAGAGAGAGAGTGTGTGCTTTTGTGTGGGTGTGTATGTGCATGTGCTTCTGGATGAGTGTGTGTGTGTGTGTGTGTGTGTTACTAACCCTGATTGGGAGCCTCAAGCAGGAAGAGGTAGGAGCACAGAGTGCAGAGATTAAAGGCTGTGTGTGTGTGTGTGTGTGTGTGTGTGTGCGCGATGTGGAGTAAGAGAGGGAGAGTTGAGCAGGTGTGTCAAGACAAGTCACCCCCCCTCCCCCCATCACCCACGGACCTGATCAGGCGTGTGTGAGAGGGAGAGGAAAAGACAGACAAAGGCAAACACACACACACACACACAATTAAAGAACAAAATTTCCCTCCAAAACATTTATCACTCTAAGTACTCCAAACACTGTCTACTCCTTTGTCTTTTTTCTTAATTATCCTGCTCTCTCCCTCGATCTTTCTCTCTCACTTTCTGCCTCCTTGCACCTGTTTGTAACTCCCCCCCCCCCGTATAACTCTGACACAGATTTGAAATGCAAAGTGCAAGCAGCAGAAAAAGGCCACAGTCATCTGATAGGCTATCGGTGCTTAAACAGACATCAAAGTGTTGCCGTTGGCGACAGAGCCGATAAAGGCAGGGAGCACTGAGATCAGGGCCAGCCCCCCCCCGCCCGCACCACCACCACAAGCAGGTGTGTGCACAAATTAAGCACTCTAAATAAAATGACTATGCACTTTCATAAATAATGCACATTTTTTCCACACATACTTTCACATGTTTCATATACACTTTAGTCACTGCTGAAGAATGGGCTTCATTTGAACTTTCCACACTTGACCCTCCTGTATAGCTTCCAGAATCAGTTCTGTAATTTGAATTCTTCAAGTTACTGCCTAGAACATAACTGTGTACCGATTCCAGAACACTGCAGTTTCATGACTGGACAGCAAAAATCTTCCTCTTGAGGATTCAGTTCCTTTAATGCCTTGTAAACAGAGGCGCTGCCAGGGATTTTGGGCCCCATGAAAAGGTATCAGACTGGGCACCGCCACAACAGCACAACACAGCCATCCTGTCATTCACAGACCCATAGAAATGTTTCTCCTCCATATAGCACCCCTGGTTGTAAATACTTAAAAAATACTTTCAAATGTTTAAAAGTGTAAAAAAAAAAAAAAAACAGTCAGCAAAATGCCACTTATACTCTAACTCAAGTATACGATCTTTGAAGTAAGAGGAGGTCTATGTAAGCAGCACTTTTAATAAACTTTTCCATTCTTCACTATCAGCTGAGCACAGTCCAGTCAGTAACAGAAGACCTGTGTACATGTAGACTTAATGTCCAACGACTGGAATGAAAACAAGCCCAATTGACCAAATGGCACCAGCTAAACTGTTGCTTTCTTTCCTGCTCTCTTTTCCTCCCCAAACCTCTTTCTCATTCATCCCCCTATTATCTACGAAGATGGAATGTTTGCCTAAGAGGGTACTAACGTCATTCCCACCCCACCCCTCCCAAAAGCTTGTTGTTCTCAGAGATTCCTCTCCCAGACCGCGGAACGCTATTCTCCTCTCCTCTCCTCATCTCACCCCTGCCATACTGCCATATGCAGCCTCAGACTTATGTCAGCATTATGTCAGGCTTATGTCAGTGTTATGTCAGGCTTATGTCAGCAATATGGCAGTGCTATGTCAGTGTTATGTCAGCAATTCCCCAAGTGGGCTTCTACATGGCATATTTAAGTGCTTTCTTCTTACAACCATTAAATGATCAACTAATTAGCAAGGCCACATTTATTAGTCTGGCAAAATGGGGAAAACAGTTATATTCGAACTTCAGGCAAGGCTTCTCAGGGCTTGGGAAATGCACAGAATCCAGATGAGGTTTTTGTTCTGTCCAAAACTTATATTCTTGAATCAGGTAGACAGGAGCCCTCAGCACTTACCTGCTCAAGGATTGTTAAAAGGTGGAGCAGAGCAAATATGTGGACTGGATGGAGATCAATGAGGATTGGACTGAACCTCAGTAAAACACAATAATGATTCCATTGTATACTCAGTGGAATCATCACTCTTAGCTAAATTATTATTTAAAAAAAATAAACACACACAACTTCTGTGTGCAGTTAGCTGGTGCTGAGAGTGGTTAACTGGCCAGGCTTCCTGTTCTGCCTTTTTTTTTGGTGTCAAGATAACTGTCCGTTCTGATTGGACATCCTGTTGCCATGACTCATGGTATCCTCCTGTCACGACTCAGTGCTGGAGTCGTTGCCTCTGTCCGTTCCTGTGGCTCTGTTACCCCCCCACACACACACCTCCCAGTCCCAACTACAATCTACGAATGATGGAGATGAACCAGCAACGAGCCGTCAGAGCCGTCGCAGGTGAGAGAACGGAGCTGTCCGGCAGCGCCACAGAGCTCAGAGAAACTCCCCATCCTGTACAATAAGACTCTCAAAAAGACTGACCGCACTGAAACCGCACCACATCCTGACTCTCCACTTCTCACAGATCACGGTGCCTTTTTTCACTGACCCCGAATCAGCAAGTCGGCGGCACAGTATTTGCACATAAATGACGCGGCGCTGATCCCAGCAAGCTGTGGCCGCGCTCGGCCCTAAGCCCGGTGGCACCACTGCGAGGTTCTGAACGCCTGCAGAGTAGGGAGGGGTTGCCAGGGCAACGGCACTGTTTTCTGTGTTTGAAGAAGGATTGTGGGAGAATTTGCCTAGACTTGTGAGGGAGAGAGAGAGAGAGGGGAAGAGAGAGAGAGAGAATGAAGTTCAACAGTGAGAGTGGCAGGAAGGAGAAAGAGGAAAATGTCTATTTTATAATAAGGTTCGACTTAATCTCCTGTAAGGCATCTTAAAACCCCTCTGTGTGTGTGTGTGTGTGTGTGTGTGTGTGTGTGTAAGCTCCAGGCCTGGTTCACATGCCTCCGCTTGCTACCATCAGAAAAACATTTCGAGAGAGACACACAGCCAGAGAGGGAGAGGGAGAGAGAGACAAGGGGAGACAGGGAGTGAGAGGGGGAGAGAGGGATAGACAGAGAGAGAGAGAGAAAGAGAGAGAGAGGGGGAGAGGGAGAGACCCCATGTGTGTGTGCATGCGGCCAAAGGACTAGTGCAACTCCTGCCAAACCCTCATAACCAGACCCCCCCCCCACCTCAAAACACGACTGTTGCACTTCTGTTTCCTGGAAGGTCTTAGTTTTCACTAGAGCCACACAAACAGTTTCACACTCGCTTCTCTACACTAGAGCCAGGTGTGTGTGGCCAGGTCACCACCATTCTCCCACTCTCCTCTGAGGCAAATGATCAGCCCGTCATGACACACACAATCTGCACCGAGACTCTGTTTCAATCGTCTGATCCTGGGAGGTTAGTGCACCAGTCTGTACACCAGACTGAAGAGAAAATATTACGAGAGAAAAAAAAACTGTATGACTCATGTCATAAATGCTTCGACATCACAGGGACTGAATTCTTTTACAAATGCCTGCAGCTTTTAGTGTCAGTAATGCCTGTTCACACGAGGGAAAGTGACAAATAGACTCAAACCCATTCTGTCATAACAACAGAAATAGTAAAACTGGTCCCAGTATTACAAAGCATATACCAAAGTTTAAAGTTACAGTGTGAACTGAAGATGTCAG
The DNA here is from genome assembly GCA_025802075.1 of Tenebrosternarchus preto. Lineage (NCBI taxonomy): Eukaryota > Metazoa > Chordata > Actinopteri > Gymnotiformes > Apteronotidae > Tenebrosternarchus > Tenebrosternarchus preto. The sequence continues at coordinate 9,971,463 of JAOYMR010000002.1, read as the reverse complement.
GTTATCACCTACTAGGAAATATCATGGCAGAATTTAACCACTAGAGGTCAGAAATGAGCCAGATTTACTCTTCAGCTATCAAACCTAGAACCTTTCTAGCTTGTCGAGAGTGAGAGTGTGATACGTGGGTTCTGTTCTCACCAAAGCTTTCGAATACGAGATATCGGCACATATTGTACGCAGTTTTGCCAGGGCAAACCTGCCCTGATGTTCTAGAAATCCGTTTCACACAGATACTGGTCAAAACGGCACCTGATTGGTCAAAAGAAGGGAAGTGCAAGAAGGGTCAGTCCAGCTACAGGACTCCAGCTACAGGACTCCAGCTACAGGGTCTCGCCAGCATCCTGTCAGTCTTTGCTGCCCACGTACTTCTCTCACTCCCTCTCTCTCTCCTTATCTTTTCCTCTCTCTCTCTTCCTCTCTGTTTAGTTCTTTTTCCTTCCCTCTTGCTTTTTCTTCACACTCTCTCTCTTTGCAGGTTTGCCATTGGCAGAGGATATGTGAATTCATGCTTTGTGTGTGTGTCTGTGTGTGTGTGTGTGCGTAGAGTCATAGGAACGAATAACAGTAATTCAGAGTCTTTGATGTGGCTGAAGCTAACCCAACAAGATCACTCCTCCTGAATGCGGCAGTGTGTGTCTCAATGTGGGTGGACCTCTTCATCATATTTGATGATGTGTGTATTTCTCCTTTCTTTAATGTGTGTGTGTGTGTGTGTGTGTGTATTCGCGCACTCAGGAATCCAAACAAGTCAGGTCTCAGCCGTCCTTACTCACTTTGAACGTTCTGAGTATTTAAACACACACACAGTTATTTAGTCTCCGATTCATTAAGGCTACAGTAACGAGCCCTCGCTGCTGACAGGCTGCCATGTTGCAGGGCTCGTCTTCCGGCGTTTGCGACCGGTTTCCTCATTTCCCATCTTGCAATCTCATAAAATGCTGTTTAATCACTGTGACTTATGAGTAACACACCAAATTTCTTGAGGAACTAATAAAACCAGACCTCTGTTCGCTCATTCCTGAGGCCCAGTGAGTCACTCCTGTATTGTTAAAGGCTGTCGCAGTTTCAGCTCAGCAGATGCCAGATCTGGGCAGATACGCTTTGCTGTGGTGTCGGTCAGCGCTGATTAGTCCCACACCAGACCCGACCTGACTGGACCCGAGCCGAGCCGAGCCGATCTGTCCCTTGCCATGTGACCCCAGTCATTAGGACACAGAGTGCAAACACTTGAGTCTTGGGTATGCCAAGGTCAGTAAACACCACCATGTGCGTTATATGCTGGTTTTATACACACACACACACACACACACACACACAAGCACACACACAGCCTCCATTACGGCAGTTGTATTTTATTTTTTACTGAACTGACCTCGAAAATTCCTCAATACACCTCCTTGCCAGAAGAAAATCACCCTTGCTGATCCGAGACCAGTGTCCTTAGCTTAAAAACTCCATTAAAGTTTTTTTTTTTTCGCCCAACCCTAGACCTGAATTATTGAGCCCTGTTCCGTCTCCTCCCCTTCCCGCCCTCCAGCTAGCCCCCGTCACTCTGCTCCACCCTCCATCCCTTCATCTCAGTCCCTGGCTTGGTTTGCCTGGGCAAGCCCTGGCCTGACAGCACGCAGGTATTTTAAAGTCCAATTAAAAAAGGCAGGACGACCTTCAAACGGCTTCAGCGGGATCAAAGAGATGTGACACGGCTGATAGGAGAAGTTCCAACCCACTCTCTCCAGGCCTCAGTAGAAAGACCAGCAGGAATTAGGGTGACCACCTCCAGACAGACAAAATGTGGGAAAAGGTAGCAATTTTAAGTGCGACAGACGTAAATCTTTAAGCTTAAGATTTAATGTCGAACTAATTTACCAAGAAACATTTATTCTTGCCTTTCAACCCCACTGACCGAAAGATTAAGAGACTACCTGACCAAAAAGACACTCCAACGTTGCCACAGTTTAATGCGTACGCCTATACAAGACAAAACAGTAATTTTACAATATCTTGTTTTTATTGGGACTTTCAAATGAGTCAAATATCCACAGGGCCAGGCATTATGTAAGAGTTCACTAAACACCCATCACTCCTGTTGCAGAAATGTTAGCAAGCTGGGGGTCATTTGGTTTAAGGGAAACGATTTAATTAATTTGCATGTTCCTTGTTCTGATCTTTTCCTGTGAGACTCACCATGTCACTTCACATCACCTTCTCCGCCATGTCCGACAGAAGAACTGCTTTTACTTAAAATGTAAAAAGCTCTCTGATCCACCGTCCTCAACCAAGAGTACGTGGCACGGCTATGCAAACCGTATCTGCTCTTGTTCGTGGGCACAAGGGCCGCGGCCGTCTAACCTGACCGAACAGTGCGCTCTCAAATTTGAGATTGTTCACATTGTTGAGGAGGCGTTCGTGTGCCAACAGCTTGACTGACATACGGCTCAGCCTATCAACTACCACTTTTATTGTTCTCCTCTGAACTATTGGACAAAAGTCAAGAGTAAGCCCGCCCACAGACGTGTCCGTGTTTTTATTTTCTATTAGGTACAGTCGAATGAAGGCTCAATTTGCGTGAGGCAGGACAAAATTGCTGTACAGTACAGCGTAGAGAAGGACAGGTGGTCACACTGTGCTGTCTGTACGAACCACAACGGAGTGTCTAAATGCGGAGAGAGCGCGAGCCACGTCTGGTACAGGCCTTTGTGAGTTTAGTGAAAGCTTCACCTTTGTGCTTCCGTATCTTTCTATGTTTTCTCGCCACGCGTGTCTGATTCAGCGCTGATTGCTAATCAATATGTCAACATAAAGGCTGCACAGGCGTACCAAAACCAAAACAAGGAAGTTTGGTAACATAAAACACAAACAACAACGGAACTGCCTCCGAAGAAAAAAAAACAAAACAAAAAAAACACACGAATGCTTTCATTTGAACTTTTTTTAATTAACCAGGCTCTTGTCAGCAGCATTTGACAACACGTTCTTTTTGGAATCTGAATTCGGGGGCGGGAACCTATCAATGTCCTGCCCCAGTAGAGCCCCGCCCACACCTGGCCAACTATTCTCTAGCAACTCCAGCAGCCGCAGAGAAATAGAGGCTGGAAGTCAGTGGGAGTCATGAGGAGACAAAGACGGGGGAGGGGCAAGGCAGTGAGGTATTTTAATAGCAGCAATTTAACTGTTTTTCAGTGGCAACATGTCACTCAGTCCCCTCTGTGAGGCGTGCTGTGGTATATATAGAGACAGATTCCTGTCACACACACACTCTCTCTCTCTCACACACACACACACACATTCTTTCACTCTCTCTCTCTCTCTCACACACACACACACACACACACCCACACACACTGCACTGTGGCTTTTTCTTGTTACATGTAAGGGATGAGACACTGTAAAATTAAAAAACGCTTCGCAATTCTGAACTAACAGGAGCATGTAACCATACACACACATCTGAAAAGCCACATCAAAGGCTGCATATTTGAATGTTTCTTTTCTGAGTGTAAACACACACAACATCTCCCCCTCTCTCTCTCTAACACACACAAAGACCCACAGTTAATGTAGCTCGACTCTTAGCAGCTAGCATAACAACTTGCTCATGCTATTTTGGTGTGCCTGAATGTGCTCAGTGACTTCTTACTGCAGAAGCAGTTGAGCTGTATGGAAACAACCCCAGCTATAACTGTGGTTACAGACACAGTTCATTACAGCATCTGACCTGAGACGGATCAACAGGCACAGCACAAACGATGTGTGGTCAGTGAATTGAGGAATCACAGCTCTGAAAGGATATGATGTGTTTCATATGGAGAGAGACACAGACATAACTGTCATTTCATATGGAGATGGAGAGAGACAGACAGAGAGAGAGAGAGAGAGAGAGAGAGAGAGAGAGAGAGAGAGAGAGCATGGAGTTTCTTTATTTTAGTAATAATAACTTTACTAACCAGTAAACCCACTTCAGTGGGTCACAACTGTTGATTAATGACTGATAATAATCGTTTTGTTTTTGTAGATTTTTTTTTGTTCTTTTCCTCCACATTTCTCCCCTTTATGTTAATTTGCTCAGGCAATAATGTACCTTTACAACATTCATGTTAATAATAAAGGACTGAACTGAACTGAACGGAGAGTAAAAAATGGAAAAGTAGGAGGGGAGCCTGGAAGCTCTACTGCAGCTCTACTGCAGCTCTACCACCACAGCTCTTACTGTGTGAGCACAACAGTATCGGCATACAGTCAGACAGCAACACAGCAAGATTAGAAAGTGTGTGAAAGATGTCAGAGGGGTAAAGCAATGATAAGCCCCAGGACAGGAGATGTCAGAGCTCAGTATTATTGATGTTTAATGTTTAGAAAGGTGCAGAGCAAGCCGGTCAATTCAAAGCACGCTGACAGGTCGTAAAATGCAGGAGAAAATCACACACACACACACACACATTCACACACTCCAGCCAGCATTCCAGCCAAATAACTTAAAAGAAAAGGTGTGTGTGCACTTGTACAGTACGTCTGTGTGCGCATCAGTAATAAAACACCATGATTTATTAAAAATGCAGTAACAGAGTAGTTAACCCTCTGAACTGATTCATGTGCCGCACCTCTGCCTTGTGCTTCTCACCTGCTAGTGTTTTATACCCCAACACCCGTGTGGGGTACGGTGAGTCCTGCACCGTGAGCCACACCTCAGTTAAGACCTTAGTGCCCTTGTGGCCACCATCCTGACTCCTGTTTGTCATGTATCTGTGTGAATGAATGTGTTTTAATTACACTGTAATGATCGTGTTTTAATTACACTGTAATGAATGTGTTTTGATTACACTATAATGTGTGGAACCTGCAACTGTGTACTACTGTAATGTGTGATGTCATAGTGGTGCTGCAGTACATTGTTTAGGTGTTATTATGTTTTATTTATTAGTTTAACTATTGTGTTCTTCCATCTTTATTTATTTATACACCTTCAAGAACAGACATCTAACTTCTTCAGATCAATGACCATCCATCCATCCATCCATCCATATATCCATTCATCCAACCATCCATTCATCCATCCAACCATCCATTCATCCATCCAACCATCCATCCATCACTCCATCCATCCATCCATCACTCCATCCATCACTCCATCCATCCATTCATCCATCCAACCATCCATCCATCCATCACTCCATCCATCCATCCATCCATCCATCCATCCATCACTCCAACCATCCATCCATCACTCCATCCATCCATCCATCCATCCACCCATCCATCCATCACTCCTCTTGAACCATCCCAGTCACTTCTCTCACTGGCATATATGAAGTGACGTCTGAGCTACGATCTGTGCTTGGGCAGTGGGCTGTAGGTTTAGCTCCAACAACTCCCGTTTGAACATCACATAGCAAGACCTCAGACCAAAAGTCAGTTATACAATAAGACAAAATACAAAATCCAGCTTTAATGAGATCAGAATGCTGTTTTATCTAAAGACATTCAACTAGTGTTGACTTTAATGGAGACGCCCAGACACACCCCCTCACGTTGTCTCCGCCCCCTTCTACCTAAGCCGAGCTCCATTCCTGAGCTAATTCCATCAGTCACTCCTCACTCACTCAATCACTCATCACCTCACGCTGAACGTCTTAATAAACGCACACGTGCACACACACACACACACACGCACACACACACACACGCACACACACACACACGCACACACACACACACACACACATGCACACATGCACACATGCACACACACGCACACAATCACACATGTTTGCTTTTCCTATTTTCCCCTCTTTGACTACAAGCAGAAAGCAAGAGGGCTCAGGGTGGGCCTGAATGGCACACTGCATACCAGCCGGCTTATTTGAAAGGGAGGGTGGAGGAGGGTGGAGGAGGGAGGGGGCTACCACAAAGCCAGGAATGCGTAGTCCTGGTGAATAAAGGAGCCCAGAGCATTCTCCTGTTCCATCCCCTCCGGCCTGGGCCACTGCCCGACTGTGAAACCTGCCTTCATTCTTCCAAGACCGGATGAGGGGCCAGCTCTTCGGAACGCCAAGGGTGCCATGGAAACCCCGGGTGAGGGGTGTGGCAGCTGGCAGGGATGCTCACTGTCCAGGTACAAGAGGGGTCTGTTAACCCGAAAAAGGCCGATCCCCGGGGCTTGGGTTACACCCTCCTTGGGTTACACCCTCCTTGGGTTTCCACCCTCCTGCGCTAGACGCTCTTTTACACTCATAAAAGAAGCTGGGTGTGAAGTGTGGGTGTGTTCGCCATATCCGGACACAGGGAGAAGGCGGCAGGGAACACAGTCCAGAGGCCCAACAGGGAACACAGCCCAGAGGCCCAACAGGGAACACAGTCCAGAGGCCCAACAGGGAACACAGTCCAGAGGCCCAACAGGGAACACAGTCCAGAGGCCCAACAGGCCGGATGGTGGGAATATGTGGAATTCTGTCATGTGCTGATCTCAGGTCCCGCTAACCCAATACTAAAGTTAGCTGTTATAGGATCAACTAAGAAACTGGCTTCAGATCAGGTGTGGACACACTTGCTCCTCAAACTCATCCACCATGTTTCAGAAAAACACTTCAGAGGCATCTGTGATGTAGCTACAGGTGTAACACGATGGCAGGTGAACACACACAGCTCTGTTCAACGCACAGGCAATTACATAGACATAAGTACACACACACACACAGCTCTCTCACAAAGATCTCTCCACACATGTACAAATATACACATAAAACACGCACGAGCACACATGCACACACACACACACACACACACGTACACACGCATGCACACACACGTGCACACACACACAGACACACACACACACACACAGCATGACTAAAAGATAGCTTACATTTTGGGTTTGTTCACTTACTGGGTCCTAGTCCGTGAGAGTACAGCCCCTTCCCACTGGAACCACATTACTGTGTGTGTGTGTGTGTGTGAGAAAGAAGGAGAGCGTGAGAGAGAGAGAGAGAGAGAGAGAGAGAGAGAGTAAGAGTGAGTGATGACAACAGAAGACTTATCACACAGCCAGACTGGCCTTGGACTTCAAACAGAGCAGATGCGCCGCTGGAATCCATGACAACTGTGTTTGCTGTTGCTCGGAGACAAACAGCCTGGAACACACTTTTTTAGACACACACACAGACCCTCAGTATGTGACATGTGTTTACAACTATACTATTCATGTCCAGGTCACTTATACACACACACACACATAGACACACACACACACACACACACACACACACACACTACAAGTTTTTTCATTCTCTTATTCATTCCCTGTTTCATCTCTCTTTCTCTCTCACTTTGCGTTTCTCTCTCTTGTTCTTTCAGATGGAGGGATGTTCAGGTGCTCGTCCACAAAGGCTTCATCAAGAACAGAGAACAATCCACACCACACTGATACCTTCACCACACCGGGGTGAGAACCTCTGTGGACTCTGTGAGAACCTCTGTGGACTGCTGATACAGTATTGCTTATCATATGCTATTCTCCCTCCAGGACATACAGATGGGGGGGGGTTCACCACACATATCCCCATTCCCATCTATCCCCACCCACCTCGCTCTGGGTGGAGGGGATCCTCTTCTCTGATCTCCGGCAGCCCCGGAAATGGGGGGCCCTGCTGGGGGCCAAACACGGAAAATGGGGCCAAAGGGCTGTTCAACAAGCCCACTGTGGGTCAGAAGCCCGAGACATGATGGTCATTAAACAGGGTAAGAGAGAGAAAAAACAGTGTCCAGAATGAAAGATTTATTCACCCAGGGCGGATTTCCCCTGTTCAAACACTTCCTGTGCCAAAACTGTTTCTGCTGCACATCTCTTAAGAGTACACACACACACACACACACACACACACACACACACACACACACACAGACACACACACACACACACACACACAAACACACACACACACACACACACACACACACAACCACACAGGCACAGACGCAGCTCAACCTGTAACTAGTGAGTAATTGGCCTTGGGTGCAGAGCTAACAAAGCTAATGGCTGTGCTAATTGGCTATGATGCTTCTGCAGAGAACAAAATAAATCATAATTCAGTTTCATGGAACAAAAATACTCCCCCCCCTCAGACACTCCACCCATTAAACACACTACCGCAAAGGCACACCACCCAACCCTCCACCCCACAAACACATGACCTAGTCAGGTAATGCACCCAATATGCACTCCTGAAACACACAACTTCACACTCCACTCTTTACACGCCATCCCAAAGTCTCCTCAAACATACAACCAATCCACTCATCATCTCCATCACCCCAGCAGACGCTCCACCCCTCAAAGACACCAATCCCCCAAAACATGACCCCCGCCCACACTCAACCCCTCCCACACGACGTCCATTAAACACTCTGTGGCCTTGGATTCTCCACCCATTAAACACTCTGTGGCTTTGGATTCTCCACCCATTAAACACTCTGTGGC
>JAOYMR010000002.1:9902160-9922094 GCA_025802075.1 Tenebrosternarchus preto | reverse complement strand
GTACTTATAAACTCAACAACTCAACAAGTACTTATAAACTCAACAACAACTCAACAAGTACTTATAAACTCAACAACAAGTCAACAACAAGTACTTATAAACTCAACAACTCAACAAGTACTTATAAACGATGATCTGTGCATTTCAGTAATCAGTGTCTCTTTATTGGTTTGTCAGAAATGAACATGCAACACATTTACTGTGCACTAAAAAAATGCACCCAACAGTAAAGAACTGGTGAACAAAAAAAGAGAACAGGCTAGACGTGACCACACACACACACACACACACACACACACACACACACACACACACACAATTATTGGAAAAATTCTTGAAAAACAATTATTTTTCCAAGAATTCACAAAGCATCATGATTTGTCTTCCTCTCCAGTCAGAAACCCAAAGACGATGGACAGTCCTCACCTCCACTCCAGTAATCCTACATGCTCTTCTTAGACCTTCTCATTTCCAACAATCACCTTCAATGATCTCAAAAGCATGAGGGACCTCAGGACTGAAAAGTGCGGTCATGGAGCACGACACCACGACCACGACAATGAATCAATGACATAGACAGCATTAGCCGTAAAACCTGTCCAGAACAAATGTCTTTAACGATTAGTTCAGTTGCTATGTAGCTAACAGTCACAGTATTGTCAGGGAAGTCAACTTAATTGCCATGACAACCACTAGGGAAATTTTGCAGCATCACAAGCCAGACAAAATGCTCCAATAAGTAAAAAATAACGTTTTTATTTATTTATTTAAATAAATAAAAAACTTTTTGGGGATGTGTTTTTTAGATAAAGCCCATTACTGTCAGAAGCAATTTTTTTAAAGCCATGTTTTTTTGAGGGTTTTTTTGTTGCAAATTTCTAAGACTTTTTGGAGGAAGTGTTTGCTGCTTGTGCGATTCTCCATAAATATTCCAGCACCGGTTTCCTGTTTGCCCGCCGCGTAAAAACTCTGGGCGCATTTGTTGGTGCAGAGCCGAGCTGCCCGCCCGCATCTCCTCACCACTTCCTTGCTTCAGGCGAGAACATGAATTCCCTGGAAGGGCCAGGAGCCTCACTGGAACATCAACGCGGCCGAGCCCCTCGGAAAACACGCACGTCTGGAGCCCCACGAAAGACAAGAGAGATGTGGATTTGAATAACCCCTCTGGGACCTTGGGGGGCAGGTGGAGGGGGGGAGGGGAGAATCCTTGAGACATTAATCATGTGCTACATAAACATCATGTGAAGTGAAGCCAGGATGTGTAAGGTATTTATTAGAGGAGCTCAAAATAGGAATTATGATCTTAAACGAGACGTTTTGTGGCACGTGGTGATGAGGACGTGGACTAAGTTCAGCCGCAGGCTACGCCGTCAGGCACGTGCCAACAGACGGGGGTGGCAGCAGGAGGTGCTCCTCCCCCTCGCTCCCAGCGCTGTGGGTGCGACCGCCGCGCCCGGGCACACCGGCGCCGACGGGCGGGCGGCTCTGCAACGTAGCTGCTGGAACAGGTGGGGTTCCACCCCTCCGAGCTTCACCCCCAACAAGGGGAACGGCATCGGGACGCGAGAACCGGCGTCGGCGCGGGGAACAACACGGACATTGAGAAGGGAAAACATGAAGAAGTGTTAATGCTGTACACACACACACACACACACACACACTGAAGGTTCAAGGAGAGGCCGTCAGTAATGCTTTTCCCATACTAGTGTCAGGGACCAGCAGAAAGACTGTGAAAGAGCCTGCAACACAACAGGGGATGTTAGAGAGCACAGGACCAGGAAGGAACCTGATCTTCAACAAACATGCGTGTGTGTGTGTGTGTGTGTGTGTGTGTGTGTGTGTGTGTGTTCACTCACGTGTATGTGCACGCGAGGGACCTTTTGGAGCACCCGAGCGTTGTGCATTAAAAGATGCTTGTTTGTTCGTGAGCAAAGACAATGTCCGAAGGTTTGTGTAGCTACTCATCACAGTGTAAACAGTCCGTCCGTGCATTTGCTGCGTACTCGTTCACTTGTATTCACTGCCCAGAGACACGGCTGGCTGAAACATTCTTGGAGGACGTTATCCTAAAACCTGGAGAGTTGTGCAACGTTTCTAGTGACGGCCATAAACACACCAGGAATTCCTCCCTCCACATCACTCTCCCTCTCCCTCTAATGACATAAACAAGAGGCAGACAGTCACCTCGAAAACTTGGCCATCTTTCCCTTGTCCATCACACACGTTCGCTCACGTACACAAACGTCCCGTATGGGCGGGGTTTATCGCAGACGCTCACCTCTAGCGGCTCGTCAACACAGCCGCGCCAAGCTCAGGCTGCTGCTCGACGTCCTCCGGTCCGGATGCGCAGGGAAGGGCGGAGCTAAAGGTGCCACCTTCCTTTTGGCGCTAAGCGATGAGCAACCAATAAGCTGTAAGCAACAGCGGGGGTGTGTCCACTGGCTCGAACGCACAGGATAATGCAATACACACCAGAACAAATGCAAACCTGCTACGGCAAACCTTGATGTGCATTAGACAGAAAAGCAACTAGGAATTGGTATTCCTGGCGCAAAATAAACCTAATGCTAGATCAACGTTTATCCTGGAATTCTCAGTTAGTCTGGTATTACAAATCAGTGAATCAGTGCCTAGAAAATGCACACGTTTCATATTACATACATGCTATTGTTTCAAGAGCAGGCCAGATAAACATACGCTCGTCAGTAGAGTCTGCACTACACATATCAAAGTATCAAAAGCTTCAAAGTAGTATCAAAGCTTCGCTCGTAAGAATCGAAATACGGCACGGAAAACCTCTAATCGTGAGATTATCAAATGTTTCCACCCAGAAAAGAGCAGAAAATGAGTTCTAATGTAACTGCTGACAGGCCTTCATCAGCTCTGCTGTGCTGTTATCAGTTTCCAGAGGGGAAATACGGACAGGAAGCTCATCTGAATGAAGGGCGGAGACACTCATCGGAAGCGTAGAGTAAACAGGGGCCTCGTTTTTAATCATCCCGGCTCACGTTTTGGACTCAGGCTGCTTTCATCTCGCCTCCATTCCAATGTATCTACCCCCTCCACCCTCAGAGAGGGGAGATAGCGGCATGCGCTCCAGAGAGGAACAGAGTGCGGAACGCAGCCAGAAAGCAAACACAGAATTTATACACCCCTCCACTGTGTTAAAAGGGTTGGCTGTCAAGGTCTACAGTGTAGTGCTCTCCTTGTTTTCTTGAGTAGTGGCTGCTTCTGACAGCTGAACTGAAAACTGTTCTCCCAGCTTTTTATAAAAGGTCAACAGCACATTTTGGTTGATAAGAACAGACCCTAGTTCAGTCCTTATGAGCAACTCGGAACCCAAGGATAATTACACCCTATGTCTTTGTCAGGCCATCACAAAGGGCAGGCCCTCCGCCACACAAAGACCCCTAGCAGAAACAGAGAGGGCAAAAGGGGAGTAAAAAACAAAACAAAACGATTGAAAAGAAAATCAGACGAGAAAGTGAGCCCTTCAAAATGGTTCAGCTTCTTTTAATTGGGCAGAGAGCCCATCATGGGATTAACTTCAAAGGTACAGAGGGCACACCCCCTCCCCTTCTCCCCCACCCACACACACTTTCTTCGGGGCTCAGGGACCAGCTGTCTTCCCCCTCAAGTCCCAAGCCGTCCCATAATGCAGTGCGTCAGCCCCCACTTTGCCAGGGAGGCCTTCATCCTGAGCGCCTGACCCTTCAGACGCTTTGGGCCAAGAGCACGGATGTGGAGGCTGCCAAGGCAACGGGCACAGGACCAAAGAGTTCCAGGACACTGATAGCACGGGGAAGGGAGGGGGCGGGCAGGGGGTTGGCATGGCTTGGCAGACGCGTCTTCAGCCACAGCCGTGGCCTCCTGATATCTAGAAAACAACCCTAGCGTGCGGAAGGAGTTACTGTGGCCCGAGGCACGGCATTCAGAGCTTCAAAGTGTTATATCCTCGTGGCTATATGACATTGGTGATCACACAGCTAGGAGACGCAAAGCTTCGGTACTGAGAACATCCACTCGGGTTGGATCTTCAGCGTGCCATGACTGGTCCAACTACAAACGTATCAGGGTTTGGGCAAAAAACTAGAGTATGGATTACACAATTCTTAGAATGGGACAGAAGGTCTAAAACAAACAAACCAACAACAATCACTAAGGACAGCATCATTTAATACTAGACTCGATCCTTAGTCTGGAAAATGGACTGCTTGAAAATAAGCAAACAGGGAAGTTTCTGCTCAAGGCCATGATGTCATATCCGTCCCACTGTCATATCCATGTCATATCCATGTCATATCCGTCCCACTGTCATATCCATGTCATATCCATGTCATATCCGTCCCACTGACACAATCATCCCCAAACCTGCTGGTGATTAATACCCCACCCTCCCCAAACAGATCCATACATGATCTCCCCCCCCCAACTAGCCCTCTCTGTGAGCTGCTGGCTCACCATGAGTAAAGTTGGGCGAACCCGGGACCCAGAGAGACGGTTGGTGGCCTGAAGAAACATCACACTTAAAGAGATCAAAGCTGGACTGAGATGTGTAATTACTGGTGGTTATGAAAACAGGCTGTCATCCCCAGCCATGGATGAGCATGTCGAATTCAGAGTAGCCTCAGGACAGCGAGGTTGGCACGCCTGAAAAGATCCGAACAAGTGAGGAAGAAGAGCAAAGGGAGCGAGAGAATGAGAATGAGAGAGAGAGAGAGAGAGAGAGAGAGAGAGAGAGAGAGAGATGGGGGGTGATGGAAAGAGAGACGAGAGACCCAGAAAAACACAGAAAAAGCTCTGCTCCGTGTCTCGCTCTGCCCAGCGACGGTATTTGGTGTGAAATCGGACTGATCAGGGTTCTACACCTTATGTGCGTCAGTGTCTGACGCCCACGTCAGCTTCACAACAGACAGAGAAGAGCAGGACTCCACACAGCCAGTGGAGACGGACAGGACACAGCGGCAACACAGCGCAGGACCCCCTCGGCTCCCGTGACCCCCGACCCCACCTCAGTTCCACCCCTCCCAGAGGGAAGCAGCGTACAGTCGGAGCACCCAGCTCACCCCAGCACTGCAAACCTGTCGCAACAAGTCAGCACGCCAACAAAGAGCATAAAACAACACGCTCTTTGTGTGGTGAGAGAGCACCTTACTCAAGATTGGGTTATCCTCACACACACACACCAGTCTTTTTTTTAACCCTATGGATAAGCAGTGTGTTCGCCACATGTGAAGGTTGTGTAATTCCTTGTCAATTACACCCCACTATCATGTCTGTTTTGTTACTCGAAATACTGCATTTAGCAAACGAAGAGTACAAAACATTTTTTCTTATGCATTGTTTATGTACACACACATACACACTCTAAGTTCACATGCATACAGTGTCTTGCAATAACCAACAGATGTCAAGCCATTTATTTAAAGTAATATAGAAATGCAAGTTTGTGGTCAAGTTGAACCTCTATTTACAGCATCGTGCAGCTTTCCTGAGGGAGGGGCAGCTTTCCAATCACTTTATAAAGTTACTGTGAGCTGTAAACACAGAGCTGGAGATGGAGTCCAGTAACACGGTACTGCACGTAGACTCCACTCAACAAGAACATCTGCCAAAACAGAGTCTTCAAATGCAAAGCCCAACAGTTTACATCACCACAAACACACATCACCTCCACCGGGGTCTGGGTGGGGCCTCGCCGAGACGTGGCGTAAAAACGACGCCGTCATCCACCCTCTATCAATAACAATCAGGTGCTTCTGTTGGGTTTGGGACCCTCCCCTCCCAGACCCCGGCGAAGGCGTCGGTCTGAGCTCCAGAGCTGCTGGGACTGGGCTGCGGTTTGGGAGTAGAGACCCCGTTCATCTGCTCAGATTTGCCAGCGTGTGGAGCAGTGAACATGCTTTAGGGGGTTATCTTGTTCATACAAGCTGACTGGTATCAGAAGCAGAGAGAGAGTGGTGCCATGATTGATGCTTTAGTATGACATGTCAATAGGCCAATGCATCCAAGTGACTCCATTTACTTCCATGCCTCTGTCTCTATAGATCTCCCTGGTACAAGCGTGTAAAACCGATGCTGTTTTTCTTACATACCACGATCTGGAGGCAAACAGTTCAAAATTCCATCCATATGTTTAACATCTAAGCCATATGAAGGTCTGTCAAATCCACATGGGGCTTAACTGACCCCCCCCCCCCCCCCCCGACCACAATCAAAGAGCAGCTGAGGTATTTGAGTTCGGACCCATGGCGTGTTCCATCGTTGTCACGGCAAAAACCACACCCCCTCCACCCCACCCCACCCCGCACCTACCTGCATGAGCTTCCCCTCGGCGTAGCCGGCGCTGCTGCTGGCGAACACCCCCTCCAGGGTGATGGGCCTGCCAGCGGGCTCCTGCTTCAGCAGAGTCACCTTGATGAGAGCACGGGGCGCCGAGCGCTCCGAGTCCACGGCGGCGGCCAGCTCCAGGCCGGTCTGGCCCAGCGCCGCCTGTAGGGCCGCCACCAGCAGCCAGGGCCAGGGGCCGGCCAGGTGCCGCGCGGCACGGAGCGTCATTGCCTCGGCTGCACCGGCGTGCCGCGGCCACGCATAATGCGCCCACGCCAAGTCGCCCCGCCCCCACGCCGGCCGGTCGCAGCCACGGGCTGAAGACGCGGTACTGAGCCTCCGGTGGTGCTGCGGGCCTGCCCCAGCCACCCAGGGAACTGGCGAGGGGGAGGGGAGGGGAGAGGGGGTATGTATTTCCTCTTGCCTTCTTTCCGACGGGTACTCAGGACGAAGCTTGTCTGCGCCTACTGCTTTGTGCTCTCATGGTCCAGAGACATGCGATTGGAAAATGGATCAAAAGTCTCCGTAGGTGATGGCAGCTCTTTTAAGAGCTTATTAAAAGCAGTAACCATTATAAAGAAAAATAAAAGACAGGCTACAAAATATGAAATATAATTTAGAAAAGTGATATCACTTCACATCGCCCGCGTAAGTAATTAAAGCAAACTTTAATAGTAATCAAATGCTAATTAGAGTTGGCTAGCCTGTATCACTTACAAGGGAGGCCAAACACAGAGTACGTGAACAAGAGACCATAAACGCGATTATTGGCAGTGGGACTCTTGAAGTGTGCATTGATTCAAGCCTTCAAAGACATATGCTCGCTGGCGGCAAAGCCACGCTACTTCGACTTGAAAAGAGCCGACTGACATGGACCGCTTTGATCAGCCAAGTTCCGTTGAATTTTTTGGGCAGTTCCAGAACGGGAGTTTCTGACATTCAAGTACCAGATTTAAGGCAGCAAAAGTTTTATACCGCTCCCTCCCGCTTTATATGTTGTCACGTCCTAATCACGAACTCCTACGTTTCAATTTGAAATAACGAATCCACATCCACATTGGGGGGGGGGGGATCCAAGATTTAGCTTTACATTCCGCGCACCAAATCGTGCATGTATCCCTTTGGGGTCGAAAAATCGCGAATTCAACAGGTTGTCGAGGAAGCTTTTCTCCCAAGTGAATGTTATCCAAGCGCGGCAACTCCCCACGGCAACGTAATCCCGACGACCACGAACGTGAAGGTCAAGGTGAACGGTTCCTTCGCTACAAAACCAAACTGTCAACGTTACATTACAGTCTCCCTTTGAACATAGCGCCGTGACAAAGTACGTTAGGATCGCAGCGAAAAGCTTCCCTCATGGGCTGCGTTGCACTTACAGTCTCAGGCGGTTGAACGGAGCCAAAATACAACAAAAGGTCTGCAGAAACTGCATTAACTTTTACCAAATTAACCGATGCATTGCTGGAGTTGATATTTAGTCCTCTTTGTAGTTGTAAAGGGAGATTAATCGTGATTCTTAATCACGTGTACTTTCTGCAGCCGACCAATCCGTACTTCGCAGACTGGTTGATCATCATCTAACCTGTTCGCTGGTCGAGCACTTTTCCAAACGCAAATGTGAGTCTGTACACAATTCTAAGATCCGGAATCGTTTCGAAAGTCGTAAAATGCAAAGAAAAGTCTGTGGCTTGATAAACAACCATCCAAAAAGTTGCTCGCTGTTAAAACAGGTACATAACTACGTCCAGAAGGCTGGTTGTCAAGTCAGTGTTTCTGAAGAAGTTAAAAAGGTGCAAAAGCGCACGGCGCTGGCGAAGTCGTGCTAGAAGTGCCGAGTCTCTCTCCCTGGGGATCTCATCGAGCGTGTACCTGCTGACTGACTGTCACTGAGGGTGGAGCAGAAGTGCTCCGCCATACTGATCAACACTGACCAGCACGTGGCGCGCTCTAGCGGACAGTATCTACACGTTTTAGCGATGCGCTGCAGTCAACAACAAAAATAATTTATACTTCATTGCTGGTGCATTACTGTACTTTCAGTATAATAGGGTTTTCACACTATTGACGGTAATCACCAGGTGATATGGCCAGACAGCAATTTCACCAAGAAGCCTTTCAAGGGCATTAGTACAAAATATTTACTGATGAAATACTACACTTCGTAACGATTCTGGCCTAAATCCAAGGCCTATCCCGTGAATCTACAAAAAGCTATGATTTTATTAAACCGTCCAAATGGCCAAGTTCATGTTATAATCGTTTGATATTGGTTCATGTGCATCTCAAATCAAAGCTCTGTCCATGTCATTAAAGTTTGATGATCTCTTCCTTGGTTGCCATGTTAAAAAAAATGTTTTAATGAATATACATTACTTACAGTACAAGCAAAGACTAAAACAGCCTACAATAAAACGTTTTTTTTAGTTAAACTCACAAAATATAAATATCTATTTACTCACAGACATACAACACTATTTTTTAAAAGGCTGAAATAATTTCTAAAAATATTGGAGCTGATAAATAATCATAACTCATATGCAAACATATGCTTATGTTAATGTCAGATAAATTAAAATCTACGCAATTGTCCTATGTACACTATTGTAGAACAGAATTCCTTTGATAAATATATTACAACAGCTGCCATGTGTGTACATACAGGTGTCTTACATTGAATCAATTGCTCAACAAATATTGAGAAATTTTAGATTTCCATCTGTGCTATTTAGAATCAGATGTTAATACAGTGCAACCAAAATAATACAGAAAGAAATGTAACTATTTCACTAGAAATCATGTGTGATGTCTTTTAAGCAGACAGAGAGCTGGTTAAGTTCCTGTATAGGCTGTCCATCTTCCCAGGTGAGCTGCTGAAGGAACAGGAGAGTCTGAAGCTCATCCTCTCGCTTGTTCCTCAGAGAGACCTGCAGCCTGGATAATGGGACGACACCAACTCAAGAGTCAAGAGGATTTTTATTGTCATTACAGCTATATACAGGTATATACAACCAAACGAAATAAACATGTGGTCCACGCCAACTCCAGCTGGTCACACCATTAATGGCTCTGCCCAACGTTACTTTTGCAGATGTATTCTGTACTTAGACCTACTGCAACAGTTATTACCTCTTTACCCCTCTAATGTGTGGCAGGTATCATGATTATTACTAACCTTCTTGGAAGACTCCATAGGAGTTGCCTCTGCCTGACTTGGCCCCTGCTCCAAACTTCTGCCCGCCCGAGTCTTTGGCTTGTAGGAAGGAGTACCCACTGTGCCGCCGGTACAGGAGGGAACGTTCCCTGCTACAGCAACAAAGCTGCTCTCCACAGCCACAGGGCTGGGCTCCACCAGGATGGCCCTAGAGCTCAGGGTATGGGGGATGCCATGTTGGCTCGAGGCCAGGCCAGATGCAGGCTTGAAGGCAGTGACGGTGAGGTTGTAGGGAGGGGATACAGGTGGACGGCTCTTTGCTGTGGAGACGCTCGGGGGCTTCTCTGGGGTGGTCATTCTGGCAACGTGCACCTTGGGTGAACCTTGAAGTTCACCCACCATCTTGAACACTGTGTCAAGGTTCACGTCGTTCCTCTTGGGATCCACACTGTCACCTACTTGCAAGTCTGGATTTGCGGCACTGGGGTGAAGACAGCCAACTGAGTAGGTCTAGTGAAGAAGTGGTAGACATTGGTAAGTTTCTCAATATTTTAGCTTGATTTGATTGTTTTTCTATTGCTGTTTATCATGCAATAACTTCAAATAAATCAGGGATTTACATGCAACACTGCAGAGACGCACTCATTACATCTGTAGGCGTTAAATCATTATTAAAACTATTTCTCAGTTCTTACAGGGTAATAGCCATAATGGTAGTAAGATGCAGCAGGTTGATGTGAACATGCCATGTCTGAATCCAAGGAACCTGGGGTGCATCCATGACACACTGCTAAAAGCCAAACAAACATTCCTACTTGCACATTAACAAGGCTTTACAGAAAAAAAATACAATATATATTTGTTATATAATTGTATTATATATAATTGTATATAATTATAAAATACATCATTTTAAATCTCAAAAGCCTACGTGTTGTAAACGTTACCTGGCGCATAGATTCCTGTTCGGTATTGTGAATGATGAGGTATGAAAGTGTGACTAAATTTCTGCCCAACTGCTGACATGTTTTGGGAACCATGTTGCACAAATTCAGTGGTGGGGCTTGACCGAATCGTGCATGACGAGTCACGTCGGATCACGGACACAGGGACGCCTCTGTCGGTGTAGAAAGTCGGCGAAGACTCCTCGCCGTGGCCCATTATCCACGCACTGGATGACAGAG
This sequence comes from Tenebrosternarchus preto, assembly GCA_025802075.1. Classification (NCBI taxonomy): domain Eukaryota; kingdom Metazoa; phylum Chordata; class Actinopteri; order Gymnotiformes; family Apteronotidae; genus Tenebrosternarchus; species Tenebrosternarchus preto. Next base: position 9,911,429 of record JAOYMR010000002.1, on the reverse strand, counting down.
GCGATCGGTCATACTCTTTTAGTTGGTAAGAACTATCCGAGTGATACTGGTAAGGAGCTGCAAATCCCCGATGTGTTGGTTCCATTGAACCTAAAGATGTAGACAGAAGCTGAATAAATGAAGACCGGGTTCTTGCCCGAATACACAACTATCGCCAGACGTGTTTTACTCAGCTGATACGCAACTGACCTTTCATGTCGACCGAGTTTTCCTCGGGTGAATTCAATTGGCGGCGACGAAAGCGATTCGGCTGCCGATAGTTCACTTCTAGGCCAGCTTCAATTTTAGCCTTGTTACTGGAGGTTAGTCTTTTTAAATTGACCAGAAGTTCGGGGTGCCCTTGTTTAAAGTTCGGATTGTGAAAACGGTGCTGAACGCCATCTGTGACAGGATCGTCACTGCAGTGCTTGTCGGAGTGAGCCGCAACGTGGATCATTTTTCTAAAACCGTACAGGTTCAGTTGACGAATGAAGCTGGTGAAATTGGTTGTTTTGAATAAATCAGATGATTCAGTCAGTTGTTTATTAACTGGTGATAAGAGATCTGCTTCAAACATCTGCTGATCGATGACAATCCCGTCCCCACAGGAATCCCACCGGATCGAGCGGTTTAAAGGGTTGTTCACTAAACGCCACAGCTTCGCGGGGAAGTTGTTCGGGTTGATCGGGAGTGTGAGAAGAGCTTCGTCGATTTCCATAACAAGCGAAAAAGTTGTTCTGTTATCTGGCTAAGTGAGATTAAGGACAAAATAGCAGCAGCGCTTAGCTGGAACTCGCTAACTATCTAGCTAGCCACTGATCCAGCTCGAAATCTCTAGTTAACTAGGTTCGCTAACTGGCTAACAGTCATAAAGTGATCCTAGATAACTACGTTTTAGCACTAGCCAGAAACGACATTTAACGTTAATTAAAAATAAAGTGCAAAATTTTTTGGATAAAGATAAAGCTAACAACTCGTAGTAAAAAATGAAGGGAATGTATTCAAGGTGTATATCATCACGTCTATCAAGTTACCTGCTTTTGGAGTTCTTTGATAACTTCTCAGAACCGTTACGCACGTTCCCACATAACGAATTTAAATTCTCAAGGCGATAGCTAGATAGTTAGCTAGTTAAATTAGCCCCACGAGAGCCTGCCGTAGGCTCGGCTGTACAAGGCGCAGTAAATGTCGCCCTCTAGCGGGCTATGAATATATAGACGTTACACAAGCAGCATTAGTACATGTATAGAATAATAAATGTTGAGCGTAAGTCTAGTTGAATACCTTTATATTTTAAGAGTGGCGACGCTATATATGTAAAACATAAGATAAAATAAAACTATATATGTAAAATATAAGATAAAATTAAAACGACTCAAGATAAAATAAAACTTTTTCATGTTTTTCATGTTTATTGTGGTGGAATGTTGACTTTATATTTGTGTGTGATTGAATGTGAAGTATAAAAGTAACACTAACATTTTTATGTTTAACATTTTTATGTTTTTAAGTTATTTTAATTTCCTTCAAGTGTTTTTTAATATCATATTTTAAATTTGAAACTACTTTTCGACAGAAAAGGAGAGAAACATGTTTCAAGAAATTATAAAGCTGACTGTACAACAAAGTGAACGATCCCTAAATATTTCATTACAAAAAGCACGAACGTTGGAAAATTCACCAGAAGCAGGTGAAGCGCGTGCATTACGTCATTTAAAATCGCCGGAAAAGCAACATGTACTGAGAACAGCGGACGCCTTTTTTTTAAAGCCAGCTAGTGTTCTTGAAACAAAACCCATTTTGAAAAGATTAATTTTGTATAGTTATATTCTGTCTAAGTTGTTATAATGTCCTTGGAGACTGTGCCAAAAGATCTTCGTCACTTACGGGCTTGTCTGCTATGTTCTCTTGTCAAGGTAATGATGCTTCAGAATGATTCCAATTTTATATAAACACCACGAACTAGCTAGCATGGCTAGGTTAGCTAGCTAGCTAGCTTGACTTTTCCTTCCATCAAGGGCCATCAAGAAGTGGGAAATTCGCTTTAAAAGCAGCTGGTTTTGCTTAAAACACAATTTCCCTTCCTATCTAGTTAGCTAATTAGCTAGCATCCCAATCCGTTGTCGTCAACTAGCCTAGCTAGACAGCTATCTAGCAAGTTAACTGCTAGGTAAGTACTCTTAACAGTTGGGGGAGCTAGCTTGCTGCTTCGTGTGTAAATGCACCAATCAGGGGAAAGTTATTTAATGGATTTTTAACATTGAACTAATAAAGCGTTTCTATTTAGAATGTTTATTTTTTTACAGGTCTTGTAATGATGCATACAAGACATACTCCAAAGTGATGTTTTTTTTCCTTCACAGACCATTGACCAGTTCGAGTACGATGGTTGCGACAACTGTGAAGCGTACCTACAAATGAAGGGTAATAGGGAGATGGTGTACGAGTGCACCAGCTCATCCTTCGACGGGTATGCAGTGCCTCTTTCATTTTCCTTCTAATCTGAAATTCAAGTGTATCGTAATATTATCCCTTACTGTGTTGTCTTTATAGCGTCATTGCAATGATGAGTCCTGAGGACAGTTGGGTGGCTAAATGGCAGAGAATAGGTGAGAAACACTTCCAGCATGTTACACAAGGAATCTCTTGAAGCTACATGATGTTTACAGAGTATTCATAAGTGTTGTCTTTTCTTAGGAAATTTCAAGCCAGGTGTCTATGCTGTAACAGTAACTGGACGGTTACCTCCAGGTTAGTTCATAGAGAGATTTTACACAATATTTATTTCAAGCACTTATTGCATTTGAGATAGAATGAGACATCTGTAGTGCAAAGCAACTGTGTATGCACAAAGCATAGAGACATACATGTGCAAAAAAGTTTGATCAATGTCTATTAAACTGTACTTCAGTATATCAGTATGACAGTCAGCTTATTGACATGCAAATTTCACTCCATTTTAAATAGTAAACCACAATTTTTCACATCTGTGTTAGGAGTGGTACGGGAACTGAAGAGCAGAGGTGTCATCTACAGGTCCAGAGATACAGCAGTCAAGACATAAAGTACCTGCTGTGACATGGTTTGGGCACCACGTCCCCACTAAGGTCCTCGGCAGAATGCTGTGTGAATCGGCTAGTCAATTTTTGTTGTTTTCATGTTTATCTGAGTCTACATGGTGCTGTACGGTCCACGATAACTTGGCTCAGATATGAGAGAATAGAAAAAGACTGGAGGTTTTATCTTTGTTGTAAATACTATAGCTGTGGAATATGCTTTAACTTTTTTTTTATTTTTTTTATTTTAAGAAGCTTTGGTCTTGATTTAATGTCTTACTACATCCCCCGTCAGTCATGTACCATGTATTAGATTTTCCTGACCCCTTGGTTCATGTGTGCTGGGTGGCGGGATGGAGCTAAAACATGGAGGCCTCTGAGGACTGGGGTTGAAGAACATTGTCTTACAGATCTTTGTTTCCTTCATGTTTAGTTGCTTGTAAGGGTGAGTTTTTGTTTGTGAGCTGTGGATGAGGTTGCCATTGAGTGACAGTGTTGACCAGTTCGGTCTGAATAAAACCTTTTAATAAGAACTATGGCTCAGAAGTATTTGTACCCGAACCTGACCAATACCTGCTGTTCTCTGTCAGGAGAGGGAGCTATAGATCTAGATTGATGACTGTCACTTTCAAACAGCATAACTTCACAAGCAGGTTTTATGTGAGCTAGAGAATTGTCAGATACATAATTTGAGGATGTTGCACTATTTTCAGTGATTATCAAGTGAACAATTATGACCTTTCTAGAAATGCTTTAACTAAAAAACGTGAAAGTATTACAAATCCCAATCACTTGAACCGAATTTGGAGGATTTCCTTCAATTTTTGTCTAACTACGGTCAAACCCAGAGTTGGATTGTATAAATAAAGATTGTGCTTCTGGAGGAAGTTGTCATTAAGATGTAATCAAACCCACGATAGTGCACAACAGCACAGTTTCACAATGGTAACCTGTTACATTTCTTCTTGCCTGTTTACTTCATGACCAATGCATGTAAGGTTTAGTAAAACTGCAAACTGGGAGGTTCTAAGGAGAGTAGAAAGTGTTTGGGGGAGGGGAGTTTTTTTTCCATCTTTGCACTTTGTAAAGATAAAGTCTTAAGTCTTCTGTCAAATTTAATAGAAATAAACCACCATGTTCCTTGACATAGTTTTTGATTCACTTGTATGAGATCCCAAGGCCTCAAGGCATGTTCAAGCTTGAGGTGACCACCTGGGAAAAGCATCAGGCACTGCATAAGCACAGTAAGCTCTACAGAGCCTTGAACAGTTGATTTTCAAAATAGTCTGGTCCTTCTGTTTCCTTCCAACACCCTTCACCTTTAACTCAGAGGTACTCTAGGCTTAGCCTGGAGCAGTTAGATTAATTACCACTGCTGCTTGGGAGTGTCCACTGATAACACTTTCCAGCTTAGCTGAGGATTTCCCAGTCCTGCACCTTGATTATCTCAGCCCTCCCATCAGAGTTGACCACATTCCCAACAGAATGCAATATTCCATACCTAAGGCTAGAAAACGCTGGTGTCAGGTTTGGTCTGATCCAAAAACTGAACGACATGTTAAGGCCCCAGCAAATCAAACAAGCTTAGGGTAACTCGTGCTATATCGGGCATTAATAATACCCAGCTCACACATAGCCCACCCTTTAGACTCAGACAAATCAGATCTGGCCCCTGTAAACTGCTTACACTCACAGCCACTATATTAGAAACTAAAAAAAGTGAGACCTAATCAAATCCAAGACATGATTTACCATAATGGGCTAGATGTCTGTCCTCCAGACTGAGTCAAGACAGAGATCAGACAACTACAATTCCAATTCAAAATTATGAATCTGAATTCAAATTACAATTACAAACATTGCAGTTTAACTTTGACAACTAAGAAATACATACATCTAACAGAAAAACAACGAAAGCAAATTTCCATTGCAGAAATATCTCATCTGTTGGCTGGATAGTTTTGTCTTAACACAGAAGTAACTCACCATCATTACAATGACAGTCCTGATACTATGTTCTACCATCAAGTCACTGAAGAGGGTAAATAAAAGAGTTATTTTTAAGTTAGTCAAATATTTAATAAAGTATTATCTTTTACTAGTCACATAGTGTAAAAGAATATATAATATTACCTCAAAAGTAAATGCGCATGCATAATAATAATAAAGAAATAGACCAGTAGATGGTGCTTGGCATGTAGGAAGGGAACAGGTTACATCTCTGGCTCTGAGGAAGTAACAGTATGAATGTCAGAGCTTCTGCACTAGGTCAACAACCGTATCCGTTCTCTTCTAATAAAGGGAAACATGGTTTGTACTGGGACCGGTTTCCCCAGGTCTGAGACATATCGTCTCTGGGACAGAATCGTCCATAGATGCCTCAAATACAGTGTCCTCATTTGTACAGACCTGTAAAGGCCTATATGGGACTATTCAACTTTATTTTATGTTACTCATATGCAACTCTGGGAGTTTTGATTTGTCTATGGAGGAGATTTCAAAGCCTCAAGGTTGGGAACGAGTCACATGCTGATTGTGAGACTATAAGTATGTGGTGTGGAGTCCTCACACACTACAACAATGTTAAAAACATTTAGCTTTATAGATGCCTCTTCTATGTGTAGTTACACACTGTGGCCCAGCTGTTGACAGACACCCTCTACTCAATTAATCTTTTTCTGACTACAGGGCCACTGATTGGATACTGTTCAGGTAGCAGACTACTATTAGTACAGCACAGCTACAGCAGTGGAATTATTGTGGGTGTTGAGCTGCTGTGAGTTCACCAGGCATGGCAGTGTTACAGTTTTCTTTTACACATATAATCATCATTGCTGGGTTAACTGGCCCTCCACTCAGAAATATGCCGGCGACAGCAGCAGCCCAATACCAACTATGGATGGAAGGCTGAAGCACCACCCAGCAGCCCCTGTTCCTGGAGTCCTGCCTCCCTGGAGAGGTCAGGTTGTACTCAACACCTCTGGTACTCAACACGTAACTCAGCCAATCAGTGCTTTCCAAAGTAACTGGTAGGAAGGACTAGGTGTATTACATTTACAGCATTATCCAGAGTGGCTTACAAAAGTGCTTTGCCATCTACTCATAGAATGTATCATCGCCAGTACAGTAGGTTAGAGTCAAAGTTACTATTGTAATAGAGCACTGATACATACAGGAATACAGCTGGCGCCCTGAAGATGTGCACAACAAGGGCTATATCAATGATAACTGCAATACCAAATCATCCAAATAAAGTGATATTGATTATAGTTACTCAAATACTCCACAAACAGATGAGTCTTCAGTCTATGTTTGAAGACAGTAAGGGACTCTGATGTTCAAACAGCAGTGGAAGTTCATTCCACCATCTGGGAGCCAGGAGAGAGAATAATCTAGAAGCTGGTCTGGCAGAGACTTGAAGCATGGCATTTCAAGCTGAGCCACACTTCGAAGTACTCAAGGTACGGCTGGAGCATGGACCATCGTCACCATGTAGAGAGAGGCTGGTCCATTTTTTGGCTTTGTAGGTGAGTTTCAGGGTTTTAAATCTGGTGCGTGCAGCTACTGGAAGCCCGTGAAGGGAACGCAGCAGCGTGAACTTTGGACCAATCATGGCCAATCATGCAACTGCGTTCTGGATCAGTTATAGAAGGTCTGATGGCCTGCAGAGGAAGAGACCAGCAAGTAGCAAAGTTGCACAAATCAAAGCTTTTAAATGACAAGTGCTGCACAAGCACCTGGGTGGGTAGATCTCCAGGAATGGAGCTGTTAACCACCAGGTCAGAGGATTAGATAAACCAACTTTGATCTGCCATCAGTAAAGTAGGGAGAAACGCTGCTCTGTCAAGGGGTTTTATTCCCAGGTAAAATGTTGTGGATAACAGTCATTTTATAATGTAAATGGTTAGGAGGGACAGTGCTTTGTGGAACTGTTTTTTGTTGCTAAAACAGAATGAAGGGATGAGTAGCAAGCTGCCAGTTCTGGGCTCAGTTCTGTGTCTAATTACACAGATCTTAATCCATAAAAACAAAAAGGGCACACTGACCCAGAAACAGTACTTGCATTTTAACTTGGAAAGATAACACACATTCACTGATATGTAATGAGACCAGACTAAACACTGCCATTTCACTCATCTAAAACCACCTTTCTTATGAATTCAGTTTTGAAAAGATTTTTGGAGAAACTATTTTGCCAGTGGAAAAGACAATGGGAAAGAAGAGAGTCTTTTTTGTTTAAACAGACTATGGAAAGCAGTTTTCCAAGCACGAATGTAGTAGTAATGTCATGAGACCCACAGGAAAGGAGAGTGCAGGTCTGGATCTCAGTCAGCATGGTAGAGGACTAAGAACAGAGGTTGCATTTCACCATAGATATTTATTATGCCGATTTTTGGTTGTTATTTGGGCTGTTGGTTGAAAAGTTCATATTGAGTTGCAATGAGAACCTTGTGTGAGAGTCTTGAAAATAAGGCTTTCACTTGTGCCTTCAAACATTTAACACTGATCTGCATGGGATTTCATGGTATGCACACAGGAACGAATGATGTCAGATTGACACAGATCCACACAGGTTTTGGCCAGTGCGCTTGAATGTTGTACAAGAGGAGCTTTCTACCATTATACAATGAGTTTTTGGACAATGTGTTTTATTGAGCAAGGTCCGACTTTCTCAGCTAGTGTCATTTTTGCTTTTCAGCCCTTTGGCAAGTTCACACAGCTGTTCCATTGGCTGATGTCCTCTGGAGCTACAATCGCTGGAGCCTGCACTTTTCATTAACTGTTCCTACTTGAGAAACAACTGCTGGTAACCAAACAAAACAAAAAAGAACAAAAATGGCATTAATTCACGCTCCAGGCCCGTGTCATATTTTGGCGGGAATGAGGCTGACTTATGTGTTCGCCAGTCTCCAGTTCGCTTGGGTTTTAACCACAGATACATAACAAGGGGCTCAGTGTGCAGGCGTTAGGCGTGCACTTCAAAGCTCCACCGCTTTGCACCCCAGTCCACGGCACTACATGCAAACCCCAGCAGCACGCCCACACTGCAGCTCTCACACCTCGCTCAAAATAAGGCACAAAGATGTTTTCAGCATGGTGCCTTTACAGTGCACAATCAAGCAAGGCTTTGTCTGAAACACACACCTTGGAGCCTCTAAAAGAAATGACTATATTGGAAAAGCAAATATGTGTTTTAGGTTGAGATTTGGAATACACTGAGGCACTTCAGCTTTCAAGATTTCATTATATAATTCTAACATGAACTGAGATGTACATTGGATGTCTTAGGCCAACTTATTTTGGTCAGATATCACATCAGCTATGATCAGATATCAGATAGGCTATAATCAGACTTGGCCAACTGTCTGAGCTTTGCAACAGGCCCCATCACCAGTCGGTAAAAGTTCCTCTCAAGAGTAACAAATCTCCAAAGAGCATTTCTGTTATGCATGTACATATTTTTTTCTATAACAGTCAAGATTTTACACATCATTGATAACCAAACGTGCAGAGCTCGTGCTCAGATTCCCGTGTTAACTTCCTGTTTTCGATTTTAGCCATCAGGTTGTATTTCTCTGAACACAGTTCGTTTGACGAGAAGTTCCTTCTCCTAATGTGTCATTCATTAATATGAGTCAGACCTATTTACATCATTAATGAGCATCGGTTTCTTCACATTCATTTGGTTCTGATGCTTTATTGGATCTGCTTTACACTTTTACCATGGGGTTAGAACTTCGTGTACTATGGGGTTAGAACTTCGTGTACTATGGGGTTAGAACTTCGTGTACTATGGGGTTAGAACTTCGTGTACTATGGATCTGTTAGTGTTGCTGATTGTGCAACACAAAAATGTATAACAGTTAAACAGTTAAATCATGCTGCTGTTTACTGGAGGAGGGGTGTCACATTTTATCAGCTGTGTGGTGTGTCCAGTAGTATAAGTACTATTTCACCAGTCGAGCGTGTTCGGTAGAGTCAGTACTATTTCACCAGTCGAGCGTGTTCGGTAGAGTCAGTACTATTTCACCAGTCGAGCGTGTTCGGTAGAGTCAGTACTATTTCACCAGTCGAGCATGTTCGGTAGAGTCAGTACTATTTCACCAGTCGAGCGTGTTTGGTAGTGTCAGTACTATTTCACCAGTCGAGTGTGTTTGGTAGAGTCAGTACTATTTCACCAGTCGAGCATGTTCGGTAGAGTCAGTACTATTTCACCAGTCGAGCGTGTTTGGT
>JAOYMR010000002.1:9891823-9902060 GCA_025802075.1 Tenebrosternarchus preto | reverse complement strand
AGTGTCAGTACCATTTCAACCGTGCAGAACGCTTGAGACACAGCTGTATCACCTTGAGTCACCACTACTCAAAACCCACTTCATTTTCCTTGAAAAATGAGTAAGTCAATCAAACAAGTTAATCTTTCTAAGTGATCATATTAGTCAAGACATTTTGGCTCAGTTGTTACTCATAGGGTAACTCTCTCGTTTGTGGTTTCATGTGGTGGAAAGAGAAACACATATTTTCTAATTCTAGTGACAAATCAGACTAACAATACAGGCCTTAGTTCTGTCTCCTCTGGTTTGTTAGTGAAGCAGCGGTGTGTCTGGTTGCCTCCTCCTGAGAAGACCGCCACTTCTTGTTTGTCATCGAGCTACCAGAGGACACATGCCTGTAAGGCGCTCTGCCATTGGCTGACACCTCAGACTCTTTTGTCCTTATTTGGATACGTCTGTGCCAAGAACAGTTGAAAGGGGAGATCATTTTTCGAGAGGCAGCAAACACTGAAAGACCACATTGTCCTGCTTTTGACACATTTACAGATGCAGCATATATGCACAAAAGGCTCACCCACACCCACACATTCACTAGCCCACACTTTTCATTTGGATGAGAAGCTAAGATTGGGTGATTTGTATGCATTGCTACTAGGTCAGTACGTTTTCACCTGGCTAACGGTTTACATTTCAGGTAGAAATGAGAGAAAGACAGCAGGGCGAAACACAGAAAACAGAGGGAGGGGAAGTAGCTGCTGACCCTGATAAGGTCTATCAGCTTGGCCAGAGTGGCCTTTCACTGTAAGCCAATGAGCTTTGAGCTTTAAACAACCCAGGCAGTGATCATATCCTCTAACATTTACACAGATACTGCATCCACACACACACACACACACACACACACACACACACACACACGATCACACTCTACCTATCTATAAATAAACTTGCAAGCGGAACCGCCTAAACCATCTTACACTTGTTTTATATAGGCATTTACAAATCACTAACCATGCTTTGTCTCTTTGACTCAATTTTGTGTTTAAAATTTGTTTGCTTTTTGTATTTGCTTTGCGAGCAGTACAGAAGCACAGAGGCGACACACTCTGATCTCCTTTTGTCTTATGTGGGGATTTTGTCAATTAGCCAAACCCTTTCTGCTAAGCTCCAGAAAGAACATCTCGCTCCTCCCCCATGGAAGTCCTGGCTGGTGACCGACTAGATGGGAATCCTCACCCTCATCCTAGTTCTAGTTGTGTTCTTCACTGCGAACGAGCCAGAAACCGAGGAATGCAAACTGATCCGTGGAGTGATTAGTGATCTACTTTAGCTGGTAACATTTAAACCAGCCACGAATGAAGCAATGTAAGACCGAGCGGGAGTGTTGTTTGTAAGATTATCTCACGGTTCGTTAAGAGCACATAGACTGAAACCACAGAAGCCAAGGTTCACTGGTGTACAGAAGGACGTTCTTAGCTGGCAGGCGGTGAGCAGACATCTCAACTAAAATACAGTCCGTCCCTGCGATTGGAAGCCGAGCGGCAAAAGCTTGTAGGTCAGCAAACTACAAGTGTGTCATAGTGAAACCAACCAGGATGAGACAAAGTGCTCGGTATCTTATTTCTCTCACCACACCTTTTTCCACTCAACTTTTTCAAAATTAAAAAAGATGCACCGCTTTGACCGCACATGCACACACACTCAGACTCAGACTCAGACAGACACACACACACACACACACACACACAAATGAAACCCCCCTATTTAACCCATGCTTTGCTAAGGCAGTGTCTCCATGGTTACATGCAAATCGGGAGAGAGTGTTCTTGCAGGAGAGTGGGAATTGAAACCTGTGGGGCCTTTCTGGATTTAAATAAAACGAAGGGGTTACCAGGTGGACAGAAGCAAACAGACTCAACACACAGGCCTACCAGAATGGACAAGATCAAGTCTATTAGGAATTACCCAGAGACCCAGTTTTTGTCATTTTGTTAAATGTTATTTATTCATGTTGTGGCACTGCAGAAACAATCTGCGCTGGAAGCGTTCTAGTCAAAACACTTTTGAGCACATGAATAGCACAGTACAGCTAAGACTAGCTACAGTGTTTTTTAAACACAGGCCTTCCATGAAACAGGACTTTCGTGTCAATTACACGTCCATTACCTGACCTCGAGTTGACGAGTCTCTTTTTCTCTGCTCTGTTTTTAAGCTCGGAGCTACAAAGAATCAAAAAGGCTTTCGTGTGAATTCCCCTCGCACATTTTTTTCTTTCTGTCGTTCGTTCGTTCTTTTTTTTCGTGTTTGCGGTCCACCCATGTCCCACTTCCCCCTGTTGCGTTTCTTCTCTCAGGGTCAGAGCTTTTTTTTATTTAGAACAGGCACAGGGCAGGGGATTCTTTTCCAGCTGTGAATGCATTTGGTTGTAAGGGATCCATCCCACTAGCTTACTTTCACTAGCAACTACAAGCAGAAATTGAAACCGGCTTCAAATCCAAACTGCCTCGTGACTCACCGTGAATATCCAGGCCGGGAGAAAGACTGCTTAGCAAAACTCATCAAACTAATATTGAAAAAGTTCACTGGTAAAACTTCACTATCTTTCCACCTGAGGTCCAGCAGGTGCACATGAGCAGGTCTTTGATTGGTAACTATAGGTAACTAATCAGGAGGAAAGTACACGTCTTCAGCCGCGTTTGCACCTTGTACGGGATTCTGCAGAAGCTCTTGTCGAGATAAGGAAATGTGATATTTGAAGTTGTTGCAGGGCCTCTCACAGGAAGTATCATAGTAGAGTGAGTTGTTCTCCAGGTACTTCCTGTGCTGGTAGATCTGATCATACCCAGAGCGTTTTCTCTTTATATCTTTATGATATAGAGCTTAAAATGTGCATAATTATTTTAACAAATAGTTAAATTACATTAAAAAAAGGTTTATGAATAATTCTGTGCATGACCTGTTCTCCAGAAGACTTCCTGACAGAAAGCACCAAGCTTTTACAACAGTCTGAGAGAACTATTACATACTGCCACATATGAAATATGCAGAATTGATTTCTTTATTTCTTGGTAAACTAATGATTTGTTTATTCCCTGGTAAACTAATGGTGCTACTCCATTCATCTTTCTGCAGGCTGAGTTCTTACTCATTCCAAATGAAATGTGAAATCATAGCCTAAATTCCCTCACTTCCTACAAACCTGCACACACATACACACACACACACACACACACACACACACACACACACACGCGCACACGCGCACACGTGTGTGTCTCCTTGGGTTCACTGATCACTTCCTGCTGAAGACCATTTCAGAGGCTCACTTCAACATTCCCCCCCCCACTGTGTTGCAACTGTGAAGCAATGGCTGGACAAACTGAAGCAGTATCTACAAAGAACAGAACTAAATCTATATCTGCTCAAGACAGTGGCTGAGACCAGCTGCTGAGATAAGTATGAATCTCAAAGCTTGTATCATAAACAATAGAGGAACAAACACAAAGGAAAACAAGAACAAAGTACAATAATTGTTTAAGGCAAGTGGGTTTCAAACCGACCTCTACTTTCTACCCAACCAGAACCTTAGCAGACATTCAGATATTTAGCTGACGACGATAGACACGGGAAGAAACCTGAACGTGGACCATTCTGAGTCATAGCAATGAAATGATAGATGAGTCATTTCAAATAATGGATGCGTGATGTGTATTAAAAACCCATTTTAAGTTCGGATCATAATGGAGGTTTATTATACGGCTTCTTGCAAGACTTTAGAAGGTTCTGGAGTAAAATTAAAAAAACAAAAGGCAGCAGACGTAGAAGATCAGGTGGATAAGGCCTGTTAGATAAGGTCCTCCAGCCCTCATGAAGTCTCAAAAAAGTCACCCACGGCCATTTTCAATTTAAAAGTAGCGCTCTGCAGTAGAGAGTATGGGTGCTGTCATTTGCACAGTCGATGATGATGATGATGAGGAGGAGGAGGAGGAGGAGGAGGGGGAACGTCAAAGACGGAATGAGACAAGAGACCGGCAGGCAGTGACTGTTAAACCTCTTCCTGTGTGGTTTTCACCACGTGTCTAAGAGAAGGTTAAAAGGGTTGCCTCTCCTCTCCCTGGTCCATTTCTACTTGGGCAGATGAACGAGAAGGACAGTGAAGCTTCTGGTAAGATCCGCTGGACAAGAACACCTTGATGGGGATGATGGGGCAGGCAGGGACAAAATGAGCAGAATTGGGGTTTGCTTGTAGACGTGTGGATATAGAATGGGGATATAGATACGAGACTGGCATTAAATTTAGTATTGAAGTTGAGTATAATAAAATAACGGCTAATTCAGTGCAAATGTATGTGAGATTGTTTTAAAATTAACGTGTATAAAGGGTTTCACTTGAAACTATTTTAAAATATGAATTTGACATGTTGGTACATACGTATTCACCGTAAATGCAGTTTAGCTTGCAACAGTGTATCGGTTTTGTTAATCTATGCATAAGTCATAAGTTATATTCAACAATTATTTTTTGTTCTTTTAAAATCAGATGAAAAGTCGATTCTAACTGGATATAAATGTACTTCATTCAATCATACTCACTATATTTTTTACATTAATTTGTGCAAAACAAAGCTAGCCACTTCCTGTTAAACTTGCAATGCAAAGTACAAAATCCTTAGTACCTTTTATCATTATATGATGTACAAAGTAAAAATTTTAAATGAAACCTAAAATGCACGTTTTAATCTGTAAAAAAAAAAAATTGAATATATATATTTTTAAACTTCTGATTTGGCAAAACAGCTTACTCACGCCATTCAAGATGGCTGCCTTGTTCACGCTAACATGGCGTGAGAAGAAGAAGCACAGTTAGAGTAGAAGCTACCTGTAAACAACCTGCCACTTCTAAACAATATAGTTTTCAGCATTCCAGCATAAACAAGACTTTCACATTAACAAATGTTATTATCATCCTGTTAATGTTTTCAGATGTTGTTTCCATGGAGTTTTTTTTTTAATGTTTCAAATTAATTAATCTCATGTGCTGAATGGAAGTCTGAAAAATCCAAGTACTGGTATATCATACAACAGTAAGTGTAAAACCTTCTGCAGTAAGAGTGAACAGTTGGATACTAATTACCATTTCCTCAGAAGAAAACAGTTGAGTTTTGAGTTCTGTGAAATGTTTGGGTGTGGTGGCCTTGCCCAGCTGTAAAGTGTACAGAAATGGGGCGGAAGAGTGTTGGCTGTTTGTGTGTGTGTGTGTGTGTGTGTCGGGGGGGAGGGGGAGGCGGTGTCTTAACCACTAACTCTACAGGTGTGACTTCGCACAAACCGGGCACCTGGAGATTCCACGTCGGGAAGTACAGTGCAGTCATCCATAAAGTAGAAAGCACTACTAAACCCCTCGTCACAGTGTAGTGTTTCCTACTTTATGGATGAGTGTACTGTTGGCTACTGGGGACACATGCTACGAACCAAGTCACGAACCCTGACATGGACGTGTGGAAAGCGAAAAGAGGAAGCTGCTTTGTTTCATAAGGCTGTGTGCAGCTCACTGTGTCTCAGTGTAAACCCACATGAGCTGTCTGCACAAGAACAAACAAAGCTGAGGGGGAATTGAGCACGAGTTGCTCCAAGTCTAGTACTTCTACTGCATTGTATTTTGTTGTGTTTCTTCTTAAATTGTTCCAATTAATAAAGATAAAATTAAGAATGACTGATTTTATTGTGTCTGTGGTGAATTGTAGCACTAGGTCCCAGTGCACATCAGACATGTGGTTTATAACATTCATAAAGTCGCTCTCATTTAATTCTCATTTCATGCAAAATCACCAAGGAACATTAGCATGAAGATTTTATGGGAAAATAAATTTTATTTCTGTAAAAAGGTCCATAGTAAATGATAATGGCCCCTTAATTTAGCAATAATGGTGTTACCGTCAATCATCAAAAATGGTTCCGCATGCAAAAACAAAAACAAATAAACAAAAAAATTAACAAGACGAGACCATATTTACAGATGAGTTTCAAAAATCGATTACAAAAACCTCAGATTTACAAAATGTTTGATGTTTCTTGCCAAAGCTAGGACACGCAATCACACACATGGACAAAAGCTCTCTCGCCGTATGATAACAGCGTACCTCAAAAGAACAGAGTCACCGCCTTGAACAGAGTCACCGCCTTGAACAGAGTCACCGCCTTGAACAGAGTCACCACCTTGAACAGAGTCACCACCTTGAACAGAGTCACCACCTTGCCCGCTCAGTGATGTGTTTCATGCGAACCCTCCTCAAACGCCACCTCCAGTGCATCCAGTGACTGGAAAAAAGCAACACAACTAACGTGTCGCACAAGCGAACCAAAATAAATGGCAGGTACTATAAATACATAAATAGATTCATAAATAAGGCGGAATATGGGTGTAACACCATCATGCATGCAGTCAGTAGAAGTACAGAATAAGTAAACACTTAAGACAAAACAATGTCTTGTAAGGTTATTAGGCACTGTGGCCTAATGTAGTCCTACTAGCAGAGTCCTGCCTGTCCCAAGCGGGACACCAGAACTAGCGTGCAGCAGAGGTGATGGGGAGTCTACAGACCAGCGCATCTCTACGGTGTTCAGCAGGTTTGGAGTTACAGTGCAGGTTGGAGAGTGCTGTTTGCCTACAAACAAGAGCGATTTACGTTCAGGCAATGGAGAAGCTGCTAACTGTTCGATGTGTGCGGTTGGGTTTACGGCGATCGAGGCTGCAGGTCTTTACAAGATTTTTCTGGCTAATAATGGTAGCAACATCAAAACTGTGTTTTGTTCACTGGTGGTTTTACACTCTAGTTCAGAGGAGAAATGGAATATATATATATTAAAAAAATGAACATTCAGAACTCAGGCTGAACACTTCCTATCTACAGAGTTTCTCATATTTGGACTCCACCCCCCTAGCTGGCTGGTGTTTCATTACTGGTTTCCATGACACCAGATCACCAGAGGAATATACACCACACCTAAGGGTTCGGCAAGAGTGAGATCCTGGGGTCTGGACCCCCTGGTCCCTAGATTAGCTGAGAGAGAGACGACTCCACCACCACACGGCTGATTAACTACCAGTTGAACCTGAGAAATGATTTCACATGAGCATCGTAGGCACACAAAGAGAACTGACACACAGTTAAACAGACAGACACAAACAGACCTTATGCATCAGATGTGGTCACCCAGTACAGTACAAATGTGTGACAATGTCAAGGTGTGTGTGTGCATGTGTGTGTGTGTGTGTGATCAAGGATACTGCATATCAGGTTCCAGAAACACTGAAAGATTTTTTCACTCTTTGGGGCATCGATGCAACGCTCCAGGTCAGAAACAAAGAACATAAAAAAGATCTTTTTTCAAAGACACACAGAGCTTGTGCAGAACAAAGGGAACTTTCTATTCCTTTCAGACATCTCTCATATCCTCTCTGACAGACATTACAGCAGTGGCAGTGTGCCAGACAGACCAAGACATCAGATCTGCATCTTCCTCAAATATAGAGTCAGGGTCCAGAGCCTCCTCTAGAGTCAGAGTCCAGAGCCTCCTCTAGAGTCAGAGTCCAGAGCCTCCTCTAGAAGTCATAGTCCAGAGGCATCTCTAGCGTCAGAGTCTAAAGCCTTTGCTAGAAGTCAAAGTCCAGAGCCTCATCTAGAACCAGAGTCCAGAGCCTTCTCTAGAGTCATCCTGGAGGAACACACTCTGGAGGAACTTCATACTCTGGAGCGCAAATGCCTATACATACTCTTACAATCAGTCTAGAGACTTCTGACAGAAAGACATGAAACAGATGACCTCAGATGCCCTGTATTCAGCAATAAGCAAGGAAGTGGAATAACAACAACTGCTTGACTCAGTAAACCTAGGAGTCTTATTATTGTGCATTGACTCTCCACACAGAAGGTCACCTTTCTGTTAAAGCATCTGAAATCAACTGGACTTGATGCAAAGACTCAAATGCCTGATAAGGTTCTGAAGCGGTGAGATGAAGCACTCCCTGACTCAGTGACTCAGCGAGAGCAGCAGACAGGCAGAGGGAGCGATGTGCCGTGCTTCCGCCATCCCAGACACGCCCGTTAACCACCGCACCACGTAAACAGCCGAACCAGCGCAAACACGGGAAAACGAGTGCAAGTGATTCACGATAACAGTCTCTCGTTTTGTTGTTTTCCTTCTTGTTTTCTTTTATTCCTTCTTACTGGAGCCAAGCTTCTTGAACAGTTTCTTCCCTTTAGAAAAGAAGCTTTTCTTCTTCTTCCCAGGGGGGGAGGTGTTGGCAAGGATGGGGTTTCCCATGGGCTGGAGCAGGGGCGTAGCAGGGGCGGGGCTCGGGGACGGGGCCAGCCGGGGCTCCGGCTGCCGCTCTGGGCAGATGTGCGGTGGATCCGAGCCAGACGGCGCAAACTCTCCGGTGGCCACGGGAGGACTCATTGGCTCCGTGGACGCAGAGAGACTCACCTTCTGGGCAAAAGAGTGCAGAGGTCAAAGGTCAGCTGACTAGAGTCGCTCTCATTACTTGCAGGTAAAAAAAAAAAAAACAACTAAAACAACCCAGGAACAGCTAATGCGAACAGCATGTAACAGCAAACACAGCAGTTATGGTGTGCTGGGAGTGACACATCAGGCAGAAGTTTAATTCCATCCATCAAACTGGCCAGGTTAGTTTCAAGGAGAAAGCGACGATGTGAAGGAATGTCCTAGGGGCTTGTTGTAGGGACCGAGATCTCTAGGTAGGGAAGGGTGCAAGGGTGAGATTCTGGACAGGGCGAAGCCCCAGGGCACTACTACAGTGGGACATGGAGAGCAGGACACTTACGGTTTAAAGTGCACTTTCCTTTGTCTCTGCACCCAACCAGAGGAACAGATACACACATATACATGCACACACACACACACACACACACACACACACACACATATGCACACACAGAAAATCGAATGAGACATGCTCAACCAACGAGGATGTGTGGAGCAAACAAGAAGTGAACAGAACTTGCAGGTTCATTCACACACACACACACACACACACACACACACACACACACACACACACACACCATGTGCAGAGTGGACACACACACACACACACACACACACACACACACACACACTCACTTTCACGTGTGCACCTACTGGTGGATCACGGCTGTCCAACAAGCCTTTTTCTGCTGTTCCCACCCCCTCACAAGTCTCAGGAAAGGCCTGTAGGAAATTAGAGGGCACCAGGCCCTTTCGCCCATTCAGTTCTCCCTGTGGTGGCAAAAACAACATATCCCATCATGCACTCCTATGCATAGCCAATCACACAGACCATTGCATAACAATTTTCACTCACTGGAAGGCTGAATTCTGATTTCAGTGTCAAACGAACTCCAATGGAGGAGATCATTTGTTCCATATAGCACCACTCACATAAAAGAAGCCGTCATCATCCATATCCCCCAACACATAGATTATGTCCCCAGCCTTGAAGGTCAGCTCAGCCTGAAGGGGGCAGTATAGAGAAGTGAAGGCATGTTGCTGATAGTACATCAAACATGTTCATATCCCTTCTGAAGTCTTCTGATGTACGAGTGAGCATTGTGGTCTAAGTTCACCTCGATGTCAGCGTTCGGAGAGCTTTCACTCGGGTCGTAGTCGAAGATGGCTACCATCCTGCGAGGTACAGGGTTTCCCATGGCAACAGCAGAGTGTTTACTGATATCTGTCAATCAAAAGTAAAGGATGTAAGCAGCTTTCCATGGATACAGCACCTCTGGATGTTCGAACAACTACTGCAACTACTGGGAAACAAGACAAGAGGTCAGAAATGTGATGCTCCACGAGCACTGGATGACTAGAGTGCAGCACAAACACATGAATGGACACGGAATCACATGCAAGAGCAGTTTTGACTGTAGATTTACATTCTAGACTCAGACATGACATATTCCCAGCATGAGCCCACCTGATCCAACTCACCAAGTGAGTTCAGAAACCCATCATGGTTGAGTGTGTGTGTGTGTGTGTGTGTGTGTACAGGGGACACACAAAAATATGACATGCAATACATACTGCACTTCAAACAATTGTATTTTTGAAGGTTTAAGTGTTGAGGGACGACTGGAAGGTGAGGGGGGCGACAGGTGGATGAGAAGGTCAGGGGGGGCGACAGGTAGATGAGAAGGTGAGGGGGGGCGACAGGTGGATGAGAAGGTGAGGGGGGCGACAAGTAGATGAGAAGGTGAGG
>JAOYMR010000002.1:9851055-9865495 GCA_025802075.1 Tenebrosternarchus preto | reverse complement strand
GCACACACACACACACACACACACACACACACACACACACACACACACACACACACACACACACACACACCCCACAGACATGCTGAGGATGACGTATGGTGACAGAGGTGCTGAATAAAACAGCAGGCAATAACAGAGACAGCCCAAGGAAAATTCCCCTAACCGCATGACTTCATTAACTCAACCAGCTTTTGAATGTCCACAAAATTTACCCTGTCACTCACAAACACACAACAGCAAATCGCACTATATTCAGTACATCACACAAACAGACATGGCAGGTGAGCGAGTGGCTAGCCATCATGCCCCCACCACCACCACCTCCTCCACCTCCTCGGGTCCACTAGCTGGAACTGTGCCGCATTGTAGAAAATAGCCTTTGCTAATTACCTCGTCACGTTTCCACTGAGCAAACACATTTGGATACAGTGGAACCCCAGGGAGATCACCTCCACCCAGGGAGATCACCTCCACCCAGGAGCTCGTGTGCATCTAGGTGTTTGTGTGTCTATACGGTCTATGTGTGGGGGAGAGAGTCTAGATTCTTCAGTTCAGTATGTCATGAAGTTATATATGAGGCCCCAGAGAGAAAACCATGAGCCTCCCCGGAAGAAACTCATCAGGGTAGCAGCTCTGATGTGGTTGTGTTCAGCATTAGTGCTTCTGGAGCTTCCGACAACCGGTTTAATTTAACACAAGTAATTACTAATTACTTTGGGAATAAAGACACAGGGAGACTCCACAACTGAGAGTGTGGAGATGGTACAATCTCATCAATGTTAATTGAATATGTTCCCATTTGCGTAGGTTATGAAGTGACTGAAATGCACCAAGCTAACGAGGACAAACTGCTGATTCACAAAGTTTGAGACAGTTTGGCCCACAATGCTGAACAGACCCTCACCCAATTGCCCTCACAGCAAATAAGGAAAAATGGTGAAGGCATTAATGCCAATGGTGAAAATTAGGGCTGTACAATATATTGTTTGTTCATCTTTATCACAGTACTGGCTTTGGCAATACCGATATTACAGAAAACTACAACATATAAAAAGTGTGCAATAAAACTCAGAAGTGAGGGAACATTTTGGCAGATTTTTTAATCACCTGTAGTTCTTTCTCCTTACACAGTTCATACCTCACATCTCATCCTACTGATCAGACGAATATAAAATGCTGTATACTGTATGTTGATGGTTAGAGAAAACCTAAACATGTCTGCCACCTCTAACAAAACCACATCTTTTTTTTTTATTTCAAACATCCCACCCGAGTGTTCTATGAATGACTTAAAGACCCAGGAAATGTATTGTAAAATATTAAACACCATAATAGAAATACAAAAATACTGCTCAAAAATCAACCAAATGGTCATCAGTCTAGAGTGACATTATGAGTGTGGTCCTACTACTCCAATCAATGTGTGTGTGGTCCTAGTACTCCAATATGAATGTGGTCCTAGTACTCCAATCAATATGAGTGTGGTCCTGGTACTCCAATCAATATGAGTGTGGTCCTAGTACTCCAATATGAATGTGGTCCTAGTACTCCAATCAATATGAGTGTGGTCCCGGTATTAGCACGCTTGATTGACAGCTGCCCGTCACAGATTTGTAACCTACTAAATTGGTCAAGCAAAGCTGAACAGAACTGTGCAAGCATGGAGGACTCTACCCATTTTCCACTGGAGAAATTGCAAAATAATTTTCTGGAATTTAAATAAACGCAATTCATAAGACACACCTCATAAACACTGGGTACCTAGAACACATATTATCCTAATTAGAATCCACAGATTCCGGTGCATTTCATCTTTAATGAATTGTGGCACTTGTGTGATCCAGCAAACCAGGGCGCGTTTAAACGTCACGTTAAACATTCACGTGTGTGTTTTAATACAACGCAGATGAAAACTAAAGCAAACGCAACGCAAACACACATCTGCAACACCGCAGTGTGACGTTCAGCCTTAGTGGAGATCCCTTACTGCACAGCACCACAACAGCATGGTGGCCTTTCACATGCTGGACAGACATTCTGTTTATTCAGTCCCAGTTGGTCTGAATTACTGTGATGTGCATGACCATCGTGTTGGGAAGTACGAGTACGATCCAGCAGGTCTACACGAGTCCACAGACTGGGTCGTGCGGCCCGTGGACGTTCACATTCCCCTCCAGCCATCATTCGCTGCCAGCAGCTCGCAAGCCACCATCGTCCAGTCCATGGCCTGACAAGAGAGAGAGAGAACCAGAGCCGTTCTTGGCCCACCAAGACTGACAGTGCGAGGGTGTCGAAAGTTTCCAGAGTTCCAATCATGCAACACCTCACATGGTGCTGGGGACGGACTGCACCAGTTCGGTTCAAGCGAACTCCAGATTATAGGAGGACTGGAAAGGGCTTCTCTGGACCGTTCCTGGACTTGAAAATAGCTTCCACACTTGATCAAACATGCAGAACTCGCAGAGCAAGCTGTCCTGGTTCCGGAAAAAAAGCTCTAGTGTGAAACGCCCTTCAATTAAAGTCAAAGTCGTGAGTTCGGGAACAATATGTTCAAACTGTGTGTGTAAACATAACTGCAGATTCTTCTACACTAACTAAGGCTACAAATATCCCCTCTTTCAGTTTCTACTTCAGCTGCACTTGAGTAGAACAGCCACAGTCACCAGGACATATAAAAATAAGAATCAAATGAAGGCAAGGTGAATCAGATGAAGGTGAATCAGATGAAGGTGAATCAGATGAAGGCAAGGTGAATCAGATGAAGATGGTAAGGCAAGAAATAATAACAGACGAACAATCGCTGACTGTGTGAATACAACACAGAAGGGATTCGTGAATATAACGCTGAAAGGATTCGTGAATTAGGAGCCCTAAAATGCAATTTTTTTGCAACTTTCTAAGCAGCTATATGTCGTCTGTATTCATTAGTCAGCCACTGCATTTGGGGAAACTACTGCAAGTGCAATAACCCCTAGAAATCGAATGAACTTGGCCCAGCTGATGCTGCAAGACTGCGAAGACCATCCCAGAACTGAGGAGGCACCAAACCTGTTTCCGAGCACTGTAGCGCTGCATCTTTATGAAGAGAGAATGGTAACTGGTCATCTCAGCCTGGAGCAGAGCCTCTACTGTAGGCTGGCCTCTGGGTTGTGCTGTAGCTTTAATTAATAATTGAGCATTGCTGGTTTTGGGGAGGGAGGGATCTCCATATAACCCAGTTATAACACTGACCCAATAGCGCCTCCCAGTGTTCTCTCCAACACTCTCATAGACACACAGGTCTCTATAAGATCACCATTTGAATTAAAAGCACAACATATCAAAAGAATCCCGAATTTCAAGTCTACAGCAGACCAGAGCCGAGTTCAGTCCACCTCATTCACATAAAACAGGGGTGAACTGGCCACATACGCAGCCCTCATTCCCAGTGGAGCTTCTGATTTAAGCAGTTCATCAGGCTAAAAGGCCATTACAGCAGTCCGACCCAAGACGAGCTGCTTATAAACGCACCAACGGTGCCACGTCCGCAGGGCCGATCCGTGCATCCCCGTGCATTCTTCTTCTGTTCCGTGGATGGCGCTGGCTCAGCTCTCCTCGAGGCGGCCGCGGTCGAGCTGGGGAAAGCAGCGCACACCTTCACGCTCGCCAAGCAGGAGACAGAACTGTTCTGGGGCACGAGGCGGCAGTACCCAACACCCAGCACCCAGCACCCAGCACCCAGTACCCAGCACCCAACACCCAGCACCCAGCACCCAGCACCCAGCACCCAGCACCCAGTACCCAGCACCCAGCACCCAGCACCCAGCACCCAGCACCCAGCACCCAGCACCCAACACCCAGCACCCAGCACCCAGCGGTGCGTCTCTGCAAAGAGCATCACTCTGCTTGGCGGCTGTCCAAGAAATCAAAGAGGACACTCTCCACCCTCGACTCCCGTCTCATCCCCACAAAACATCCCACTGTTTCCATATCTCCTCCTGAGGCAACGTCTTTATAATTCTGCAACACTTTCAATGTTGAAGTCTACCAAGTCTTACAAAAAATAAAAATTAAAATACAAAAGAAAAATGGAATAAGCAACATTAAAACGTGAGAGAACTTTCTCGGTGAATGGGACAGGAGTGCACTGAAGACTTAAGTACATCACAGTGGTGTTGTAGGGTTGGGTCATGAACTGCTTTGCATGTTAAGGTATGAATTTTTTATTTGCTTCTACACAGAAAGCCACTGTGCTTTCAGAAGCCCAGCAGAGAGCTGTAGGTGGGGAGGTTATGAGGCTGTACAGTTCTGCACATGCAGTAGCTTTTTAAGAGATCACACCGAGACACCTGAAACGCGGAACTCTTGAACGACCTTTAAAGGTGGTGATACTGCATCATTAGTATCTGAGGATTTCACTCAATCCAAGGACAAATCTAGAGGTTGCCACAATCTGGGTAAATCAGGTGTAAACCTTCATTAAAATGGTTATGAAAAATTAAATCCATCACCATATCATGGAAGTCATGAGAGTGGCTCACAGAGAGAGAGAAAGGGGGTGAGAGAGAGAGACAAAGCTGGGGGGGAGGCAGGACATCTGCATGACAGACACATAAAATGTGAGCACTCTGGTTCAGGGCAAAAAACAACACAAGCTGCTGTGTCATTCTAAATTAGCTCCCACAAAACAACTAACAAGAAGCGCTGGAGGATTTTTTTTCACAAGTTCATGATTATCTGATGGAATGGTTGCAAAATCAGTCAGAGTGCGAGATTTTGTGATACCGACCTGCAGCCTAATTGTTATGTAGGAAAGGGAAAAAGCGCTAGTATTCCCCCTCTAGACTTAACATCCAGAGTAACCTGGAGAAACAGAGCTGGGGCCGAGGAAAGATCCCTCCCTCTCAGGCTGAGCTACTGCCCTCTTCCTCTCATCAGTGGAAATGTACCCAGGCATCACCGGGCTTCATCCTAGCCTTACCTCACAAGACATGCTGAGCTGGTATTCTCATGCGAGACTAACTGGTTATACTAGGAGCCAGAGACATTTTCTTTCTTCGAAAGGGTGGAGTAGGACTGAATTATTCTGAGTGCTAGAACAGAGCAGGCACAGTGAGAAAAACTGTCCCCCTTATACATTTAGTCTTACTCCTCAACAGTTTTTATTCATTTCATCTTTTTTGGTGTAATGTACAAAACTAACGGCTAGACCACGCAGCTGTGAGACAGCAATGCGGTGGAACCGAGATGTCCGTTTGGACATGCTGCTTTACCCAGATGAGCCCGGTGACTCAGCAGGTCCGGTGGGAGACATGTCAGCTGTTCGGTCTCCAAGTGCAGGAGCTCCGGGGAGGTGAGCTGTGTCAGCACCGTGGATGCGAGGGGATCTTTATTGTTACTCACCTGCATATTGTTACTCACTCACCTTTATTGTTACTCAAGCATAATCAGCTTCCCTGGATAGTCTCCCAGTTTCACACATTAACACCCTCCCCAATCTAGGAACTGTGAATCGGCTATTGCTGTCTGGCGATGATCAGGTTGCCCTGTTGATTTCTGGGAGTTACGTGGACGGCCATGATCACTCCAGCTCACCCACACTCAACCCCTCGAAGCAAGACCCACTCCTGTTGTTACATAACCTCCCCCCACAAAAACAGCAGAAAATAGCAAAGACGAGTCTCAATTACCATGTTATCCAGAGTGTCCTCTGAACACCTGGAGGGAAATGACTTCTCCAGGGATGGACTGGATCTCGGCGGCTCCTGCCCCAAGTCGGGTGAAGTCCTTTCGGGGACAGTTCCGTTGCACCCTGCACTGGTAGTCCCCTCTTCCACTGATGAAGAGCAGCGAGGGGTGTCCTTTGTCTCCGATGGGCTCCACGAGATCGGCCTGCTTCGTTTCATGGGTGGCGAAGGCTCACGGTGAGGCTTCTGGGATAACGAGCGAGTGATGGGCAGCGGCCTCGCACCCGTGGGTTCGGAGCGAGCCTCGCTCCGAGGCAGGGCGACACTCAGCAGGTTGGTGCAGCTCTTCGACTTCGGCCTGGGCGGCTGCATCGCTCGCCGTTCCCTGTTCTCCTCTTCCTCCCCTCGCGCAGGAGGCCCATGCGCCTCCAGCAAGTGGCAAAGGAAGTAGCTCCTCTCCAGCTCCACTTCCTGCCGGAGGCAGCGCAGGAGAGCGGCCTGCTCCCCCCCCAACGCCTCCCCATGAAGGGTCTCCAGAAGCTCCTCCAGCTTACGGTACACCCGCCCGTTCCCCAGGCACCCCGGCTCGCCACGTGCACGCGAGGCACAGACGTCAGCCCCGATGCCGGTGATCTCGTCAGCCAAGGCCCCGTGCAGTTCCCCAGTCCACCACAGGGGGGCGACGTCGAGCCGACCCTGGTCCCGCCTCCGAGTCCTGGAGTGAAGCTCCTTCTCTTTTCGCTGCCCCTGGAGCTTCGGAGGGAACCGATTGTGTGCACGTTGGTTCCGGTACCGCTCCGCCTCTGCCGTGGCCTGGACTCGCACTGCTTCCCAGGCTGGGTCGGGAATGGGAGCGGAGCGGGAGGGGGCTTCAGATCCACCCCCGGCACGTTTGTGGCAGGGAGAGCCTTTCAAGGAGGAGAGATCAGGGGGGTTACTGTTTGCTCCAGCTCTGCCCATAGTGCTGTTAGCGAAGGCGGCAGAGAGAGGCCAAGTCGGGCCTGAGGAGGAGACATGCAGCAGGGAGAAGGAGGACAGAAATGTAAAAGAACCAGTAAGCAAAGGTCAGAAGGTCATGCAGAAATGAAACCACACACATTATTTTTTAGTTTCTTCATGACAAGAAGGCAAGAGCTGCTAGATCTTTATAACAAAGGCAGACCAATTAATTTACTTGCAAGTGAGCATCTAACAGATCAAATGTTTCCAAAACTAGGAACGTCATTCCAGAGTTTGCATGATGTTGTTTCTCACTGTCTAGCAGCTGACTAACTATACCTGCCATAAAAGGAAAAGACAGGAAAAGAGAACAAAAGTTCCTTTGAAGTGGCTTTAAGTGCAATTGAGGGCCAGACAAAAACAAAAAACCATTCAGAGGAAGCAAAGTTTCTCCCTTCCCACCTTCCGTCTCCTAGACAGCTGTAGTGAACGGAGTAACAGCACACAACAGTATCAGCGTGAACTTTAACATGTTTTAGTACTACAGCAGCACATAAAGATAAGATGATGTAATGAACCCAAAGTTGTCCTCGCTGTTTAGACGCTCGCCAGTCTATTCGTAGCCAATAAATGTTCGCAGCTCGGCTGAATCCGCATTCAAAACCGCCCAATGTCGGAACGGTCTGTACAGGAAGGCTTACCGATGTTATGGACAATACTGCCATATATCCTGCCCCCCCGCCCTTTATATGCCTTCTGCATATAAGGACATGCAGAAGCGCACGTTTTGTACCGGTCTTATGTACACTGAACTACCTAAACTAATTAAATCAGATCGACT
The DNA here is from genome assembly GCA_025802075.1 of Tenebrosternarchus preto. Classification (NCBI taxonomy): domain Eukaryota; kingdom Metazoa; phylum Chordata; class Actinopteri; order Gymnotiformes; family Apteronotidae; genus Tenebrosternarchus; species Tenebrosternarchus preto. The sequence goes on along the minus strand of JAOYMR010000002.1, from coordinate 9,858,049 downwards.
GTTGTGTAACGGTCGGCTTTAGTAACATCACAAGGTAGAAGATGAACGTTAACGCGCTGTATATATCATACAAGCGAGGGTCCAAACATGGCAAAGACAGCCTCCAATAAAACTCTAGTGAGAATGTAATTTAAACATCGTCAGTATTAGCTAGCTACATAATTAGCTAGTGATTCGATATAACAAAATACTATGCCATAGTTCGATAATAAAACAGAATATTTCGATTAATCGTTTCCAAGAGATATCTTGCCGTGGTCTATTGAATATATGGTATTCAAGACTAATAGATATACGCTAAAATGGTTCGTAGTAGGCAAGACGTGCTACGTTAGTGGAGAGGTTTGCAGTTTGCTGATCACAGCATCTTATCAGTCAAACCGCTCTGTCAGATACAACAGGTGATTAGCGGTTAGCTACGCTGCTATATCGCCCCGTTATCACCAGCATCGCCCGGAAAACTGTCCCCGCAGCTGATTAGATAAACACGTCGGTTTCTATGATACCCTTAAAAAAATCATCGCCAAGACTGTCCAACACGATTCTTGTCATTTCAGATTATGCTGTTTATATCTTATTAATATTCACATGTAGAGCTATATTTTCACCTTATGCTATTAGCGGGCTAGCTCGCTAACTAGCTGGGTTTTTTTTTATGGATGTCAGATGAGCAACGGCCGTTTACCTCACCGCTCGAGGAAGACGTCTTCAAACCACGCTCTCGAGCGCTCTTTACAATATCCCTCAGGTTTTATCGGCTTTTATTTATTTCAGGGCGCCAAACCAGGACAAAACAGCCAGCAACATATCAGCGTCATATTTAGTACTGCTTAGTCTCGGAGTTGATCCGCAAGACGCCGCAAAGTTGCTTCCAGCACAACATAATGTCCGGCTGCTGGACCCAACTTTTAGGCGCCCCATCATGGGGTGGTCCGCCGTGAATTCCGTGAGTCAAGAGCGACCACTGGTGGCCGCTCTGTGGTAGTGCATACGATGAAATTTTTCGTCATACTGTGGTTGAGCGTCTGAGCGTCTTGCAGACGATATTTAACTGCAGTTAGAGATGTGGTTCATTTTCCACTCAGAAAATGTTAGCGTTTACTTGGAGCAACGTGAACACAACATTACCGATTGTATGTTTCATTAGAAAAGTGAAGTGATTTATGTTTAATGCATCATAGTTTAATTTCAGTTTAATTTCAAAGGATGCTACCGGGTTATCTACCGCTTGTGCTAGGCCTATATGGGTTTATTCAGAATAATATAACTGTTGCACAGAGGTTGCTGATTGTAAATACTGTTGTCTTATTTAGAAATGTTTTTATTGACTGTTGTGTTGTCACTCAAGCATATTTCATTGATCCATTCTGAAACGATCAATAAAAGATTCATTATTAGATTGTCAGTCTCACACATCTCACACTTCTGCAATGTTTGGTTTCAGCACAGCCCCTTTTTCTCTGCCCCCTCCGGTTTGTTTTTGTTTTTCACTCTGACCCCTAATTTTATCTATCAAGGTTCAGGGGGGTACAGGGGGTGATAGAGAATCAATGTTTCATAAATGGTCCCTACAAACGATGGTCACTGTTTTCCACAAAGCACTTGTGTAGTTCAGATCATTACAGAACTCCTACACATAATCCTCGAGTCATGCTGATGAGGAATTATTGCATTATATGGCCCTGGGTGTGGCCTCTGGGATGGAAAAGACAGTGACTTTGACCCAGAATAGAAGGTTTCAGTCACACCAACATGAAGGATGTGGATCAATGTTAAACACTGATAAGATGCATGTAGCATGTGGGAGTTTTTGTTTTTTTGCCTCATTTTGGACCGTTTTAAGGTCAAGTCCCAGAGAGCAAATTCTTAATTTTATGCATAATACTTCATTATGCTATTTTACATTTTATTTTATTATATATTTTAATTTAAATGTGTTTTGTATTTGTTGGGTGAGGTATATACTGCACACACATTTTGCACGCTGACCTCTATAGCTGTAGTGACCCACAAAGTGTCACTAGAGGGAGCTTTGAGTCATGTTGCACATAAATGTACGATATTTTTGCCAAAAATTGTTAAACGAAATTGCACACAATCAATATGTTAGGTATAAAATTCCAAATAATTAAATGCTCGACTGTTTCAGTGCTTTTTTTGTAGTCAGCTGGTTCCCCTTTGGCTACCGAACTGGCTTTTAGTCATGTGCACTCCATGAACTGTGGAATCCAAAACCTGCTATTTCTATAACGCAGCGAGAAATGCGATATCAGAGCATCTGGCTATGAATGTATTTTCTATATATGCCTGCTCTAAGGAAAGAGTCTGATGATGTACTGATAGTATAATCAAGGGCATAGCAGCTGTTCTAGCAGCTAAGCAATGTGTCAGAGAAGAGAAAAGCTAAACAAGCGAAATCTATACTGTATATATACTTGTTGACTTAATTATTGTAGTATATATGATTATAAAAATGTGAAATCGTCAAGTCTAGCATTACTTTTTTTTTTACCCACGTTGCTGTGACAGGAGCTGTACTCCTACCCCTGTTGCTCTAAGTTACAAAGGGATGTGAAAGCCACTTTTTTTTTTCTTTAAGGAAATTCTTCACTGCCAAAAAATTCTGAAGCTGGCAGCCAGCAGCTCCTGGATGTAAGCAGTGCGTTGGAGGAGTGGCAGTATTGGCTGTAGGGGGCAGAATGCCCTTCTCTAATCCCTAACAACCACTAAAATCTTTCATCCATCTGCACTGCAAAATGTGTCATCAAGCTCATGGGAAATGTATATTTAGTCAGTTTCAATTTACACTGCCCCAGGATCATTGGACATCAGAGAAATACTCTCTCAGCAGTTTGAATACCCAGTGCAACTCACTGTGGTGCCCATCCAGTCAGAGGTATTAGATGAGATCTATCAATCCGAACACAAGGAGCCCGCTCTCCCAAAGCACCCACCCGACCACACCTGTGCTCTCCACCATGTGCAAACAGCTCATCCTGTGGGTGGGTGTTTACCTCAGTACACATCATCTCAAGGGACACAGGGTTATGTGTCTCAGTTATACTTGTTTTTGGCGGGAGGCCTTTAGTATTACCTTGCTGTTGACTTTATTGCAAATTTATTGGACCGACCACAGTCTTTGTTATTATTGGTATTTCCCCAAAGTGTGTTGTTTCATTTCTCTCCCCAAGTTACTCACAGCCATGGAAACTGAGTTTATTCAAGTATTTCGAGTTTAAGGCTTCCCTAAGGACATTGTTTTGTGTAGAGAACTGCAATTTACCTCACGTATTTACCTCACATATTTACCTCACATATTTAGCACGTCTTGGACAAGTTGTAGATCAGTGTAAATCTCTTCTTCAGATATAATCCCCAGTGCAGCTGAAAGTTTTAATGACTAATGCTGAACATGCTTTCCATGGTTTTGTTGTGCTTCCAACCAGGGGGAGTGAAGTTGCTTCTTCTCATAAGCTGTGTACATGTAAAACTCACCGGCAAACTCTACAGGTCTCTACAGGTCTCACCACACTGTAGTGTATGTGGTTACCAGCCTCCACTGTTTTTCTGGTCCTGTGAACCTTCAGACGAGGACATCCTTGACCCGTCCCTGATCACTGATTTCCATCTCCATCATCCAGAGCTGCTCTGGTGTCTCAAAGAGGCCCTGGAGTGCCAAGGAGCTATCGGTCGGAGAGAGGAGAAGCGGAAGTCCGTAGCAGCAGTGAAGATGCGAGTGATGAACTCTAAGCAATGTTTTTTTTTTTGCAAAGGCGTGTTCTTTTTTCACAAGGAAAGGTAGGAGACTTAGCAAAGCCTCTAGCAGAGGCTAGGAACCGTCAAAGCGAAACGCTGAACCCTGTGGGGATTCATTTAAATGAGAAAAAGGTGTGTGAGATTATTCAATCAGTGAGGAATAGGTGTGGGGTTACTCAATAAGTGGGTGATTGGGACTGGGGAGGTGAAAGTGTGCTGTGATAGGTGGAGGGCTACGAGGGCTGGCTGAGTATTGGCCTGGCAGTGGTGTGCTGCTTGGTTGCCAGGCAGAATATGCCAGTGTCTGGACCCCAGGTCACATGTAGTGCACCCCTGAATTATTTTTTGTGTTTTTGCCCTAGTTGTTTTGTAGACTTTTATCTTAGATTTTGATTGTTTTTAGATTTGCTCCAGAGCTGTATGTTTATGCCAAATTGTAATGCAGTCACAATGGTGGAAAACACACATGACATAACTTTTCAGTAGCAAAATGTGCCAGAATGAAAAGTACAACCTCTGTAATAATGTTTTTTGATGTTTTGTGACCTCTTTACCGTAAAGTGATACTTTGTAATTGATAAAAAAAATAAATGCTGAATTCGTGTCAGACTTTAATACAATTCACCATGATGGGTAATCAAGGAACAAATATATTGAAATAACTATATTGAACCTCACTGAAATGTAATCATTAGAATGAACACAGTGAAATTAAATTTCAGCTTGTGATTAAACAGTGACATTCGGACAACGTGCCAAAATGAAATGTAAAAAAGCTCTAATTGAACGTCGCGCGAAAAACAATACAGGTACATTTTTACGAAATACTTTAATTAATGTCAGAACCGAATCCAAACCACCCTGAAATTCAATCAAGTCACAACTACACTGCGCTCCTCTGTGTGCGGCTGTGAACGTACCCAAACAACACAACAGACCTCGCCGCATTTCAGGCGAGAACAGTGCATTCACGCTACAGTGAAACCCAGTCACCACCCAATCACAGCCTGTCCTGCCTTTCGATATAAACATGCGCGCAATGCTAGAAAACGATCAATTAAACAGTCAAAATCGATGCCAAGATACATAATTTATATGCCCAAATACGTCAGTTCAGGAACTGTATAGACAACGCTGCCTCGGCAGAGTTACGAGGAAAATCTGGCCTGCTACCCTCTGGCAAACGATACCGCAGTGTGACGAGCAGGACGATAAGGCTTAACAACAGCTTCACGGCACAAGCCATCCGGATACTCGACCATCGCTGAACACTAACACTCAGGTCCGCAATTCAGTTAATGGAATCATCTACACAACCCACAGAGCTAATGCATAGTGTAAATATAAAAGTGTACAGTGTTTAATATATGCATTTGGACACCACGCGTGTACAAAACTATATAAGAAATTAAGAATGTGTGTACATCTATTTATTTCTTTATACTAGCGCAACCTGCACAGCCAATACTGTCTCTACAAACGTACATTGCTTTAGAAGTGCAGTAGCTGAAGGTTAGGTGGTGAGACGCCATGGTTATCTATTATATGCTGTTATGCTTGTGCACTTCTTTAAGCTTTCTACAAGCTGAGTACGTCTGGCACAAAATCAAATCATTATATTTTAACGAAACCAGACCCTTGAAATGTTGAACCTTGTACTTCCAGGTCAATAGGACCACCTCCAGGCTTTTAAACTCCCACTTTAAAAAGTCTTACCCTGCCAGGGCAGGGCGTGGGTATCTGGGCAAACACCCTAGTTAGTTTTCATGTGTGAAAAACTTGTGTCCTCTCCAGCTTCAATTAGATATGAATTAGCATTATATGCTAATCTTAACCATAACTCAATTAGATATTAGTGTTTATGCATGCACTGGCTACAATTTATCATCTCACACTTATGCCAACAACACTAGCTACATAACCTAGGGATAACCAGTCCTTAAAGACTCTTTTTCTTGTTTTAAAAATGTTAAATTATGGCACCCTAAGCACTTCCTCCAAGTACGTGAGAATAAGACAGTTATGTCCCTCTAATAGCACACCAACTGTGACCATCTGCAACCTTTCTCTTCTAACACATCTGTGTTAAAAAAAACATGTGGTTTGACTAGTTTTATCAGCAGAGATACATTGCCATATGAAATCATGTTTAATTACCAGGGAAAGCATTACACAACAAGTGTTATAATACGTTTATATCACAGTTAGTCCGCATTGACTTGATTACTGTAATTCTCTCTATATGAAGGTTAGTTCACATTGTCTTGTCAACTTGTCCAAAGTGCGATTCCTCACAGACACGAGGAAAGCAGACATTTCCATATGTCATGTCTGCTCTACACAGGCTTCCTGTTCCGTACAGAATTGATTTTAAAAATGAATGTTTTTATTTGTTTTTAAGGCGTTACAAGGTTTGACCCTACAGCGCATTTGTTATATGAGTAGTCATCACCGCTCTGATCTGCTGACAGATGGTTTTGCCTAAAACTCCAAGGTCTCGGTTTAAAAAGGAGGGAGCTCGTGCATTTTCAGGTTCTGCCCGTAGGCTGTTTAACAGCCTGTCTCTTGAAATGATGTCTGTATCAGATGTTGACAGCTTTAAATCTTGCCTCACCACCTCTCTCTAACCCTTAGCCAGTCCCCACTCTCAGTCTCCCACTTATTAGTTATTCCATTCACCTGTTACCACTTTACCCTGCTCCTATTTAAACCCTTGTAGGGGCTGAAATTCATCAGGGTTAATTCATAACAAACACCATGTTTGAGCACAAAGTTGTCCATACATGCACTTGGGGGCCCAGAGGGAGAACGAGGGAAATGGAACCCTGATGACTTTGAATTGACTTGAATACTGTTCAAAGGCATTTTATAAAAATTTCATTAATCAGATTCCCTGTAGAAAAGACTACACCATTTAGCCAGGAAAACCCCAAACAAACTAACAAAGGCAATGGTGTGAGTTCCATGCCAATGCCATAACATCAATGTTGAGTTGAATCCTAACACAGTGGAAATATTAATTTTAGTAATTGCCTTTGGGCAAAAACACATGGTTAGGTTTCTTCATCTCTGTTCCTCCCGCCCACTTTCTCTCTCTATCCATGACATCCAATCTCTGTTCCTCCCGCCCACTTTCTCTCTCTATCCATGACATCCAATCACTGTTCCTCCCGCCCACTTTCTCTCTCTATCCATGACATCCAATCTCTGTTCCTCCCGCCCACTTTCTCTCTCTATC
>JAOYMR010000002.1:9798677-9820352 GCA_025802075.1 Tenebrosternarchus preto | reverse complement strand
CCATCCATCCATCCATCCATCCATCCATCTATGAGGAGAGGTTTGGAAGCTACACCTATGTAGTACTTGCCATCTCACATTATATCAATTTCTCTAGAACCCCCCTTTTTATTTACCCTATATTTATTTACCATGGAGTTTTATTGTATTAGTTTTTTTGCATAAATTTTTATTTATGCATATTTATTTAAAGATTTTACATACAAAAAGTTTCTCATTTCTTGGGTGGCTCTAGATTTTTACCAGTACAGGACAAAGATAGGAGCCTGCATGTTCTGTACACATATTCATCATGAAAATGTATCCACACTGTGTCTGTAAATTACTGTCTTTATAGGGTGTGTGTTCACTCAAGATACACCAACACGCCTCCATTCACAAAACTCACAATGGAACCATGCAACAAAACACTCTAACATTCACTATAAAAAACCTTAAAACTCTAGCAGTGAATGTGCAGACACACACACACACACACACACACACACACACACACGCATGCGCGTATATATGTATGATTCTTATGATTCTTTCTTCATTCAGTTCTTGTTTCATCCCCCGGGTCAGTGCACCTCCCCCCAGACTGGCAGCCCTCGATTCTGCTGAACCAAGCACTGCTGATTCTTCAGTTCCTCTGTCTCTTCCTCTTTACACACATGCACACACACCAAAACACACACATATACATGCACACACACCAAAACACACACGTACACGTGCACACACACACTCACCGCACTTGAATACCAAAGCAACACTTTAATACTACTACTATTATTACACGATTATTAATTCTACCACTATTATACGACTGTTAATACTACCCCTATTACATGACTATTAATACTACCACTATTATTACATGACTATGCACACACTTTAATGCTACCACTATTATTACATCACTATTACATGACTATTAACACTATCACTATATTACATGACTATTATATAACTATTAATACTACCACTATTATTACATGACTATGCACAAACTTTAATACTACCACTATTAGTACACAACTATTACATGACTATTAATACTACCACTATTATTGCACGACTATGCACTCACTTTAATACTATCACTATTATTACACAATGCACACACACGTAGCTCTAGAAATGAAACATGCAGGCACTCTTGCACTTGGCTTATCTTCACAAACCTGACAGCTGCTTCACCAGTCAATGCCACCCTCTCATGAACAAACGGCAGAGACGTCCAGTCTTGAGAGCACCAAAGTGAGGATGAGGATGAAGAAGAATGATCAGAGATAAACACACACCAGAAGACGTTTTCAAATTGTTGTCAGAGCACAGTTGGAAGTGAATGGGGAAAAACAGTTTTGTGTTTTGAAGCGAGATGGCCAGTTTTGCCAGATTAGGTCTGCGTGTCAGGCATGCAACTATGGTTAAACATCTATGGTTGAATTACTAAACAGACATCAAAACAAGATGAGAGGTTGAATTAGAATTAGTGAATAATGTCTAATGTCTAATCCACACCATTTCACCCACTAATAACCTTTCTGATTTTTCCAGTGACAATTGGAAACTGTTCCACCATTTTTTCCACCCAGTTCAACCAGCTGTGCTCAGTTATCTGCTCCAAGGTTCATCAGCTGCTCTGGACCACAGCTGTGCTGTTACAGAACTGACCATAGTTCTTTGTATTTGAAATATCCTCTTATATCAAAGGGCTGAAACCTGGATAATAGAGCCTGTGCTTCTTTACCTGCTGATGTCAGCCGGGAGAAAGAATACTGAGTTCATGCCTTTGGTTCAGGCCCATTCCGACCATTGTGAAAATCATGGCTGACCTGTCCAAAGTATGCTTAAGAAGCACAAGTAAAGGTTATCTATGTTTTTTCTTCAGCTTTCCAGCCTTGGGGAGGAACGGTGATGAACTTCGGCATGACGCAGAGGACTGCCACTGCCCCAGCTCTGCCAGCGCCAGCCGAGGGTAAAGCACCTGAACCCTGACCCCTGACCCCTTACCTACATTAGACTTTGAGATGAAACGCTGCAACAAAAAAAACGCCTCTCTCAGTGGCAGACATTTCAAAAGCCGGCGGGAAGAGACTTCAAGAGCCAAAAGATTTGTGATGGCAATCGTGGTACGTCTGACGGCGGCTCCATGGAGATGCAGCTTCTCTCTCTGTGTGTCTCTCTCTCTGTAGGTACGCTGAGGTTAGCGGGTGGTAAGCACCGTTGCGAAGGCCGAGTGGAGCTCTTCCAGAGAGGCGCGTGGGGCACCTTGTGCGACGATGCCTGGGACCTCCAGGGCGCCCAGGTTGTGTGCCGCCTGCTCGGCTGTGGAGACCCCGTAGCCGCCCATGGAGAAGCCTTCTTTGGACAGGGTGACGGCATCATCCTCCTGGACAATGTGAAGTGCACCGGCAGGGAGACCTCGCTCCTCCAGTGCTCCCACATAGAGTGGGACGTGCACAACTGCGACCACTCTGAGGACGCAGGCGTGACGTGCACGCCCTTGTGATTCCGCCCATCAGCAGACCACGCCTCTCCGCCTCCGGCCTGGCCAATGGCTGGGGAGGGATGAGAGAGGTGTAGGCTACGGGACCTGTGTATATTTTGTAAATAACTGATGATTCTGTTATAATAAAGATATAGAGACGAATTAGTCCAGCTGGTGATGAAACCTAAGAGATAAATTATGCTTAGATATGGTTACTGACAGATATTTCTAGTGTTTTAATTATGCACTTTATGAATACCCAAATACACATATATTGTATGTATAAATATACATCAATTGTGTACAACAGTTGATATACAGTGGAAACCAAAGCTTTGACATTTCCTTCCCTTTTCCTAAGTCCACCGCCAAGATAGTATTTCTATTCAGATGAATTTGTTTCTGTAACATGTTACAGTTGTATCTACAGACCTTGATGCCCTCTTTGTTTTCTACTGTCAAAACCAAAGGTAAATCAAACCACTTGATTTATACAGTTTCAAGACTCTCCCAGCAGAACAGCATTTAGTTCCTAACAGAGTAAAACTGGTGCATGTCCATGTTTCTCAAATACGCTTTTAAATCTTGTCAACACTAGTTATATAAAAAGGCATGTTTTACCTTTGAAAGGGGATCTAAATGTTTTTGCAGTAAATGATGATCTTTAACTGACTTGGTCTCTAAAGCTTTCTATTGTTGGTCTCTGCATTTGTGCAAGACTAAACAAAAGCACTTTGTATTATATATGCATGAAGACTTCCAATACCATATTGTTCACTCAACTATTATTAATGCCAAACTGCTTCCTAGCACATCCTGTTCAGCATATATAATATATACACTTTAGAATACATACTGGCTTAGAATTTCGTATAAAGTTGTGAATTTTGAATCAAAGTAGTTTGATGTTTTTGTATCTAAAATACTTTCAAAAGGATAGATAACTTGGAAAGTTCTCTGAATTCTACAGAGTAAAAAAGCTAAAACTATTAAGCTAAAGGCAAACTGTCTAGACAGAAAAGGATATTCTCAGGTTTAAAGAGCTGTCAGTGAATATTACAGATGGGGGTAGCATCTGCTTTTATGCCTAATTACATTGTGACAATAATGCAAAAGTCTGCAAAAAGTCTACAAAATGAACATTACCTTTGTTTTAGTCTGTCACTAGTAAAAATGGCCAGAATAGCATCTGATCGATTGTAACAGGAGGTAGATTTTGTGGAAGTTAAGACATTTATTAGGACCTGTTTTGGAAGCACAGATTATGCTGTGATTATACATAACATATAATAACACCACAGCTGCCTGTGTTTCTTTAAGATGGTGTCTTCCTCATGAAGTTGTATGTTTCTCATTGTACATATCTTAATAAAATGTCACGGTGAGGTGCCTTTTTAATGTATTATAAATAATCTTCTGTATGCATCCATCAGATGTTGTTTTTCACAGTGGAAATGCTTCGATATAACCATCTCTAGATACTCCGCAAGAAATGCCACAATAATTCAACAAATATTTATTCTTCATTCTTGGTGCTTAAAGACAATTAAAGTTTGATCACATTTTTCATGGTTTGACAGTCATTCACTTCTATTTGTGTGTGAATTCTTTAGCTGTTGAGGACTGTGCTGTTAGGATAGGCCTCTCCTGGCTTACTGACACCCTTGGCACTCACCTTCACTAGATACACACACACACAAAGTCCTTATCCCAAAACCAGCTGTCTGTTGTTGCACTGTAACTTTGGTGAGTTCGAATAACAAGAGAGAGAAGGTGTGGGAGACAGACAGGTCAGGGGTCAGGGGTCAGGGTTGGAGTTGATTTTAGGGTTAGGCAGACAGACAGGTCAGGGGTCAGCTGAACTCTGTGCATTGTTCTAGAGAAAAAAAAAGTTTTCAAAGTCACAATAGTATACAAAGCTTACTACATGTTCAATGGATACTTTACAAGCAGCCTGTTATCAGTTTTGATGACTGGGGCGTGTCAGTATTGAAGGGATCCTTTCAAATGATGTCCACTACATTTCCCGATATCCCTCTGGAAAAAAAAATCCCGAGCTCCTGATTCCAGAGATCGAATATGATTTGCGAAGTCATTAACACACAAACACCCACTTGCCAAATAAGGATTGTTACATCACCGCGCAGAGGTACGCCTATTTTTCTATGATGACGCAATCGAGAGAAAGTGTAAGGAGGGGGAGGGGTTGTCCCATCGGCACGCGCAGACAGCAGGGAGCAGCCGCAGCAGCGAGAGGACCTGGGTGCTTTCTACTGCATCGCCACTGATCTTAAACCATTTAACGCTTCTAACTCGTAAAGTAAACGTCTATAAACAAAACATTTAAAAATGGTGGACCGCGAACAGCTGGTTCAGAAAGCCAGGCTGGCCGAGCAGGCTGAAAGGTATGACGATATGGCAGCTGCCATGAAATCGGTAAGTTGAACACTGATGTTTTTCGATAACTGACTGATAATCAAATTCGTTACGTTTTCACGTTTACACCCTTATCATTTCTGACTCTTTTTCTACGGTTATTTGACGCTGTCATAGTTCATCTACTGACGCGTAATAGATGATCCGTACTTGAATATGCAACTGATTTCGCAAACCTATATTCAGAAACATGTCAGACAGTATAAAGGTTGAACTGCTGACTTATATGACTTTTATGACTCGTTCATTTTCTGGCAAGGCCCATAAAGTGGTTAAAACCATTGATCCAATTTGACAGATTACAATCATGTTGCGTTTTACTAGATGAGTAGGCTTATCACACAATTTCCCGGTAACCACATTTCGCCCTAAATGCCTTACTTAAATTCGTTTGTGTTTAACGGTCGACAATAAACCGTTTTCATATTTAAAGGAATCGAGCAGTTAAGAGGAATTGCGACCGAATGCGGACTGTTTGATCTTGGGGCGGTGCCTTTTGCCAGATCCCTTTGAACGACCGAACTACATGGCCATAGAAGGACTGAGGTTCAACATTTCCAAACCATAAAACAATATCATGACTGTGTTTCTGTACAGTACATAATATTATATTGTGACGTGTAATAAGCTGTCAACGTTATGATGAGAAAAAGGAAAGAAAATAGCGTATTTGTGCACTTTCGGGCATTTGAGACAAACAGGATTACGCGCGGACCACATTTTAAAGATGTTGGCTGTCTAGGTGTCCCGATTATGATGTTGCATGGTAAAAAGGCAGGAGCGCGCTGGAGAATCCGTTATAACTCTATTGATCATTGTGGAGGATGCGGCGACGTTGGTGTGCGGTACCCTGCAATCAAAACCAAATCTTGTGCTGTCAGGTCGACTTGCTTTGTGTCTCGCAAGACCGAAATGAACAAAACCCGTAACTGAACGTGAAGTGTTCTTTGACGCATGATTCAGAACTCACTACAGCTTACGTGATCGACAGCAGACCGGATTCAAGAATATTTGAGAATAACAGTCAAGGTTGTAAAGAAAGGAGCAGATTAGAACGAATGCGATCAGCTGCGAGCAAACTCGCGACAGAAACATCCCTAAGGCGTTCGCAGGTTCGCTCCCATTAGGCGTGTCGCAGCGTGTGCCAAGGTGCAGCGTTCGTAATGCACCATTTCGTATGATCCATCACCACTCACCCAAAAAGGAAACAATCACATAGATCTTGTACTATTTAAAAATATACATCACTTTTCAGGTTAATTTTTCAGGTTAAACCTTCATATGTCACCACTTTCTAAACAGCCACTTCATCTTCAGCCTAGTTTTACACATTTTAATTAGACGTCCTGGGGTGTATAAGTCCATCAATGCTTACAGTCTGTCCTATGTAACTACAAATCAAATACCTTATTACGACTGAACCTTACATGTAGGCCATAGTCATTATGACAAGATGAGTTGTAGGTCTCGCCTCAAGGTTGACAAACCCCTTGTGTCCAGCTCTCTGGAGCAGAGGGAGCAGTTGTCCATTAGGAGGATGTCTGAGGGACATGAGGCCCTCTGCCGATGGAAAAAATGCTCCGTCATGGTTCGGTGGTGTCTTTCCTGGCGGGAGGGCGTAATCTGCCTCCCAGCATCTCTTAACTTTGAATGGGCCGCGTCAGAGGGCACCCGACAATGCATGCAGCTCCCTGGTGTCATCATCTGATACGCAAGGCCACCGTCGGGACGTATCGTCATTTCTGTTCCGGCCTATCAGAGGGTTGTACAACAGATGTCCTGCAGCCGTTGTGCAGCACTGGGCCCTGGTCTGTTCTTATGTGACTCCCTTTTATGTCTGATATGAAAAACTACGTCGTAGACAGCATGGTGTAGGGTGAACATACTGGACTGAGCACGCACTCACTGGGACTACGGGCTGTGTGTATTTATACTGGACTGAGCACACACTCACTGGGACTACGTGCTGTGTGTCTTTATACTGGACTGAGCACACATTCACTGGGACTACGGGGGTGTGTGTCTTTACACTGGACTGAGCACACACTCAGTGGGACTACGGGGTGTGTGTATTTATACTGGACTGAGCACACACTGGGACTACGGGGGTGTGTGTCTTTACACTGGATTGAGCACACACTCACTGGGACTACGGGCTGTGTGTCTTTATACTGGACTGAGCACACACTCACTGGGACTACAGGTGTGTGTATTGATACTGGACTGAGCACACACTCACTGGGACTACGGGGTGTGTGTATTTATGCTGGACTGAGCACACACTCACTGGGACTACAGGGTGTGTGTATTTATACTGGACTGAGCACACACTCACTGGGACTACGGGCTGTGTGTCTTTATACTGGACTGAGCACACACTCACTGGGACTACGGGGTGTGTGTATTTATGCTGATACAGCACTGGGTTCCCCCACTGAGATCTCCACCTTTTTCAAATACTAGTAAATGGATCTAAGGTTAGCTAAAGGCACCTGTATGGCAGTTTTATGGACAAGTGGTCCATGATGGTGTTAATGTAGCCTTGCAGAGCCTCACCTATGTATAATATAACGGAGGAACCAAACACTACAGTGCCCTTTTACACAAAGACATTTGGATCTGTTACAGTTCAACTGTGGAGTATCCCACCAGAATGCTTGAATGGAAGCCCCAAGCCCCACCTACTTTTAACACCACAATACTCATCTTTAAGACATTTTACTTTGAGCTCATGTTGCTGTTAGCAATGTGTTGCATCATTGCACGGGTATGTCATTTAGAACGAGGCAGCCCGAGAAAAACAAGCTGTCTGTTTGAACAGACGTCCGGGCCAGGAGAGCACGGTTAGAGGGTGGGGGGGTCTGATGCCAGCTGGAGCTGCAGCACATCTAGATGGCTTTGTTGTGAGGAAATCAGGGCTTGGTTAAGGATGAGATTTAGGTGGATGATGCCCTAAATCCACCCAAAAGGGATGGATGTCATTAAGAGGGTCCTTCCACATCAGAGGTCCTGCAGGGCGTGTCTGAAACCACCCCTACTGCTCCATGGAGAATCCCTCAGTCCTCTCTAACCTAATAAAATGCCGTCCCATCCTCAGTAATGTAATAAATTAATCAGAGTGAGGGGTACCATTAATAATATTACTAATTTTACTGTCCTGTTCCTTACAACCTGCCTTAATTCTAGTCTGCTATAACTGCTAGAAATTAGCACACTATCCACTACCACCTAATACTGTTATCTAAAATGAATGATAGTTTACTAGAGGATTTCTCAGTGCAGTCCAGGTTTAACCCAGCTCCCTGTACCCTTGTACTAAAGTACTGTGTGTGTTTGGGGGCTTTGCACAAGTATACTAGGACCTGCTTAAGAGCAAAAAACGTGGGATGAGAAACACTAACTGATAATAACAACTTCTGTGAGCATTCATGTTCTTTGAACATAAATAAGAATGGCTTATGGAGGAGATTATTTGAAATACGGCAGCTTGTTTTTCATCGAACGTATCAAACAAAGTCCTGCAGCACATTTATTTGCCTCTATTTGTTTATCTGTGTGGGTGGCAGGCGCTTGTGTAAAAGCCTTGTTCTGGTATGACACCCATTTGTTTAGTGTAGCAGTGGCAAATTTATTCTGACGTTTTGTGGCCTAGCTGTCACACTGTAGTTTACGTCGTCATGGTTTTGGGTCAGGGCTTAGCTCAGGTCAGCTACATTTATTCAGCTAAACCAAACTGTCCTCTCCTTTCATAAATCAAGGTGTCAGTGATACATACAGAAAAGGCCCAGAGCTTTAAGCAGAAAATGAACAGAATAACGGAAATGTCTTGAAATCTTAAGAGTGACAAATTTCTTTAGCTGACTAGTAAAGAGAATCAATTTCAGGTACATGTTAAAACTAAAAGGGTTCTGACTCCCACTGTAAATACTTAATAGAAATCTTAAGGCGTCTTACATACAGAAACTTAAAAGATTTATATTTTGGGGGCAAGGGGTGGTGGTGTATTTATCTTTAGTTTGACTGCTTAACCACCGAAGCCAAACTTGCAGTTTAGTCACACATTTCCAAATTCAACACGTTCGGTCACCCTCCAAAAGGACCTCTAACTGTCATCATGTTGTCATGTTGCCTATAGTGACATGCCCCCCCCCGCCCCCCCCCCCTCCACCAACCCATGTCATCGATTAGTAATTCTACCACACTACACTGGCTTTAGGAGGGAAGAAAAAAGAAACTTGCTGCTCTTGGAAAAAAACTAATAACGGCCCAGACGTTGCAGGTTGCGTGTGGCGAAGGCTGTGCCATACCCATGTGCTGCTCAACACGGAGCGTTACTGACTCACCTCGGCTCGCTGCTGGGCTCCACGCCTTCAGCGCAAACTCTCACTTAAGGAGCCTCGCTGGCTTCGGCTTCTGATTGCAGCAGCTTCGCGATCGAGAAGATTCGGCCACTTTAGGGTTATATAACGGCCGTTTAGGCGAGAGCCTCCGCCCACTCCCTCCTCTTTGCATCTTCCCATTTGTCTGTATGTTGTCGCACTCCGCCCCCTCCAAACATATCCCTCCTCTCTGGGCTTCACTGTCACAGTGTCACACCGGGTAGCCCCACACTGCTCTGTGTCTTCCCTACTCTTGAGTCTTACTGTCACCAAAAGAAACCAAAAGAACACACACAGGCTGGGAGCATGAGTAAACATGTGAATAAAGAAACAGAAACCGTTCACTAGATTCCCTTAGTATGTAGAAAAGGATGAAGTGGTTACATCACATGGCAAAAGTCAGAGAGGGTTATTGGCACAGTGTTTCCCTGCATTGG
Source organism: Tenebrosternarchus preto (assembly GCA_025802075.1). NCBI lineage: Eukaryota > Metazoa > Chordata > Actinopteri > Gymnotiformes > Apteronotidae > Tenebrosternarchus > Tenebrosternarchus preto. Next base: position 9,810,621 of record JAOYMR010000002.1, on the reverse strand, counting down.
TGTCCCGTAAGTTTACTGGGTGAGAAGGTTGAGTTGGGAAGAATTCAAAGTGGTTCCTCCAACCTCCAGTCCACAAAAGTGCAGCTACTGTTCACTTCCACACTAGACCATAGAAATTCAGTCTCCAGAAGGACTTCTCTGATAAACGTCTATAATTGGTACCTGACGGTGACATTTGAAAAAAAAAAGTGTCAGTTTAGATTCCATTACCTGGCGCTGTTTAACATTGTCTTTTCTTTGTCTATTTTTTCTCTGCTAATGCTAGTTGGTTTTGAAAAGAAATGTTGATGTTTTTTTAAAAAAAAAAAAAGAGTTAAAATTGCAATGTAATTAAAAGACCAAGCTTGGTGAGTCTCTTTTATGATTCCACCAACACCAGTTATGCAGTGAGAACCTTTGCCCTGCAGAGCACAAATCACACAAGTGTACTAAGGAGAAAAGCTGTGGACCTTATGCTGCACTTATTCTCACTGCTATAAAGTTGAAATAAATACAGATGGTGGACAGCAAGCAAGCATTAATATATGAATGTGCCCTTGTTAGTAATTGGAGTAGTTCTGTGCACATTCATCTGTGTACCAGTCATGCAGATGCAACACAAAACAACTTGAGATGGTTACAGCGTAGTATAGTCATGGGTGGAGGACAGTGTGAGGTCACCAGATGGTTACAGCGTAGTATAGTCATGGGTGGAGGACAGTGTGAGGTCACCAGATGGGAGCGTTCCCATTTATTGGGCTGGTAATGTCCGATCTCCAATGAAAGCCACACAAATGTCTCCTTCCTGTTCCTGTGTTAACTAAGAAATGGTGTGTAAGCAAGACAATAGCCCAGTCTTAAATGAGTCAGTACACAAGCTTCAAAATACACAGGCTTCAATACACAGGCTTCAAAATAGATTGGCTTAAATACGCAGGCTTCAAAATACACTGGCTTCAATACACAGGCTTCAAAATAGATTGGCTTAAATACACAGGCTTCAAAATACACTGGCTTCAATAAGCAGGTTTCAGAATTCGATGAATGCCATATACAATCTTCAGGTTTATCTCATTTAGAACAAATTGTGTGAGGAGCTCCATACATGTGTGTTAGTCTGGGCTCACTGCTCAGCCCCATGAGAGTTTAAAAAGGACATGCGGAAGAATTGCTTTTGCCAGACAAGTCCAACAAACAAAATGATTTAAAGTATTATGTGCTTTTATATATACCACGTCCACTAAGTATCTCCTTGTTGAACTATTTAAAGAGGAATTACAAAACAAAGGAAATGTCATGGTGAGATATTCACAGGGCAGTCTTTTAAAGTGACACCTAGTAGTTTGTTCGCACAGATGATGAAGGACCTTTATCTGAAACGTCCTGGTCTGGTTGGTTCTCTGGAATCTTTGTATACTTCTGAATATGTCTATATATCTTTTACAACTGTACACTGTAGTTCCTCACCTGGAATCTTTTTCAGATCTATATCTATCTGTCTGTCTGTCTGTCTGTCTGTCTACACAGGAAGCTTACATGGTTCAGAAAAGGTTTGGTGTTTCTGATGCTGTGGGACTGAATGAGCAGGAGGGACAGTCGTGTGCAGTAGACGTTGACCTGTGTAATGCTTGGACCCCTAGGCCCTCCCAGTCTGTCAGCCGGCCCCTCCTCTTCTCTCACACATACACGCGGTGTTTGTTCCTTGCCCTGCCTCCCTCTGGCCACCTCACCTTGCTTCTGTCTCTGTATCGCAGTTTGTCGTACCTAAGAATGGGGTCCAAAGTCCATTGGGTGTTCATTTCTTATGGCTGGCTGTCATCTTTACAATAGTCTCGTAATGCAACTTTGCACCAAGTGTCGAGAGATTAAGATGAGAGATTAAGCAATCTCAGCAATACTGCAAAGAGTTTTTTCCTTCCACAATGTGGTTTCCTTCCACTGTGCTGGCTGTTTGTCTGTCACGCTGCTGGGTCGAGCTGTGGAGCAGCATGGTGAATGCTGGGCCCGGAGCCTCAGGTGTGGCCCGGGCTGATCGTTGTTTAGGAGTGTCAGGCACCGCAGTGCTTTTGTGGCTCAAGGGATGGGACTGGCGAGGAGCAGGAGGCTCGCGGGGGCTGAATGAGATAAAAGGTCACGTGGCAGCTGGGTAAAGGGGGGGGGGTGTTGTGGGCCAGTCGATGGAGTAAATGGGCCCGGGGGTGGGTGGGGGGGGGTTGTGGACCCGGCCAATGGGATCATCTTCGCTAACGCATGCAGTTGCAGCCGCCAGGGAGCCAGTTCCCTCCCCCCACCCTGCATGCCCACACACCCTGATGTACCACAGATGCGTACCCGCTTGCAATGGCTCTTTTTTAGGCAACCATTTGCACGCAGACACGCAAGCATTTGTGAAAATAAATAAATAAAAGAAACCCAGGCACTGTGCGATCCTGCAGACACGGACAGCGTTGCCGTATCCAAGGCTGCAGCACAGAGTCAGTTGCGTCCAAACAAAGAAGATCGGCTTGTTTCTATGGAAACGGAAAATTGTGTGATATATTGCGCTGTGCTTACTCTCATTGTACCTTATGTCATTGTTTAAAGGGAAAGGTGTGTATGTGTATCTAGACAAGACGTCAAAGGTGACATTCAGTGATGATAAAATCATGTAAGCCTAGATTATGCTGGGATTTTGTCAGTCATTTGCAGACTGTAGCTTTCTATGGTGCTGACATGTTAATAGCCAAATCCTTTACAAAAGATACTGCACCTGAGACAAGTTACATTTGTTAAATATGGAATCATATAATATTGACCCTGATAGAAGGCCTAAGAAAACTGGATTTGGAATTGATCCGAATTATCTAGCAGAATAATCAAGAGTTCCAAAGCATAAAGGAGGATTTTGTGCATGTGTGTGACCTTCCTGTTGTTGGCCAGCAACATAAAAACAACAACAAAAAAAAAAACATGGTTTCATTCAGCATTATCATTAGATCTGTGTGGCAACTAGGAGAAAACAGTGGGAAGGTGAATCTGAAGAATCATCTTGTTTTGGTAACGAGAGTTTATGGTCTATATCTATTGTGTATGTGTATATGTGTATCTATTTTGGAAGCGGACTCTCAGGGATGGCGTCTGTTGGGTTGTGAGGGGACAGAATGATGGAGCACAGGAGAAAGCACTTTCAAAGGTAGTGCAGGGGCTAGCAGGAGAAAGATAAGAGGGTGAGAAAGAGGGTGGAAGATATAGGGGAGCACAAAAACTGAATTACATCCAGCATGTCCTCCTGCTGGTAGCTTGTCAAATTACCGCACAGGAAATCACTAGGAAGGAAGCGCTGCAGACCTACTCCAGCCTCTGTTACTGAAGTGTCTAGATTGTTCTTTTGCATTGTGAAAGGTGAAAAATGACACTTTACGCCACTATAGGAGGTCATGCCCTGGAAACTCGTTCCAGAGTGACTCCTCCTGTCTCTCTGTGATACTGTTTCAATTTCAAATGTTGAGTACATGCTGAGGACGCAACTTGAAGACGTTATTGAGAAGGACGGTGATTCAGAGGTGACAAAGCAGTCAACAGTACAAAGCAGCCAACAGTACACAAATGCCTATAAATGTCTTTACAAATATCTCTATGAATCTTCACAGCAAATGTACTAGTAGTAGTTACAGACCACACCAATTCCACAGCAGCTTCATTCACAAGTTCATCCATTTGTCTACGCCTCCATTGATCCCTTTGTCCCCACCTCTATTCATCCCTTTGTCCCCACCTCCATTCATCCCTTTGTCCCCACCTCCATTCATCCCTTTGTCCCCACCTCCATTCATCCCTTTGTCCCCGCCTCCATTCATCCCTTTGTCCCCACCTCCATTAATCCCTTTGTCCCCACCTCTATTCATCCCTTTGTCCCCACCTCCATTTATCCCTTTGTCCCCACCTCTATTTATCCCTTCGTTCCCGCCTCCATTTATCCCTTTGTTCCCACCTCTATTTATCCCTTTGTCCCCACCTCTATTTATCCCTTTGTCCCCACCTCCATTCCTCCCTTTGTCACCGCCTCTATTCCTCCCTTTGTCACCTCCTCCATTCCTCCCCATTCACTATTCCCATGCAGTTTTATACTTATCCAGGATCCGAGGCCGCTGTCTCAACTGAAGTATTATGAGACGTATACTGCAAAACTGTACTCAGGTCAGCTTGCAGTATTAGCCTGTTCCACTGCTGCCTTCATTCAGTATTTTTCATTAGTCATCACAGTAAATGTAGAGGGACCCTGGTACGCTGGCACGGCCCAACAGGATGAGGTGAAGCTGCTGTCTCAATCTTTAAAGATCCTTTACAACGGCAAAAGATGAGGATGTGAAGAGTAAAACATCTAATCCAGGGTTTATTTTTGAAACATGTCCATTTATACAAATCCTTAAAGCTGCCAACTAAAATCTAGTTGGAGCTAGTTAGCATTATACAAACTATGTTCTGTATTTGTCTTGTATTTGATAAAATTGATTTTTATTACTTTTCAATACTTATTTTATTAGTTTAATTTTATAAATTTCCTCAAGCATGCAGTTTTTGCTTCCTTTGCAGCACTAAAGAGAAAGGAGCTTTAGGTAAACAAATCCAATCCGCGATTCTTTTGACAATTAAAAGATGTGTTAAATGTCCTGTCAGATGTCTCTTACCAGGACTTCAGGGCAGCTTCTGCAGGAAGGCACAAAATTCTGCTGTCACTTCATGGCCTTCATTCGTTTAGGGGAGGGGGGGTAACTGTTTTAAACTGTTTTCATTTTCACACCCAGCTTAATTTTTAGTGCTTATTGCGTTGTAGTAAAAGTGTCAAAACCCCTGATGAAAAACGTTGCATCCATGTTTGAACTATATGGCTATAGAGGTTGAAACTAGCAGTTCATAGTCCTCAAAACAGCAGTTGTGTTGATAAGTGTCTGGAAATAGGAAAGAGCATTTACTTTTTTAAGAGTCCATGGAGAAATTCCTAAGTTTAGCTGTCTACCATAATTATAAAAACTCTGGAAGGATGAGATTCTGTTTCATTGTAATTAAGTGGAAGAACTATTTTTGTTCTGTAAAACTGTGGAGTAAAATGGGGTAAAAAAAAACCCCACAAACTGTAACGGTGTCCTTTTGTCTTCCTCCCTGTGTGCTAGGTGACGGAGCTGAATGAGGCCCTGTCCAACGAGGAGAGGAACCTGCTCTCCGTAGCCTATAAGAATGTGGTGGGCGCTAGGCGCTCATCCTGGCGTGTCATCTCCAGCATCGAGCAGAAGACCTCCGCCGACGGCAACGAGAAGAAGATCGAGATGGTCCGCGCCTACCGCGAGAAGATCGAGAAGGAGCTGGAGGCCGTGTGCCAAGATGTGCTCAGCCTCCTCGACAACTTCCTGATCAAGAACTGCAGCGACGCCCAGCACGAGAGCAAGGTGTTCTACCTGAAGATGAAGGGCGACTACTACCGCTACCTGGCGGAGGTGGCCACGGGCGAGAAACGTGCTTCTGTGGTGGAGTCCTCCGAGAAGGCCTACAGCGAGGCGCACGAGATCAGCAAGGAGCACATGCAGCCCACGCACCCGATCCGCCTGGGCCTGGCGCTCAACTACTCCGTCTTCTATTACGAGATCCAGAACGCGCCCGAGCAGGCCTGCCACCTGGCCAAGACGGCCTTCGACGACGCCATCGCCGAGCTGGACACCCTGAACGAGGACTCCTACAAAGACTCCACCCTCATCATGCAGCTTCTGCGAGACAACCTGACGCTCTGGACGAGCGACCAGCAGGATGACGAAGGGGGTGAGGGCAACAATTAAAAGGGCTGGTGGGGCAGAAGACCCTTGTAACACACCCGTCTCCTAGCTGTAATACAAAACACAAGTGCTCACTAAACAATGAAAAACAAAAAAGTCAAATTAAAAGCAAAGTGAAAAAAATTACAGAAATGGGGGCCTGGTGGATCCTCAGCGACTATGTTAGCTGATGGTACTACCACGGCTGCATGTGTCTTTATTTGTCCACAATTGATAAACTTTTACCAAATTAAAAAAAAAACCAAAAACATCAAATCAGAAAAATCAGAATAGAAATGCAACATAAATAAAAGGTACACGCCGCCGATTAAAATTTTGACATTTAAATTACAAATCAGAATAATCAATTTCTGAAACCCTCTTCCTTGGTTGCCTCTGCGCCATTTTGCCAAAACACCACTTTGAGGAGGAAAAAAGCCTGTCAGTAAGTCAGAACTATAAATGATGAGGGTTGGAACGCGCCCAACCACTGGCATAGGGACTGTTCTTGTAGGGAAACACAAAGTTGAGCTGCTTATTTCTGAGTGAGGAGTAAGTGTTTGGAATTGTCAGAGGAAGATATATGCTTGAGAAAAAACAAACACAAAAAAAACCAAACAAAAGTCAAAACTTGAATGTCATCGCCTCGCAAAAGTAAGAGTTTGCAAACAGGCTCCAGTGAATGAAAGGCTGGGAAATTTTTTTGTCTGTTAGACGTATTTTTGGATCCTGATGTGAGCCCAATGAAGTCAGTCAGCTATTTCTTTAAAGCCGACCTGGTTGTCACACTGGTTTCAGGCTGCAGGTTGACAGAACAAACTGCAGTTTACATATACAAAAATAGTACATTTTTCCACCCATTAAGTGCAATGCTGTTTCCATTAAAAGCTGAAAGAAATTGTTGCCCTTTAAACAAACTCTACTACCACTATTCTTATTATCATTATTGTTATTGTTGATATAGTTTGGACATTTAGGGTGTCAAGGGTGACCAACAATAAAAAAAAAAAAAGTTTATTAGATGCTATTACAATATACTACCATATTCCACAACATTCACTCTATATAATCTATCATGATATTACAAAAATCGCCCTTAGCAAAACATAAACGTGAGAACCGTCCCCCCCAACCCTTAATTTCTCTTAGGTGGATCCTATTCACTTGGATGCTTGTCGTGATACACTGAATAGAATCAACTGGAACTATTTCTTTTCTTTTTGGTGGACAGAAAGTACAGTTAGAGGCAGAGCACAGGCAATGTCAAAACGGGACATGAACCTAAAGCAGCTTTGAGGTTTAGTGGGTTTTTTGTTCCTTCTTTTTTGTTTACTTTTTTAATTTTCAAAAAATGCACTTGCCTATTATACTGTTTCTCAGTGTAAGATGATTACTGCTCCAATATTCTCGATTATACAATATTGTGCATGCTGGTGATGTATTTATATAACGTAGCTTGACTTTATTAACTTAAAAAATGTAGATGTTATGTATTCATATGAACAAGAAATGACTAGAATCTGATCTGTTATTTTCTATTTATTACTTTATATTGGATTGTTTAAATTAATTATGATTTTATATGTTTGTTTGTTTTTTTTTGCTAAAGTACGCTATACCAAAACAGTGATTGTTAACCATAATTCGATCTGTTATGGGCGTTGCTATGGTGACATGCAATTCTTGTATTTGGGTTTTAATAAACAAAGGAGTGAAAAAACAAACAAAAAAAGACACCCAAACACCAGTGTTAGCTTAACCCTTTCTGTCTGGTGTTTTGTCATGGTGAAATTACGATCACATTGTAACGATTAATGTTGTTCTTAGAATGACCTTTCCTCTTGTGCTTTTTTCTGTCACATTATACAGTGAGATATTGAAGACTGATCAGTGTACATCAGTTCCTCAGAATCTGCGTTTCTGTAAGGAATTCACTCACGGACCATAATTTACTAATTTATTCTTTTTTTCCTCCTTTATCTGTCTCTCCTGATATCTTAAATGTGAGTCATGTAGCGGATGCAGAAGAGAAAATAATAACAATAATAATAATGATAATAAAAAGTGAATTAAAACACATCCACATTCTTCTAACCACATTTCAGTGATGTTGCTGTTGTGTTCTAGATGAGTCACATCCGTGTGACATCATCAGTAGAAAAAGTGTTGCTTCCTAATTCGTTGCTGCTTTGTGAAAATTAGGTTTCCAAGGTCCCTGCAAACATCTGCAAAAAGCAGCACATTTTAGCAAAAGATGTTGAGATTAGATTATATGGCTTGAATGAAATATATTGTGTATAGATGGACAGAGACTAATCATCAACAAACAAAAGAGTATAGGCTGGTCTGTAACCGATTACTGTGATAGAGGCACACTGTTTGAGTCTCCGTGTCCCAGTTTAACCCCCAACACCCCCCCCCCTCCCCGTTCAGTACCATCCTCTGCCATCTCCCAGACTGCTACGAGCTTCCTGTGCTAATGCCGTATCTATAACCGGCATCTGCTACCCCAGTGCTGCCAATGGTTTTGGTTTGTGCTTTGCTTCAGCGAGAACTTCGGCATTTCACCAAAACCATACATTAGTGAAGAGTTTTGGGCTCTGCTTAGAGCAAAAGAGGAAAGAGGATTCTCTGGTGTCTTTCTTCAGATCCCTTATGATCTAGGATCAGAACCTCCAGCCAAATGTACAATCCAACGCTTCTTACTGACTTACACTAGTCTGTTATAAACAGTATCATTGGGTAACACCATGACTATACTTCGCATGGCCAGTGTCCAGTACTTTCACCAGGTAAACTGATTTAGTGTCAGTGTACTGGATGGATATTCAGACATGCTGAACATCTCCGAGGCAATTTAGCCAATGGAGTATGTGATACCATATTGTTAGAAGGTATTAACTGTGCCAAAAAATAAATAGCAAAGAATGGCGGGGCTCCGACATTCCCATTTGAAGCTGGAATATTAATTGAAATAAACAATGTGGCAATAGTATGCAAGTGGATGGCATTTGTACCTCTGTTAGTGCAGCTGTACATGGTGACCTTATGGGGTAGACGGACCTTTAGCTGTAAGTGGTGTCCTTATGGGGTAGACGGGCCTTTAGCTGTAAGTGGTGTCCTTATGGGGTAGACGGGCCTTTAGCTGTAAATGGTGACCTTATGGGGTAGACGGGCCTTTAGCTGTAAGTGGTGACCTTATGGGGTAGACGGGCCTTTAGCTGTAAGTGGTGACCTTATGTGGTAGACGGGCCTTTAGCTGTAAATGGTGACCTTATGGGGTAGACGGGCCTTTAGCTGACCCACAGTTCAGCTTATCGAAGTGATTCCAGGAATTTAGGGATTTTTGATGAATGAAATGAACTCGTTACACCTCAAAGGGTGAGATAATAAAAAAATCATTTCAACCATTCTGTTCACAAGATGTTGCATTGACTGAAGTGTACTTGATGATTTTTCATGGTCAGATGATATGGAGTGCTTGGCTAACAGGTGACATGCAGTTTGCAGGTCAAAACATATCTGTCCAATAAACTAACAACCATTCCATTAACAGATATAACTGGGGGTTTAGCTGTGTTTTAGTTGCTATGGCACATTGGAAAACAGGCCCTATTAATGTCTTGACTTCAACAACTGGAAAGGGTTGGACCACTTGTAGTTCAGGGCTTTGGGTACAGAATGCAAAGGATCATGGAATGCAACCTGTAGTGTTAGTATATACTTATACTAACACCTTAGTGTTAGTATAACCCACTCCCCTACCTTAGTGTTAGTATAACCCACTCCCCTACCTTAGTGTTAGTTTAACCCACTCCCCCTACCTTAGTGTTAGTATAACCCACTCCCCCATTCTATAGATCAGTGCATAGGCTGTAGATGCTACCTAAAGGAAAAGACAGGTGTAGGTGACAAAATCAATGTTGGAATGCTGATTCAGAGGATGAAATATTACCCTTGGGGCTCTTGGCAAGATGGCAGAATGTTCTAGATCAAAGTCAACCATGCAATTTGCTTGAGTAGAATGGAGTCAGTAGGGCAGATGTAAGCAAATTAGGCTTGTTCTCACAGCACCAGCAGATATTGATTTGGTCCAGGGGGAGGGATGGGTGTGTGTACGTGTGTGTGTGCGCGCTGGCACGTGCGTGTGTGGGTGCATATGTGTGTGTGTGTGTGTGTGTATGTGAGAGAGAGAGAGAGAAATCAAAGGCTCAGAGTAAAAAGTCCTTGATTAAGCACAGAGGACAGTGAGCCAACACTGATACAGGGTACTGATACAGGGTACTGCCACCTGGTAATGCCCTAGATTCAGGAGGCAGTATGTCAGTATGAAGTAAGAGCAGAGCCAAAAACTCACTATTAAAGTGAACAAGAGGTGGAAAGTGGAAGTTCTGAACAGTCCATATGCCCTTTTACTTACTTGCTTGCTGTTTTAACAAAGGTTTTTACTGACTTGTTTGTTTATGCCTTTTGATTTCTGGGAGAGGCACCAAAACAAAACACTGAAACGAAGAGCAGCAGATCAAATCTTTGTTACATTTGCAGTCAATGAATACACACACACACACACACACACACACACACACACACACACACACAGGGCCAAATGAATACACACACACACAGGGCCAAATGAATACACACACACACACACACAGGGCCAAATGAATGCACACACACACACAGGGCCAAATGAATGCACACACACACACACACAGGGCCAAATGAATACACACACACACACAGGGCCAAATTAAGGCCTGTTGTGGCCCAAGAGTATGAAAAAATTAAAATGAACATTTTATATACAACATAAAAACACAGAACAATGAAGAGCTGAAATGAAGCAATAAAACCCTAGTCCACCTACACTAATTCTGATGCAATAGGAAAACAAACAAACGAAATTGACAGGAAAGCATCCTGAAGAGGACTACAGCCTCGCAAATTAGCGCTGACATTACAGTTACTTGACCAGTTCTTAAATCCATGCTTAATTTTAGAGTTTTATATATCATCTCACTAGTTTGTTAATTTAAGAGTTTTATATATCATCTCACTAGTTTGTTAATTTAAGAGTTTTATATATCATCTCACTAGTTTGTACTTGATTCGCTTTCTGTAGTTTCTCTGGGCTCCACTCTCAAATTTCCTAGGAGGAGCCATCAATTATTAAATTTTGGTAACTTATAGGAAGAAACTACAAGTGAAAAGTAGAACCTGACAGTAGATTAACTCTTTGTTTTAGCGTTGTCTCCATAACATAAGATGGTGTGAATACAGGTGAAATAAATGCCAAACTTTTATTCAAATATGTTTTTATTAACCCATTGGAGCTCCCTGCACTCATGAGAACTTAGGCTATACACACACACACACACACACACACACACACACACACACACACGAAACATACATACGCACAAACAACTCTTTAAAGGTATAAGCATATAACAAATTTACCAAAATTATACACAAATACCCAGTATCACTGAGTTATTTCATTCATATCAATCTTTTTATTTTTATAGCATAACAAAAATTAAAACACACACTACATATTCTAGAAGTCAGTATGTGTACAGAAGATGCTGCAGCTTTATAATACTGTGAATAGGTTACTATGACAACAGCAGAGTATGCCAGGAATATTAGTAGTATACGGTATGGTAAGAGAGCATGCTGCTCTAACAACCTGACTTGTTTGATTAACTTACAAAGTATTTTAAATAACAGATAAACTGGAACAGTTCTGCTGGTGCCTGCATTCTACCTGACCATCTTTGAACCTCTGACTCATCAAAACATGTATATCAATGTTACATACCAGTGCATGAACATGAAGACAACCGATATAGCTGGCCAGAGATATACTTGTTTTGACACTGGAGGCAAAAATTAAAGCACATTTACTATTAAACACATCTACAGATCTATTTAGGATCGTCTGATGGTTGCTATAGCAGCACCATAAACCAGTTTGCACTACAGTTTCACTTCCTAGACATGTAGGCTGATAGACAGCTGCCCACACTTAATACATATGGCAAGTGAAGGAGGCCATTGTTGTTGTCAGTCGATTACTGTTTGACTGTTTGTACCGCTTATCTGCACTACACTAAAATAAAAGTAAACAAACACATCCGTGTTCTACAACAACGGTAAACAAACAAGACACGTGT
>JAOYMR010000002.1:9777016-9798577 GCA_025802075.1 Tenebrosternarchus preto | reverse complement strand
TATCTGCACTACACTAAAATAAAAGTAAACAAACACATCCGTGTTCTACAACAACGGTAAACAAACAAGACACGTGTGTAACAGAGTCTAAATTTACAGATATAATCCTGACTGGGCGTTATCTAGAGCTAATCGTGGAATTTACTACACTTATAAGAAGGGTTACTGTTACTAGTGCTGAATTAACGAGGCAAGAGTGTAATATTACACAAAGGCTACGTGTGCAGTGTGCAATATCTCTTTATATGATCCAATTAATGACTTGGATCTAAACGCTGATAAAGAATGTTTTGCTGCTATTTGCTAAATTTATATTCGTGTGTGTGCGCGCGCGCGCGTGCGAGCATGCGTGCGTGTGCGTGTGTGTGTGTGCGTGCGTTGTCAATAGCCTACCTCACTGTAAACTGAAAGTCTTGGTACTTCGGGCCTCAGACCACCAACAATCTGTTTGCAAGTCCTTCCAGTAGGTTTTTTTCGCCGCAGTCTCTTCGTGGTGGCCAATGATAACAACGCACGAGCGGCTTCACTATCCAATACAATCGCTGTTGCTAGGGCTGCGGCAAATATTAATATTCCTTATATTCAATGTCTTTCCATGTTTCAGAGTAAGGAGCCTCAGGTAGTTGTACAACTCGTTACGCCTTTACATTTACAGCCAGGAATAAAGCCAGACAAGCTTTAAATTACGTATCTGTGTATTCGTAATTTAAAGAACTGCTTAAAGAACCGAAACAGAGAAAACTAATTTCCAACCTGGCGACGCGAAATGTAATTTTTTGTGCCATATTTGTTGTGTAATTCAGTGTTGGAATATAGTTTAAAAGCTATAAGAGAAAGAGATGTTTGTAAGACCAGGAAGAGATGTTTTGGCAGATGTAAATACGTGTGTTTAAAGGATTAGGCCTATTTATTGAGAAAACGTACTATACGGAATGGCTTTTGGCTCCTGGGAGACTCACCAAAACAAGACTGAAACCAACAACAGCAGGTCGAATATTTGCAGTCTACACGTAGGTCTTAGTACTTCTTGGTACTTTAATGTACTTCTAACGAGAGCTGATGCCCTCGTTAGCTTCTGTGTGTGTGTGTGTGTGGTCTGAGCTGTCCAATAGTTCTCAGGGAGGGATATCACGTTCCTCACTAGTGCAACTCTATACATATATTGTTGGGAGTGGGTGAGTGTGTGTGTGTGTGTGTGGGTGTGGGTGCGTGCATGAATGCCTGAATTGTTCAAATTATCCACTGGAGGAATCCAGAAGATGTCACAAAAATTGCACAAAAAAGTGTCATACATGTACATGTTGGCACACACACACACACACACACACACACACACACACACACACACAGAAGGACACTGGGACTGCCAGCACCAGTTCTCCTCCATATGACACAAATCAAGTTCAAAGTGTGACTGACCCAAAGGGACTTATCTCTCACACTATCTCTCCAAGTCTAGGGACTTATCTCTCACAATGTTCTTTGTAAACTACAAAGAACATTGTTAATGCTCCCTCTATTTGTCTTGCCACTAAATAAAAAGTCTAACATACAGTACATGCAAGTGAAAGTGTATCCAACGTACGTGTTCTCTCTTGTACAGGTCTAGCTTTAAAATCAACATCTGTGTGCCAACTATAGAAGCAGGTTACACATGTACCCAAGAATGCATGCCACTTCTGGAAGGATGTTCATCATTATGACCATTGTGAAAGGAGACTAACGACCTTGGATTCATGTTGTGCCAGCTGTCTTGTGCCATGGCAGCGTGACGGGACCTCACACGGCAGTAGAGTCCCTGTGTCTCCACATTGCACTCTTGTGTTCTGTGAAATTCTAAATATTACCTAAATCTTATTATCCAAATCTGTATGATGGAATAGGAGAGAGGGAGAGAACGAGAGAGGAAAGAGAAAAAGATGTGTGAACCACCATCTTAGATGACACTCATGTGCGTCTTCTGAGAGCTGCCCTACTTTAAGCGTGACAGCTGAGTGAGCTTACACACACATGTTTGTGTGTGTTTGTGTGTACACACGCATGCGCTTTCCAAACCTTCCAATCCTTTCCAAACCTTGGCTGGTGGGCCACACGTGGCACCGAGATGAGACTCTGGCTAAACTCTGGCCAGCTGGTTATGGACAGACCGGATGGCCAGCTGGCTGACTGTGTGCATGGCGACCTGGGTGGATGAATAATTTAACCAGGCATTAGAGGGGAGACAAGTGAGCACTGACTCATGGGTTTGATGGGCAAGGAGGAAGGAGAGAACTCTGAGCAGTAAGCAGACATGGATCCACTGCTGCTGTGGCTGCAATTTGCTCCTCCACTGATCCGAGAACAGTTTCCTAACCGAAATCCTAATAGCAACCATTATAAAAGAATTCACATCTAATGTCATTACTTTCCTTAAAATAAGATGTAATTATCTACATGCCTTATATGTTGTGTTGTGCACTATTAAATGCATGGCTATAAACCCTCCTTGTAACTGTAGAATGCACAACAAATCAAACAAATGTTTTGAAAACAACGCATCTGTTACTAGTGTTAAGGTCAATTATAAAACTGAACTGAAATTAACATTATTAGTCAGTTTATCCTTCTGTAAGCGGTGTATACATACACATACACACTGAGTACTAAAATACAGGAGGTGGCAGGCCTTACTATAAATAACAGGCAGAGAAAGCGGGAAAGAGAGGGAGAGAGAGAGAGAATCTGAGTGCAAGTGAGCATTAGTGCTGTGTTTGTTTACCATTAGTGCTGGTGCAGTTTAACTGAATGTCTAAAAAGATTCACTCTCACAGACACATGCACACACATGCCAAGACTTTGACAAATGCACACGTGAGCACGGCACGTGGGGTGCTGCTGTCGCAAAAAAACAAACAAACAAGCTATTGATGTTAGCCCCTAAGAAAGGAGCGTGTCACATGCACTTCAGACCATAGCTGTAGCCTCTGGCAGCTTTTTTTGCACTGGTGCATAGAGGGTTGAACGCGCGACAGAAACCCTCCCTTCCTTGAGCTCGCATCGCATAGACATTTGACCGTCCGACTCCGATTTGGTAGTTACCGGTCTCCATGGAAACAGGTAGATGCTTTGAGTCATACCCTGCTAAATCCATATTCATATTCATATTGATATTCAGACCTCATTACGAATAGGTGCAGAGAGGGGGGTAAACAAGTGTGCTGGCAGCTTGAGACGATTTGCTTTGGGCAGTTACATAACTCTGGTAGGGCATCACTGTAGTGCAGTGGTGAGATTCCTTTGCTCGTAAATTGAAATTGAACTCAGAGCCATACAGACTTTGTATTAAAAAAACATCTAGTATTGAAATGTTCCTGCTGTATTTGGTACAAAGCTTGAGAAGGAGGAAGTCTTTCTCTATACCATGTTCTATCACACTGCTTTTAGTGCTTTGGCTCAAGGATTCTCTCACACATTCCATTTATGGGTCTCCATTTTCCTCCCTGGAAAGCCAGCACATGTTTAGGCTGTTTGAGACTGAGGAGACAGAGCAAGGACAGACTGATGCTGCAGTTATGCAGAATCATTCATCTCCTCAAGGCAGTACTTCAAAGTCCACAAATGACGCTATGCTGTGAAGTAGTGTTTTCAAATTATTGATGGAAGGCCGCAGAGTGCATTTTCACATAGATTCATTAGTATGTTTATAACCCTTCGTACATGTTTATAACCCTTCATACATGTTGATGAGTAAAGAAAGTGTAAGTACACTGCTATGCAAAATTCACTGAAACATTATCATGTGGTTTTGGAATGTCTATTGCATTTTAAAAGAACACCCTCTTCCTCTCTACATTAAGGGTTACATTTGCCTGCATACCTGATCCTTTTTGTCCAAACTGATGTGTAAGTAAGCATCTAATGTTAATCTGCTGTAAAGAAAGCTAATGGAACTATGACAGATTGAAAATGTAGTCCATTTCTCCAGTCTTCACACAGCGTAATTGCATACATTATAATTTATTATATTGCACTGAGGTGAAGATTTGACTACATTATCTCCATCCTCTAATGTAAATAATAAATCAGAACAGTTGAAATTAAAAAGTTTATTGAAAAGTTTATAGAGGTTTCAAAAGTGCAATATCAACATGGCAGAAAATCAGTTTATTACAAAAACGGCTCCTAAAAAGATTATAATATCTTAAAACATTACACAGTCAAAGAAACAGGCTCTAAGAGATTCTCTAAGCAGTGAGAGGTTTGAATCTCTATGGGTGAATCCAAAATGGCTCCTTAATCTCATATATAGTGACAGTACCGCAAAGGGCACGGCCTGTGCAGTGTATTACTGAACATGCAAATCAACCAGCCATTTTGAATTGATGTCAGAGGAGTGTAAAGGATCATTCTCTCCTGTGCTAAGGGGAAATAACCCCTTTATGAGAGACATGAGGACTGACTCCTGTATGTGCAGGTATGCAAACTGCTTTCAGAGTGTGCCTGCCCAGAGTGCATAGTGTGTGTGTGTGTGTGCTCCATTATTCTGATGAACTATGTGATTATAACAGAATCAACATATGGCAGTGAAGCAGGGGGGTTTGCATAGTCAGATTTGATTCATTACAGGGAGAACAGATAAGGTTGACACACAAAGAGACAGAGTGAGAGAGTGAATGAAGGTCTAAATTAAAGCTATCCATCCTGCCTGTTTCTTGTATACCTCGATAAATACTTCCCCAGAGCATGCACACAAATGGCAGAGATCAGAGCATGCATCTACAGATAAGATCTCACAGTGCTTGCTGCTGCCCTATACCTAAGCAGTCATGTGCAAGTGGCAGAGGCTGTGCCTCTTTATTGTACACTTCATGTCCAAACCATGCATGTCTACGTAAGAGTTCCACCCCTGGCATCGCCCCTCCTCTCTGTTACTTCGTCTCGTCGGTCTTCTTAGCAGGCAGGCTGCTGGTGCTCACTGGGATGGTGATCTCTGACGACTGAATGGCAGGCTTGGGGAGCGGCGCCTCCACAGTCAGGACGCCTTCGGGGGAGAGCGAGGAGGTGATCTTCTCCATGTCGGCACCGGGGGGCAGCCTGGGGGAACACGGAGGCAGACGGGGAGGCGTTAGGCCGGGATTCACCTGCAGCCGAGGCCGCACGGCGATTTCCAGTCTGGGGCGTCGGCTAGCTGCAATCAGATGTGCTGCAGCTAGTGGATCACTAACAGGCAGGAGTGAAGAAGAGGTAATATTTGACCCAAACAGCCTCTATCGATCTAACGGGATGCGATGGTGATCTTTAATGGGATTTTGCAGTAATATTGCTGCAGCCTCATTTTACTTTACATAAAAGTGGCGCTTTCGGTCAATAATTTTGTTAGAAAATAATGATAAACGGGCCATTAGGAATAACTCTAGCGGTGACAGGCACTAGCCAGTGGCTGCTTCGCTAAGCCTTTGGGAAGAAGAGCAGAGACTGGCTTCCTCTTGGTGGCGACAAAGATACTAGTTGGACTGACGTGAGTGTGTGTGCGGAGGGGGGTGGGGGTTGAGTAGCTGAGAGAGGAAGAGAGAGAGCGAGACGAGAAATATGATGCAAAGCAGAGGAGGGAGAGAAAGACGAGGAGAGGAAGAGAGCAGGAGGAAGAGAGCGGGAGGAAGAGAGCGGGAGCAGGCCGATCCACAGTGCGTTCACTCGTTTTTGCTCTACTGTGAGCCTGCCTGCATCTCAAGGTTTGTGGGACTGTGACTTTTTCGTTTTTGTAAGGTACTATTATGTTCATTTTGAGACTTTGTGGATTCATTATGATCTACTCATTCTGATCTGTAATATTATTTTTTTCTTAGGCACTTCCACACTGCACAGTGTATGCAAGACAGTTATAAAGTACTGTACTCACGTGTACTTCCTGGTGAAACACCTGGAGATATAGCCATGTTCATCTCTCCTCTCCTCGTGTTTACCTGTGGAGACAGATCACAGAGGTTAATCTTTGGACCAACAGGACCTTTTAACCACCATGCCTTGTTTTTTACATTTTGTTTTGCACTGACACACCACATGTAATAATCTGTACTGTGATTTTCATTTTCACCTGGGTAATATCATTTACTGCAACACCCCTTCATCCTCAACCCCCCAGATCTCTATTCTCAAAGCCAACCTGACAACAGACCCTATGCTATGACAACACAGTTGTCTGTTTTGACAACAGCTTCCATGATAACATGGGAACCATAAGCCCCTGCCCTGATCTCAGCAGGTCTGTGATCCAGGCAGAGTGTTCTCATACTGGGCATGGTGACCATCGGCATATCCCGTGTTTATACTGATCAGGTTCATCATGAAGATCAGGGCAAACAGCTGCACTCATCTTCATATACAAGCCAGCAGAGATGGTCTGCAACAACTGAGGTTAATGACATTGAAAGGGTTCATGGGTCTACAAATAGGTCATTCTTAATGTCATACATCACTGATTTTAATCAAATGCCTTGATCTAAGGAAGTGTATCCACACAGTCAACTTCCAGAGTTAAAACTGAACTCTGTGCAGTTGAGATAATAAGTGTTATGTAAGTTATTATTGTTGTGAGGGGTGTGTCCACCTTTTAAACTCTTCCCTCCTTACTTTTTCCTGGAGCTAATCGCAAGCATTCTAAGCTTTTGCATCCAACTCAGCTGGAAACCATTAAAGTTTGTAGTTCAAAACCACGCATGTCATGAGTAAGTAATGTATAGCTAAACTTCACTCAAGGAGCGATGAAGGAGACGTGTAAGTGCTTCTGGATCTTCAGTGTTCAGGCTCTCACTGTGCCTGGGTTTGGCTTGGGAATGTTGCACTGTCACAAACAGCTCGCACAAAGGACCAGATCCAGGCATCTCCCACTTCCTGTGGCTCGTCAGCTGTTCTGTGAGCAGCTGCTCAGGCTCGTCTGTCTCAAACATTTCTCAGCTGGTTGTTTCACATATTGCTCATGATGCCTCCCTTCTCTCCCCATCACTGTCCTTCTAGTCATACAGTCACAACGTGAGATTAGTCAATTCAGAGTTTCTTATCTCTCAGGTTTCCTCACAGTCAGTCTATGCCCTACCTATTTACTTCCTGAACTAAAAACAATGTGCTGTTTCATAGGTGCGTGTGTTTCTGTAGCTGGACTTTCTATTCTCAAGTGAAACACACCTCATGTTTACAGAAAAATAAGGTATGTGTTGTTAAATTGCACATGCACTGAAAAAAGAATGACTTGTATGTTTTGATTCACACTTTAGCTTTCAGTAGGGCCCTATTCAGATATCTCACACAGGCATGTTGCTCACACTGCTCAGCAAACATGGAAATGGAAAAACAGTCTAGCAGCCAAATCCAAGCTGCCATAATGACAGTTTGACTAAGTGTTGCATACTACAAAACAGTACCGCACTTCAGTAGCTGCACTTCACTTTCAGCATATGTTCAGTAAAGCCACTCTCTCCCTAACGCAACAAACAAACAAACTTACCTGAGATCTCCACCACGCCATCCTTGGTCTTCACCGTCAGCTCCTCTGGAGCGAAGTGGTTGACGTCCAAGCTGACCTTCCAGCCGTCCTGGGTGTGCTTGATCTCCGACATGCCCGTGCTGAGCTGGCGCGACAGGGCGCGGGCATAGGTGGCCGGGTGGGGCACCAGGGGTGCGGCGGGAGCCTGCATCAGGGAGGCCATCTCAGCGGCAGCCGACGGGCGCAGGTAGCCAGGCCAGTGGCTGCTGGGAAACACGGGCAGCTCCTCGGGGAAGGCGGGCATGCCAAAGGCCTGGTCGAAGAGCCTGTTGCCCTGGTACCAGTCACGGAATGGGTCCCAGGACGGCGTGCGCAGGAAGGTGAAGGGGATGCGTCTCTCGGCCATGGCAGCAGTAAGCGTGCGGGAGAGTGTGTGTCTGTTGCTGGATGCCTTGGAGCTGGAGCTCTGGAACTTTTCTAGAAAGTACCGCCCGTTTGGGGGAAGCAGGCTTTTATAGGCCGGTCACTACCCACCCTCTTCTACATGACACACCCCTCCCACCCGTCTAATCACACACTCACGAATTTTCTCGCGACAGTCATCCCCCCCTCATCGATATTTATAGAAGTGACTAGAATGTCTATTCATGGCAGAAGCAGCAAGAGAAAGGAATCTGAAGTACAAGCTGACTCACTCACACACACACACACAGATAAATTCTCTCTCTCCTCCTCTGTATTACTAAACAACAAAGGAATCTAAGAAAGGCAAAAGCAATCGGAAGAGTAGTATTGCGTTGTCTCCATGTCTCTAAAAGGAGAATCCAATGACCGCACTCTGCAGAAGCCTGTAGTACAGCATGAGCCCAGCCTCATAAGTTCCATTCAGAATGTTCCGGAATAACTCTGAACCCAGGGGTCAAAACACAACTGCTACATCCAGAACAGGAACAGATGGGTAGACAGGTGAATAAACATGAACACACACACACACACACATTTCTGTCTGTCTGCATACAGTAAACTTAGTATGTGTTTTGTTGTATGTTTCATTCTCTAAATCCACCTAAAGAATTACTTTAGAAACACCCTACAAAGTCCCACCATCTCTTTAGACTCATGGCTATTATTCTAGACATCCTGATATTACTTTAGACGTTGTCTTTTGCTAACAAACTTTATTACACCTTTCATTTTGTTCATTTTGTTTATAGTCTGCGTAAATGTTCAAATGGATATGTCATATGCATACACATATGCATCTGTTTATATACTATATGTGAGTGTACATGAATATTATTAGAGCCTCAGCTAATATTCCAACGTCCAGTTTTGATTTAATCTCGTTCGGCACCATCTTTATGTGATATATTGTTTTGTAAATAGATGTATTTATTTATTTATATGAACATGCATAATATGAGTGCATATGAGCATATTTCAGTTATGTGATGTGTGGTGCACTGTCCCAGAGGAGTGAGTAATTCTGTGTATGTGTGTCATAAAACTGTAAATACCTGGTCACACAGCTGTTTTCTAAATAGCACTTACAGGACTAGAGCTCTGTTATATTGTCCCAAATCTCAGCTGAGTCCTTTTTGCATACTAGTATGTATTGAAAGAACACTCGCCGTGTAGGCAATATTAGAAAGAGATATGCAGGGAGAGTTCTAATTTTGTGAAGCAAAACTAACACAGGTAGGCATACTCTGTCGAGCTGGAAATAGAAGTTATATAGGCCTACATCTGAAGGACCGCGTGTGCTTTCGAGTCTGAAGACACTCGAATATTCTAGACATTTTCTAACGTCATACCCTCGAGGGAAAGCAAGACGACAAAATAATATGCAAAAAGTACATCAGCGCCCCCTTTGGTGTAATGCAAAAATTGCAAGCAGTTCCATTCACCAGCAAATCAAAGACGTTCTTATTTTTGCCTTAACACAATGACAAAAAAAGATTTTTGGTTGTTGTTGTTTTGTTTCCATTGGTATATACTTTATTTCCTGTATAATAATAACTAGTACACTACATCTACAGACTATTATACAGTCCCATGATAAGCACTGTAGCGTCTCTTTATTGAACAGGGTATTAGATCACATGGAGGAGTCTGCGCGAGAGACACATGTGGCCGCAAGAGGGGAGGAAGACCGAGGGAGGTCCCTGATTGCATCACTGGCCACTATGCCAATCAGTAAAAGCCATACAGGGACACTAACGTTTATATTCGGACCGTATTTTTGACTAGTACCAGACAGTTACAGCTGCCCTTTGACAGTAAGAGGCGGGTCTGTAATCAATGGAAGCTTTGATAAAGACTCATTCTGTGCAGCGTTTTGTGGGAAATGTGATTAAACACAAGATGAGATGTCAAATATCCTTTGCCAAAAGCAGAGGAGCACATATCCTGTGTTTCGCGAATGGCCCAGCTCAGTCACATAAGAGCGGATAATGAGGACCACTGTTGATGGAAACGTTAAGGGAATTCGCTCAGATTTTCAGGGTGAGCAGGAACAGTTAAGTCCAACGGAGCTTGTGCGCTCACTGGAACAAACAGCCGCAGATGTTCATAACCAGCTCTGCTCTGAGAGAACCGGCGTCATCAACAGGAAGGTAGACAGACCTTCGAGAGACAGGCTTGGTGAAAACGAAATGATCCAAGACATTTAGAATTCACACTTCTTTCCATGTTCATTTTTTAATCCAGGAGTCATGAGATGCATTATTTCTAAAAATGGCAAAAGTCCTTTAAAAGTGCCTAAATACACAGTGAATAAATACACCATAAATATGAAATAAATAAATAAATAGTTAAATAAATAAATAGTTTAGTACACAGTTAAATAAATATGGTCAAAAACGAAATATGTGCATGTGTATTTTTGCAGCCTGGTCTCAGGTTTTTACTGCCTTTGGGCGCCTACACGGGGAGGGAGGGTCACGAAATCAGCAGAGATTATAGTTACTGTACAGAACCAACCAAATCAACGAATTCAAAGCTCTATGTGTAATGCACTAACCACAGCCAAATAAAGTTCTGAAAGGTTTCCGCCGAAGCGGAGCTGTCAACGGGAAGCAAGAACCGAACGTGTACTCCCGGGTGTGAATCAACGCCTGGGCGTTTAGAAGCAGAAGCCTGTTCTCTGTAGCATCATGCTAACATTTCCACTTTAAAAAGCCGTATGTGGTATAGTGTAGTATATATATATATATACAGTGCATAGTTTACAGCCAGATCTCGCAGCTTAGACCCCTCGCGCGTCAACATCTCAGTGTACATACAGTATAATACATTTTTTTTTTTTTTTAGAAAAAGCACTCGGTCCCGTTGTCCGCTAACAAATCACGACCTAAACGTGACGGTTTGTTCTCACTTTTGTTCGTGTGACTCGAGCACGATAAAACAGTCTTTTTTGGGGAAGAACATTACAGAACCTCCGGCGGAATGGTCTCCGTATTCCGTCCACTCATAACCCTCCTCTACTGCACGGTTCTTCTTCCTGCTGTTGGTAAACTCGCTCACTTCTGCTGACCCTTTTGGTTATTTCTGCCACTTGGAAGAATTTCAGAAAAAAAGTGCTTTTCTTTATTTTGTTCTCCTGGCTTGGGCAATCCGGGGGACAGTCTTATTGTGTCCGTTTGCAAAATTTGCTCTACTGCATCCAGCGATGCTGACAGCATCGCTATTTTTCATAAATTCATGACTGAATAATGCTTCTGTGCTATTCTTGCCAGGTAGTTTTCCTAAGACTTTGAAACTGGAAGTTCTGCTTGAATTTAATTGTTTCCAAGGGAACAGTTTTTATTTACCCACTTTCAGCAAAAAAGTATGGGATGTGTTTCCTGGCTTATACTAAATTCCAGTTACGTTAAAAGATTTTTTTAACTCTTTCTCTCTCTTTCTCTTTCACTCTCTCAAAACAGTATAAACAAAACATAAGAGCAGGCAATGATCTTGGTTAGAGTGATCATTACTTCAATCAAAATGCAATACCATTGTTGTTACAATAATGATTTTTGTAAAATAGTGAAAGATAAAAGTAAATTTGCCTTAATTGGATAATTGGTAATTATTGTTTTTTCCATCCATCCTTCCCTCCATTCATCCTCCAGCTCATCCATTCCTCTGCATCCATTGGTTCCCCACACCTCAAAAGCCAGGGCTCTCATAACTGCTGTGGCTGTAGTAGCTGTGGGCTTGGCTGGGGCTGCGGGAGCCACTCCGGCTCCGGCTCCGGCTCCGGCTTTTGCTCCTGCTTCTGCTGTGGCTCCTGCTCCTGCTCCGGCTGCCGCTCCGGCTGTAGCTGGTGTAGCTGGCGTAGCTGTGGCTCCGGCTTCGGCTGGACCTGCTGTAGCTGCTCACTGAGCTGGTGGAGGAGGGGCTTGGCCTGTAGTACGGGATTGGCCGCTTGCGTGCACTACAGAGAGTACAGGATTAAAAGATAGTTAGCTATCATGGGCCGAATGTGCACCTGTTTATATTCATTGCCTTTGGAAAACATATGGATATAGAAGTGAAATGGTTTAAACTGTAACAAGGAGCTGCAGTGTAATTAGTTTCTGCAGGAAGAGTGAAAGAAGTAAGTGAGATTAGCCGCTTGTGTTAGTCCATGTTAAAGCACACCCCCCCTGCAATACATCTTCAACAAGACAGACATAGACCCTTCACTGGTTAATACAGTATGTTCAAACAGCACAGGCGCACGCGTGTATACACACACACACACACATACTCATACACACACACATACTCACACACGCACACATACTCACACACACACACATACTCACACACATACTCACACATACACACACACTCACACACACACACACACACACACACACACACACACACACACACACACACACACACACACACACAGTGTGTCACACCAAACTGTGTTGCTGGCATCCTGAGCTGTTCACCGTCACACTGAATCTGAAAAAGCATAGAGTGAGAAAGAGACAGATCGACCTGTGGGTGAGTAGGTTTATCAAGATCAACCTGTGGGTGAGTAGGTTTATCAAGATCAACCAGTGGGTGAGTAGGTTTATCAAGATCGACCTGTGGGTGAGTAGGTTTATCAAGATCAACCTGTGGGTGAGTAGGTTTATCAAGATCAACCTGTGGGTGAGTAGGTTTATCAAGATCGACCTGTGGGTGAGTAGGTTTATCAAGATCGACCTGTGGGTGAGTAGGTTTATCAAGATCGACCTGTGGGTGAGTAGGTTTATCAAGAGGCTTTTTTTGCTCACAGTTCTTCAACACAGTCAGTCATGCAGTGTCAGGTCAGGTGGGTTATCATATGCTCACTCTTCAGTGTTTTTTTTCTTTTGGATCGGTCAGTCTGACCTTGGTCATTTAAATATCAGTTTAACTATGCAAAATATCTGCCCTTAGCACCTTTGCTATGCTATATATAAACTGTGTAAGAAGAGAACAGGAGAAGAATATAGCACACAAAAAACGATTGTGTACACCACAAATTCACAAAACCTCTTGATGTCACCTATGCCGGTTAACCGTGTTGTTACATTAGTGTTCAAAGCACGGCAGTCATTATGGAGAATTATGGAGCTTTTTATTAAATGAAGGAAGAAAAAGGGGTTAGGAAGGGGGGGGGGGGACTCTGGGGGGGGACTCTAGAGATGCTGCCTGTATGCTTGCTGCTTCACCAAACTCGTTCCCGAGAAGTCGAGGCCTAGGAGAATCCTGCTGCTCGGCAACAGTTACCGAGGTAACTCTGAGTTCAGCACGGCAACATTCCGATGTCTGTCTGCTGAGGACCTTTGTACAGGAGTGAAAGAATGAGCTTGCCAAACTGATCTAGAGACATATTCAACAAAACTCACTATGGACTCACTATGGAATATTAAAGGAAAGAACAATATGGATATTTTTGTCAGTTTCATAATGTGAAATGGGCATTTGAGTGACCGTACTGACTGCATTACATTAAACAATATTGCTGACAATTATGTGATTTCTGGCAACATCCTTGTCTTCATATTATGATTATCACACGTCAGCAATCTTCAAAAGAGCCACTAGATGCTAGAGATTAGACCTGTGCTGCTTTCAGCGATACTACATGTGCCTGATTAACTTATGTGAGTTTCATAACTTATGAAAAGCCTTGTTTGGAACCATGTTTGGAAACAGGCAAGTTTACACAGAGTTGAGCTCTTTTCATTCAGTCACTGAGGAAAGATAAAGGCTTCATAATAAATGGTTATAATGTTGTAACTTGGTTTTAATTTTCCATTTTGGTGTGACGTGAGTGGAGAGGAGGAAGGGAGAGGGCGGACGGTGTACCTGGTGATCCTGCGGGCCTCCATGAAGCTGGGCGAGTCTCTCCTTCTCTTACGGATGGGAGAGTAGCTGCGGGAGCGGCGGCGAGCTCTCTCAGAGTCAGAGTAGTGCGGGCTGTCCCTCTCCCTATAGGAATGAACAAGAGGTTAGGGGTGTGTGTGTGTGTGTGTGTGTGTGTGTGTGTGTCTGTGTGTGTCTGTATGTGTGTGTGTCTGTGTGTGTGTATCTGTGTGTGTGTGTCTGTGTGTGTGTGTGTGTCTGTGTGTGTGTGAGATATGAAAAATTTCTGACATTTTTTCCCAATCATTTTTTATACATGAAATGCTGCTTTCAGTTGACCAAGAAGTCAACTAAATACAAGAATATAGCTACAAATATTTTATACATAATTAATAATACATAATTATTAAGCAGTAATTAAGCAATAATTAATATCCATAAAGAGATAAACAATATCCATACAATAAACAATTCACTACACAGAGGCTGGACCTGCATACATACTGTTTTACTCTTTGTGGAGCAAAATGTCCAAATGTCACCACTTCTGAAAATCTTATATGGTAGGAACATTTCGCTGATTTCTAAAATAGGTTCCACACTCAAATAACAGATTAAGAGAACACGATGTAGATAAACAGTTATGCAGGCTACAATAGTACAAAATGTAATAACTAAAGCCATAAATATAACATAAATATGTTTGGGGAGGGCGGATCTGAATATGGTAAAGCACACATGGGGTTTAATGAATATTTATTTTGTATGAATGTTTATTAATTATTTGTTTTTTGGGAAGAAAACATGCCAAATGTTTTCTTCCCAGTGTTCTAACAGTGTTACTGTGTCACTGTTTCAGAAGAAACACACGCATGCACAGATGAGATTGTTCGGCCAGGAGGGAATTAGGCAAGCGTTCACCTGTTAGTCCTCTCATTTAGCGTTTTTTGTTGGCAGTGTACAATTAGTGTAACTTTTGGGTGATTGTTTCACTTTGCATATACATTTGACATGGATTTGGATATTTACTTAGCCTGATAGGTCACTGTTAGTCCCTTGTTTCTTATATCAGTTTACTGTGTCAAAGTATATTAAACAAACAGGATTGTGCTCGGTAATTTTTTAGACCTAAAATAAAAATGCAATTTAACTACAACTGGATAAAAAAATTGCAGTTGATAGCTTTCCCATTGAGAGCATGCTTAATTCAGACTTCATATTATTTAATGTCCGCTGTGTGTGAGAGAGGGCGTGACCACACCCCCTGGAGCGTGAGAGGTCGTGACCACACCCCCTGGAGAGGTATCTGTATCAATAATAGCAAGAGTACGGAACACTTCAAAGCTACATTTGGAAATTAATATAATTGTATAATAACATTAGGTTCACAGCTACCTTGCAGTAAACACATTGGTCTAATAAATCTAACATAATGATGCTTATCTCTACAGAAAACAAACAGCACAGACCTGGGAAGAATTACAATTTGTTTCTGAGGAATTACAATCTGTGGCTCCCCATTAGTGAACACTGCAAAACTGTTTATGTGGTATATTACTGACTTGCTATGTGATGTGGATGAATGTTTCTGGTGTATGTTTCTGGAAACTGACTGACATGAAAGACATTTATGTATTCATGCAGGGACCCCACTTCTTCAAAACCTGTATTTGTACTGTGAATTCATTCAGCTTTTCAGGGCACAAGGGCCCACTAGGTATGCTTGGGTGAGTGTGTACCTTGAGTTGTTCTGACGGGTGTGTGGGGACTTGGCCTTGCTGGGCGCGTGCTCTCTGGAGTTGGAGCGTGAAGAGGAGTGGCCGCTGCTCCAGGAGCTGCTGCGTTGTCGCAGAGTCCCGCGGGATTTGCTCTTCTTCCGGCCAGACGTGTGCCTGCGCCGAGACGGAGACGGAGACGCACTTCGGTGTCGTTTGGAGCCTCGTCCGCGGTGGTGCCTCTTTGATGAATGACACCCTTTCGCTCTGCTCGGGAAAGAGAAGAGATGGAAGGCATTGGGAAAGTGGCGCCTTCAAATGTTGCCTGGATGGAGTTAAATACACTCAAAGAGCACTCAAAAAGAGCATTCGACATTTGAGTCTCAACTGATGATTCATTAGGCATTTATCGCTTATCACTATGAAAGCTAACATTAGATCAGCTGGCCAACAGTTATGCATGGTAAGAAAATAAAGATTACTATAAAATACATGTCCTTGTCCATTTTAGCATAATTTTGCATACAACTGCAAGTCTACAGTCCAACTAAAAAGCTACAGTATACTTAACCTTACACTTAAGCAGGAAGAGACTCATTGCCAGATAACAGCATGTCACCTCTCCACCATATAGCACTCAATATCGTTTAAAAGATCGAAACGTTTTCTAACCACAAATAACACAATGCCACTACAGTTGACTGTAAACATGTTGCCATAGTGCTAGGCTTTAATTATATGCCTAATGCCTTTTCAAGTGGGATTTTAAGCCATGCAAAGATATACTTGGAGCTTTGTGCATGTGTACTTCACTGGAGCTGTAGCCATTCTGACTGCGAATGTTCACACTTGACTCAATAAGCCCTTATAGCTGCTTTCAAAATAAAAGCTCCTTTTACACAGAAATACATAACAGGCTTTTAGGTCTTAGAACTGCAAGTGTAACTTAGAAACAATACATGGAAACAAAAGCAAATAAATAAAGAGACCATGATACCCTTTTAGAGGAAAAAGAGGAAATAAATTGCTTAATAAATTGCTTAAATAGCAATAAGACGTTGTACCAGACATTGTACCAGAGAATGTTTGTTGGTGCATTCATCTCTCAGGGCTTTTCACTCCAATGAATATTTAATCTCCTCTTATAGGTCCATCTTCATCAATAACAGTCAGTGAGTCTCCAGTTATTTCTTGGTAACATGTCCTCTGTGACCACGTATTTTACACGTTCTCTTTCAGATTTGTCTGGTGAAGGTAAGACTGTGGGGCATTTCATGATGATAAAACAGATGACTGGTAATAAGTGGTTCCAGACTACTGGGGTCGCCCAGGTTATCAACAGTGAAAAGACAACTTTCAACTACAGCTGTGGCTTCCTAAAGAAAGGAGTGTTGCATCAGTAATGCAGCCTGAGGGATCTACCTGAGGGATCTACCTGAGGGATCTACCTGGTTCCCGTTTGCCTCCTGCATGCATTTATGGTGAAGTCACACTAGGTCAAGCTCAATCAAAACAGCATTTGGTTCATTCCTTGCACCTGCGAGATCAGTGGTCAAACTGCGTCTTGTCAAGCAACAAAGCATCATGAACCGTTCATGAATGCATCAGTTCACAAGGCTTCTACCATCTCTGTATGAATGAATGCACCAGTTAGATTAGATTAGATTAGATAGAACTTTATTGATCCCTTTGGGAGGTTCCCTCAGGGAAATTAAGATTCCAGCAGCAGCATCATTATAGTACAGTGAATAGAGGAGAGAGAAAGGATTAACAATAGAAAAAGTAAAGAATATATAATATGAAGAAGGTATTATTTGGCATATTTATATTATTATTATGATACTGCACATAGTCTGTTTTGTGTTGTGGTCAGACTTCTGCTAACATGTCAGTGGACACGACTTCTAACATCTCAGAATGAAAGACGCATGAGCAGAAAGAGGGGGAGGAAGGGGGGGAGGAAGAGGGGGAGGAAGGGGGGGAGGAAGCGTTTTCTGCGATTTACACTCATTAAACACATTACCACAAAGATCCATCCCTCTGTAGGTGAAAGGCATTGTGGGTTCTGACCATTCTGTTGAACTTTCTGCAGTCACCCCATGACGAATGTAGGTTGCAATTTAACTGCTAAATCCAGAGATCCAATAGTCCAATTGGATCTGATTTAACTGATGGTAAGACCCATAGCCTTGACCTAGCATGTCCAGAAATGCTTCAAGGTGGTACAGCTTGGTTGTGATTGTGATAGTTGACCTCCTTTGCACAGTAACTTTATCTCTTGTCAGTACACTTGACTTTGTAAGTCTGCGATGATCATTCACTCAGCACTTTTTGAACTTACTGTTCAAGGGGCATTTGACTTGTCTTTCATAACACGTCATAGGAGATGCTACTGCCTCTATGGCCCGAGACCAGGATAAAAGACAGGATGTCTACAAGGATTTCTTCTGAAGGGTTTGGAGCTTTCTAACGGATGTAGGAGCTCCTGAATGACTTTTACTGGGTGTTTCGTTTTCCTATTCCCACAGAAACCTGGGGCCAGTGAACTAATTTGAATAATCTCATCTACATTTCTCCCTCTTGAGGCACTGTTTGTTGTGTTTCATGTGTTGAAACATACAACCACTGCTTGGAACCTGAACCACTGAGGATTTTCTCTCTCCCCCTCCCCCTTTGCTGTGAATGCATGATATGTCATTATTCATGTATGTTCAAAACAACTCCTCTACTGTACAGCAGCTTTTCTCTAAGATACAGCACACCGGCCCTGGGATTGCCCCATAATGAAAATGCAATGAACTTCTTTCTCATCCTTCAATCTAAGATAGCAACACTGGCCATATCCACTAGTACTACCATCTGAGAAGTGATACAGTTCTGTTTTAATCACCGTTCCAAAGTCGGCTGGCAAGCAGCATCGAGATACGCGCATCTTTTTCAAATGAACAAGATCAGCTTTGCTATTTCTCCTCTGGAAGTGAGTTGTCTCAAGAGGTACCTTGGTGACAGGTTTCCTCTAGGATCATTTTTCCATTGAGGAGGTTTGGAGCTACAAAGCCCCAGTGGGTTTACAAATGGAGGAGACAGATGACAGAATGCAGCATTGTGTTGCTGGCTGGTCTTTTTGGTGTAATTTCAAATGTGTAAGTCTCGCTCTCAGTGCTCCTGTGGATTTCTGACACTCTCTCTAAGGACATGTTGTTATGAATGTGAACTTCTTTCTTTTGATGTTTGTTGCGAGTTCTGATGAAGGGATTCTCTGTAGACACAATTTTATGAAGACGAAGATCACATTTTGCATATAGTTCAAATACTCTTTTGCTAGCTGAATGGTCTTTTCTATAGACTCCATGGTGAAAACAGCATTATCCACACAGAAATCTCTTGCGGTGAACTGTGATATTGTGGATATGTGTGACTGTGCTGTTTGTTGTTTCAGTGCTTTCATTCTGGGTTAGAGAATAGATACGTCCTCATTTTCCACCATAAGGCACACAGATAGTTGCAATCAATCTCCTGAATATGAAAATGATGGAACTCTGTTACACATCAAAGTAACATGACTCCTCTGGACCATTCATGTCTGGACCTAGAAGGTGTTGGTTAAGGCTGTTACCCACGTACTCTGCAGAACAATCAAACGATGCTTGCAACTCTTCTGGCTGTTTGTGGTGATGAATACAGTGGTGACATATGAGGTTCCATATTCATACAGCTCCTCTACCTGCCCAGTCCAATGATACAATTCTTCCTTGTATTTATAATGTATTGTATTCCTTGTATTTGTTGAGCCTATAAGCCCAGAGATGTTTGTTGTTCAATTAACTTAATTAAAAGAAATGCAGCAGTAATGCAGCTGTAGTTTTACTTTCACTTTGTTGTGCAGGGTTTTCATTGGACAGGGCTGTTTCTGCTTGCATTTTTCCCATAAATGTCATGATGCAGACATGCAGAATGTCGTCCCTTGCGCGAGTCACATGTGTGGCAACAGTTATATTCTCTTGCACCATGACCAGGTCTTAGACATCCATAGCACAGTTGACAGCCCTTCACATAAGGCCCTTCTATATTCCAGGGACCTGTTCAGGACACTTATGGACTTGGCCGCTGGTAACCTGGGGCTTTAGATTTTATTAGATTACGTCCATTAGATTAGATTAGATCCATTAGATTGCCATTGTCCACCACTGCTTGAGTCTTAAAGATACTGGCTTTGTTTCTTTTTCTAAAAAATATATTTGTGTTCTTTTTGTCACTGCATGACATAGATGACTGGAGAGCCAATAGAAAAGTGATTGGATTTCAGGCAATTTGCAGAATTCTTGGAACCTGGGGAAGTGAGAGATGTTGTGACCTGATGGTTACACTGAGTTTAACCACTGTGGAAGTTTAACCACTGTGGAAGTTTCAGCATCATCTTTTCATTTGTGCTGTCATTTAGACTATCCAGACGTTTTGCTTGAGGCATGGGCTGTAGATAAGCATTTCAGAAATCTGAAAATTTTCTCAGTCCTTCAACATCTCTACACTGTAGAGTAGAGTCTACACTCTTTCTGTGTATACAAGCTATAAAAAGCAACCCTTCCATCCAGTTCATTCAGTTGGGTTGCAATTAAATACTATGAGTCATATGACCATATTTTGGGTGATAAAAAACCAAACATATATAACTTGCACTCACTTCTGATGCGTGTTCTTGGCTTTAGGCTGGAGGTCGTTCTGGGAGTCACTGCTGTGTTCTGGAGAGTGACAGTTCTTCCCCTGTGTCCGCTGCCGACCGCCCCGTCTCCCAGACGACTCAGGAGGGAGCTTGGCTCCCCGCTGCTGCTTCTCATCCACCTTCCCTGGCTCTGCAACCTGGGAATGTGCCTGCAGTCCTCCAGGGCTCCTGCAGGGGGCACCATGGATCTTTGTTTCCTTGACATTAGGGGATATCTGCCTCTGTGCTTCACATGGGGAAGATGAAGCCAGTGACCGGAGTTTCTGCAGAAAAAATGACACCAAAAAAACAAAACAAAACAAAAAAGAAATAAAAGAAAAAAGACAGAAAGGAAAATGACAAAATATACTAAAATTAGAACCTTTTTTACCTGACAGTGTGCGCGCTATGGTGTACTTGCCAAAAAAATGTAAATATTTAAAACAAAAGAGCTAGGAGTATCTTTATGGCTTATAGACAGTCCTCTATGGTGCAGCGCATGCAATACTTGGCATGCAAAAAAATAAAAAATGAGCTGAAAATTATAATCCCGAAAGAAAAGAAGAGGAAGAAAGGGAAAATATGTAAAACCGTGAAACAAATTAAGATTAAGATTAGGAGAATAGAGAGTGAAAAGAGAGAGAGAGCGACAGATACTGAAGAGCTGAGCAGAAAAGGAGGACTTCGTCAATTTTTAGAAATGACTACAAACGGAAAAAAAAGTTAAAAAATAAAAACTAGAAAAAAAAATCAGACAACTTGACGGAACATCACAGAAATGGAAGGAATAAAATAAGATTCACAATTATAGATTCAATCGAATTAGAAAACAACTGGTCTTCTACTCAATAGTAAATTTCTGCTTGTGGATTGTTTTTTTTCCTGCAGACAATTGCTGAGGTGTGAACAGCGACCCATTTCCTTCTTTTTTTTTATATATTTTTTATTTTTAATGGTTTACTCTGTTTTAACTCCCTTTTGGTTAACATCCACTTACCAATAAAGTGGTTTTCCCTCCTTTAGTAGGTATGAAGAGAAGGGGAAAGCGGGGTAACATATAAGGGCATCATTAGATTCACAAAATGCAAGAGAAAAAGACACAACACCCTTCCCTGGTAGTGAGCATGAGACAAAGCATGAAATCAAACTAAAGAGACACACCAAATGAAAAAAACAAAACATTAAAAAAAAAAAAAAAAAAGAATTGATTGATCATTTAGGCCTGAAGGGGGTTAAATACTGTGAGGCTTTTGTGGAGGATTTTGAGCGTGTTTCCAGAACCGCTCGCTTTAGAAGCAGTAAATTATTCGAATCTTTTGTTGCAGGCATGCATAGCTGTGGGAACGTTTCAAGTGGGGGAGGGGTGGGGGAGG
>JAOYMR010000002.1:9761623-9772528 GCA_025802075.1 Tenebrosternarchus preto | reverse complement strand
TAGCTAAACCTAGAATCAGCTCAGAAATCATTTGAAATTACACAAGTGAGCACACAAACACCAAGTGTGTGTGTGTGTGGGGGGGGGGGGGTTACAGGGGTTACAACGAGCACAGAAGTTGGATGGCGTAAAAACCCCAAAGTATCAGGCCAGGGAAGGCAGCGGCAGCTCGGTTACAATCCCTATTGTGAAAAGAGGATGGGAGATTACAAAATAACAGGCTTGGCTGCGCGGCGCAGTTCAAATGGCAAGCACACACACCGGTCTGGCTTCGGCTCTGCGACACAAACGTCGGTCTGACGAGTATTCGCGAGGGGGCCGCGAGAAGCCCTGCGCGTCATTCTCTGAATAAGTGCCTGCGAATTCACGCGCGCGCGAACTCGGACACGCAAACGGAAGATCATAATACGACACCTGCGGTTTTATGATAACTGCTACTGACTGATGGAAAAAGACGTTTTGTGTGTGTGTGTGTGTGTGTGTGTGCGCGCGCGCAGCCCAAGGAGACTCAAGGTGGGGAATTGATTTAGATCCAAATTCTTTTGAACACTGTATACCCCTGACCTCAATTTACCACTGAACTGAGTTTTCAGCTGATGAGAGATTACAAAGAGAACTGAACTTCTGTCACAGGCGACGCTTATAGTCGCTCATCACGTAACCTAATTATGTTTATAGACGCTAGAAGTAGAGGGAATGTGAGCCACCAATCGTACAGCACATTACCGAAATTAGGAACCACTATATGGCCAGTGCTGCTACACATAGCAATGAATAAAACGGCGCAAACGGTCAATCTGCCTAGCAATAAGCAAATGAAGTGGCTAACGGAAACACCACTAAGTTTCATTCATTTTTAGCCCCGCTAGCATTTATGACTGGCGCGCTTTAATCCCACAGTTACGCGTCAGGCGGTTTAAAGAGACAAACATAAACCACACATGGCTTCTCAATTGTGAATACGTACAATAGCCCGTGTTTACATAGCCTACACTGCCTGCCTATGTGACGAGCACCTTGCCTTTTTACACAGCGGAGTAGACTGTTGTTGAACGATGTCGTTGACTCCACGCTCAGCCTTATTTTGTGTGGTATTCGGGCTACCTCATGTGCTTTACGTAATCGATGTCTTCCAGATGAGAATAATTGTTTTGATTCTGCATTATGTTGTGACTGGGAACACAACATAAATGCATAATTTGTATAACATAACTCGATGCCTTCGGGAAGAGCCAGCTCTGATCACCCGTTAATAAGGAGGGTCGGGAGCGTTTGAAGCGGCTGGTAAGTGGGGCGCAGTCGGTGCCCGTGATATGGAGAGCTGCTCTGGAGTAGATAACGCCGCCTCCCACACCATGGGGTACGCAGAGTTGAATTTACTCTATTCAAACGTGAATGTAACCCTTGGCAAACAACACAAACTGCGGATTGGTTGTTTATACCAAGAGAGAAGTTCACAGGAGAATTACAGAGCCACGACGGAGAAGACGATAAGTTCATGGTTAGATGCTTGTTATCCCACAGAAAACAGAGCAGGTACACATTTACACATCAGGTAAAAGCGGGTGAGCTAAATAACCACCGACTATATTGACCTTATGCACAGTATCATTTTACTTCAAAGATGACAGGCTACGATTTCTATAAGAACCGTTCCATAACTTTAAGTTCCCATCAGGACAAGTCAACACACAGTAAAAATTGTAAATATAATTTTTATTTGTAAAGCTTCAGATAATATGATAATACTTCGAAGAGGTTTAACATTGGGAGTCGGTGATCGCTTACGCCTGCACAAATGACGGAAAAGCATCTTGCCTCACCACACGTAAATCGATGAGCAAAATACGACCATCTGCGACAGGCGGAACTGTCGTTTTAATACATTAGCCATGTGAAATAATCCCCTCCACGGATCTACCTGCGTTTAAGCTAAAAGCCAAGACACAGAGTGTTCGCATCTATTCGACTGTTTTATTTGTGGACAGAAATCGATCTGCAGCTTTCATAACACTGGAGATGCTAGCTGATGTGCTATCGAGCAAGTACCGACGCTCTTGTTCGTTTGACCGACTTCTCCAAAAAAATGTTTGGATTTTTCCTTACCTGATCGTCGTCGAGGCTCGTGAAATCGTTTTCGTAAAACGCCACTTCCGTTGCTCTCTGGTTCTTTTGTGTAGTTTAGTTCTCTGTGTTGAAGGAGCCGCGCCGTCCTCTCTCGAGCAGGAGGAAACACTCTTGCTGGGAGTCCTGAGCCGTGCTCTAGCCTCGGTGCTGAATGCTGAAGTGCTGGACAGCGGCAGTAACACCCCAGTTCATAACACGTCACTTTGAACAGGCGACACTAGATGCTGCCCTCTTACGTTGTGGAGGGGAAATGCGTCTTCTATATGGTGGCGGAACTTGGGTATACTACGTTAAGTAACATTTAATTTGATCCAGATAGTGTGGTATCGCTGCATCTCATCGGTATGCTTTACAAAACGATAAAGTCACTTTACATAATGATATACTACAAGGATACGAGACAAATCTGCAACAAGCATGTTGGAATGTGACAATTGGATGCTTCGCTAGTTTTAGAATGTAATTTTACCCATAACCCCAACTCCAAAAACGTCGCAACACAAAGTCTATTGTGTTTTCTCTTATATCAACCAACAACATTAACTGGTCAACAGTCGAATGCACCATATCGTATCGCTCCCTCTTGGTATAACATGACAGCTATTTACGTTTTGCAATCTCTGTCCGACGTGATAAACAACCGACAACTGAAAAAGTCACCTCAAGTAAGCCATAAAATATTAGACACGTAAAATATAATTGTGAAAAATATTTTCTATATGTATCAATCAGAATGAATAGTGCCATAAAGTCAAAAGAGGGCAGGTTGCGCTTTATTTTTAAGAGTAATCTCCAACATTTCTTATACAGTTTCAATTTCGCACAACAGTATTATCCTGAGAATTTAAACACTTGGTTAAATAAAACGGCAACAGTGCATTTTCATAACTTGTGTAACAAACATAAGAAAAAGGCACAGAACTTCAGTCTCTCCTACATGACACCGCGCGCTAAGATTCCGTACTTCAAGCGTTTCTTGAACATCAAAACGAAAACAAAAGTCGGCCAGCAGTTTAAAAGGTCAGGCACGTGAGTCCATAGCGAATTGCTGTGCGACTAGTATAATGCAGCTAAGTGGACCAAAATCTTAAGCAATTTGAGTTCCTTGAATCTAAACGCTATTGTTTCTGGACTGAGCTTCAGAAAAGTGTCAAAGTGTCACAAAGATCAGAACAAGGTGGTAAAGGAACTACCATTCTCTCTTCTGGACTATTTCTGAGAAACGGCCCATAATTAAAGCTGATGCAGAATTTAAATGCAGAAAACAGACAAAAAGACCTTTGCTATTAATCTGTTTGAACTGTCACTGAGGCACACTGCAGATAGCAGGAAGGACTGCTTTTTTTTCCACATGGTGTTACAATCTTACAAAAGGCTGCATGAACTACTAACAGCAAGGCAGCAAGGGTAGTTCACATCAAAACAGTAGGTGGTGGTTGTAAGCACCAGTGATACTCTTGAGGTGTTACACATCAACAGTAGTGTGTGGTTGTTTTGTGCATTTATGGTAAATGGTGAAGTAGTTGTGGGGGAGAGCACTCGTTTTTGGTGAAGTACTGAGTCTTTGGTTGTGGTCAGAGAGATTAATCTAATTGGTTGCTGTTATGGGAGTGAATGTTATTGGCTTTGTGTGTGACGATGTGATTGGCTGCAGCTGTGAAAGTGAGCGCGCCGTCATTGGTTGTAGCCGCGGGAGGGATGGCCCTGAGTGACAGCCTGAGTCGCCTGCTCTGGAACCAGACTGGGGTCCGTCAGGATGGACGTGGAGGTACTGAGAAAGCGGAGTGAACTTAGAACAGCTGAAATGAGAGACAGAAACATGGAAACATGGTGAAATTAAGGGGGTGGAACTGGCAAGAACATGAGGAAAAGCAAGACTGAGGCTGGAAGCCCCTGTGGTTCTAGAACTCATTGAGAAGGAAGTGACCACAACAAACTTCAATCCTGCAGCTTATCAAGCAGATGTGTCTGTCTGACACATCTGGATAAGACCAACGAGCAAACACTACGTCCTGTCTGACACATCTGGATAAGACCAACGAGCAAAATTACACATTTCAAATGTCTCTCTCAGAGAGACCAGTAGTATGTCCTGTCTATTTCCAGACTAAGTGATCACATTAACCACTAGATATAGAGACAGCGAACTATTTGACCCCAGAAAAACAAGGTAGTGTGGTCACTGCAAAGCAGACACAATGCTCTCCTCCCTTTGCTAAAAATACAAGTGTCTCAAAGACAAACAACTTATTAAATTAAAAAGAGGCAATATCGTTGCCTTGCTGAGCTCACTGAACTAAAGGAGATAAAAATGAAGTTAGAAGTAGATCATAACACTCATTTGGCTGGTTCACATGTGTAAGAAATACCACATCCTTAGGGACACAGGGCAGACACATCAATAACACAGCGCCAGTGACAGCACAAGCTTCTAATTCCTGTCTACAGCCAGTCTAATATAATTCACATAGTAAACAATACTGTTTACATGGGTGCAAGTTATTCATTTACTGATGCATCATACAGATAGGTGTGCCAGCCTTAATGTAGTCACACCCATAAAGTAACTTTGAATTAAATGGATAGAGAGAAAGAGAGATTGAGAGAGAGAGAGAGAGAGGGAGGGAGGGAGATAGAGAATTGTATAATTATGCATATGAAGCTTTATTATATACTTCTTTTATTATTATATATTTTCTTTTTCACTTTTCTTCAACAGTTTCACTGCTCATTTTTATTAATTATTTTATTTTTTTTATTAATAACCATCAACACTGACTACACTTCGTACCAACAAAACTACTGGAATTTGACAGAGAGAAACGTAAATCGAGCAAAACAGAGAGGCGGCTGTGAGGAGGGTCTCACTGGGTCTGAGAGCAGGCAGGGAGCAGTGTTGGTCCAGCCAGCTGAGCGTGGTACGACACATGTCCTCCATACTGGCTGTGGACACCATGCCGTTGTAGGACTCAAACAGAGGCTCCATAATCACGCTGAACTGGAGATCACTGTTCAGGAAACCCCAAAGACACAATCTAGAACATCATTTCACCAAGAGCTTCTTATAGCAGTGAAGACCTTCCTAACTCTCGGACCGTCGGAACCTCTGTCACGCGCACACGCGTGTACACAGGGAGACTGTGCAGGATACAATCCAGAACTTCCAGTTCTGCAGCGTCTGAGCCCGGACGTATTCTCGGAACTTCTCCCTCATGTGGTCGAAGCGCTGGCGGGTGATAGGGACTCCTGTAGCAGGGAGCTGCTGCTGACACACGCTGTACACGGGACACACGCAAACACATGCACACGAAAATAAGCACGCATGGAAACAGGCACACACACACACGCACACACATACACACACACACACACACACATACGCACACACACACACACATACGCACCCATACATGCACACACACATACACAAACGTGCATAAAAGCAAACATGCACATACACATGAAAACATGCACACAAACACACACACACATGCACCCACAAACACACACACACACACACACACACACACACACACACACACACACACATGCACACAGTCATATTCCTGTTTTTGTGTTTTGTATATATGCACAGAATTTCCCACAGTAGTTCAGCACTGGATGAGATGCTAGATATCCTGCACCAAACCTTTAGGGTTTCACAGCCTGCTTGTTCCACCCATAATAAAACCACTGCACTGCACTGCACTCTCTTCAGAGGGGCCCCAAGCCTGCTGAGACTCCCCTCTTCGTCTGTAGCTCACTGAACTAAAGCCCATGACCCCTCTGGAAGGCTCAACAGTGAGCAAGACCCAAACACCACCCCACCCCACCCCAGCACTCTCTGAAACCACAGACCCATCACTGACTGCAACCTATTTAAATGTAAACACACATTTACCTCCCCCCTCCCCCGACACTGTTAATGCACAATGTCACCAAAACAAAAGAATGTGTGGGACTTGCTGTTTTGTCTCTAAAGGAGGAGAAAATAAAAATACATAAGGGTTTGTATTGTTATCAGGAGATGCTCATGGTCTCAGTATTAGTACTGTGCCACCTCTAGAGATAATGAGGTTCAGTAAAATACAGTATCGTTAGAAGGTTTGGGCGAGAGGCGGGAAGGGGGAGGGGCTTTCGCACTTGATAGCGGAGTTGAGCACCAGGATCTCATCTCGGAGCCTCTGTGCTTCCTCGTGGAGCTGAGTCCTCTCCTGCTGCATCTTACTGATGTACTCAGCTGTCTTCTGCAGAGTGGTGGCCTTGCTGATCTGAGGGGGAGGAACAGAGAAAGAGAGAGAGAGAGAGAGAGAGAGAGAGAGAGACAGAGAGAGAGAGAGAGAGAGAGAGAGAGACAGAGAGAGAGAGAGAGAGACAGAGAGAGAGACAGAAAAATAGACAGACAGAGAGATAGAGAGAAACAGT
Source organism: Tenebrosternarchus preto (assembly GCA_025802075.1). Classification (NCBI taxonomy): domain Eukaryota; kingdom Metazoa; phylum Chordata; class Actinopteri; order Gymnotiformes; family Apteronotidae; genus Tenebrosternarchus; species Tenebrosternarchus preto. The sequence goes on along the minus strand of JAOYMR010000002.1, from coordinate 9,765,976 downwards.
GTGCGAGAAAGCTGTCACCAACATCTATATAATTTATTGGAATTAACATGACCTTACATAAGTTGGGGCTCCACTTTAACCTTCAGCAGCTTCTACCAGTGGACTATAAAAGAGAACTCAGGAAGGGACTTCACATCGTCTGTGACTGTTTGCAGAACATTTGTGGAGAAGCAAACTTCTAGGTGTAGATATTGGAACTAGGAGTCCCAGTACCTTAATGCTGGGCTGAGAGCTCAGTGTGGTCACCAGAGTGTGCAGGGTGTCAAACCCCAGTTTGATGTTAAACCTCCGCTTCTGCTCAGCGGATATGTGTGTAATCCGCCGTGTGTCTGTCTGTGGAAGAGCACAGTATGAGATGTGTTCATGTCACAGATAGTGTTTGCGTGTACGTGTGTTTGTGTGCACGTGTGTTTGTGTGCACGTGCGAGTGTGTAGTTACCCTGTTGGGCTCCGTCTTGGCCACTCCAGATAAAGAGTGTGATGACTCAGAGGTCTCTGGGGTAACAGTTGGGGATGTTGGCCCAAAGTTTCCTGAAAAACTCACTGAAAGCACAAATAAAGGAATAACAGCTCACTGCCCAACTGAACAAGATAAAACTGCCACTCTATAAAAACCTCCAAATGTCATAGTACAGAGTCTGGCCCACGCTTACGACTGGCAAAACTGTTTAGAACTGTCAAGCTAGTTTGGTACCTGACACTCAACAAAAGTGCACATGTATTAAAACATAGGTCACCGAGGTCACCGAGGTCACACACATCCAGTAACTCCAACTCCAACAACTCTAGCTCTACTGAGTTTTGTGTTTTCAAACACTGACTGTATCGTACTTTGATAAATAAAAGCATTTTATCCGCTAAGTTTTTTTTTTTCTCACGTCGCTAGTTTCTTTGAATTGTGAAATTATTAACTAGTCAAAATACTAATATTTCTACATATCAGCTAAAGCTACTATGCATTAAAACACATATGAAGGACAAAACGTATCACATTTCGAACATCTTGGATTACCACAGGGCATGACATTCATTTTTCCCATTGACAGAAAGCGTTGAGACCCGGAGGACGCATGCGTACGAGCATACCTGTCAGCCCGGTCCTCTCCGGGGTGTGGATCTGGACGGGCGAGAGCTTCTCTGTTTTTGGGATGAGGAGCGGAGGCCCCTGGGTGATGAGGGAGGAGACCACGGAGCCGTGGGAGACGGCGGCCGCCTGCGCGGGGCACTGCAGAGGGGCCAACGGCGGCATCTCCACAGGGGGCCATGGAGTGTGCTGGGACACCTGACACCCTTCACGTCCTGCTGACGTCCCGCTGGTGGACTGCTGAGCAGAAAAAGAAGCGTCTGGCTGTCGGTACGGTCACTTGGTGAGGTTTTAAATGGCTGTAGATGAACTATGAGTGTCCTCTGTGCTTCGTAGTGTTTTTGAAATGTGTCAGTGTATTGTAGTTGTTCCAGTAGGGTAACAGACGTACTGCTACGACAGGAGAAGCTGGCCTGTGACCCTTTGACCCAGCGAAGGGGGCGTGGTAACCTAAAGTAGGTTTGAGAATAAACAAAATTGAGAATAAACAGTGATACAGCATTAGGAATAAACAGTAAAGGCAATAAAAAAGTGACATAAAAAAGATGATCTTCAGGACATACGGTCTTTAGTGCTGGAGGACAAGAGCTTGGCCAGGCAGCTAGTCTGTGTGGGCGGAGCTGAAGATACAGCTGTCGGCATGGGAAACACTCGAGTTCCTCCGCTTTTTTGTTTGTGCTTCCCTCTGGATGTGGCCACGCCCACTTGCTGTGGCACAGAGAAACAGTGGGCGTGGCCATGCAGAGGCAGGGCTGCAGGAGGCGGGGCCATGGTTGCTGGCTGGTATCCCAGGGATATTGGCAACATTTCAGGGAGGCTGGGATAGCTATGGCCCATCTGAGGGTCTTCTGGTAAGATGTTCGTGGCAGATCCCGTGTGGGTGATGACGGTAGATGTGGCAGCAATGCTGTTCCCTGATTGGCTGGTTGATGGATATCTGTATTTCAGACAGGTTGTCGGGTACAGGTAAGGATTCTCTGGTGCTATGGAGGTGGAGGCCATGGGTGAGGTCGCCATGGCAACAGCAGGGTCCCCATACGACTGCTGCCCATACAAGTCCATGCCAGTAGGGGGGGTGAGAGAGCGAGAGAACTCGCCATGCGCGCTGTACTCAGAGTGACCCTTGAACTTGGACTCAGAGGTCATGCTGCTGGTATCAAAGGTCACGTCAGAGGTCAAAGGTGGGTGTAGATAGCCAGGACTTGGTAAGCTGACTGCTGAGGACTGTGGCAAACTCTCTGCTAGACTGGACTAAGAGGAAAAAAAACATTACAAATCACAGATACTTTTATTTTATTACATCATTAATATATACATGGAGTATTATTAGATAGTAATAACACATAACATAAAGATAGATAATGGATTTATCACACTTCAATTACCCATGAAACACTGTACCTAACCATTTATACTTCATTGTAGCTGTTAAGTCTTACTATAGTCCAATCTCTATCCTATAATAATTTTGAGTCATCACTGTGTTATGGAGTCAGTGCACATACTTTGGAGTGCTATATTTTTGAAAAGCTTTAGAGAGGCATTTGTTCTTGGTGCAGAACAAATTTTAGGGTGTACATTTTCAGACCCAGGCCTGTTTGGCAGCGGTGGGCGTGTCCAAACCTGCACGAGCTGGGGCCCCGTGCGTGGGGGGGGCGTGTCGTCTGCGGCGGACAGAGCAGGGGCACCGGACGGGCCCTCGAAGAACCCGTAGTCAGCATAGGCACCCTGCTCCAGTGGTTGACCACGGTAGCTCGTAAAGATGTCTGCAACAACACAGGGCTTTGCGTCAGTCCTGCCCTGGCCCCTCTGACATCATGCTCGCATCACGCTTGCATCACGCTCGCATCATCATACCCAGTTGAAGACCAAAGCCAGAGCATGAACTGAAACCCTAAAGCACGCATGCTGTGGGCATCGTCTATGAAGTTCAGAGTTTCTGTGCTTTTTGGAGATGCAGAATGAGGAACAGGAGCCTCTTCCTGCCTTGCAAATCAACCCTGTTCAGGCTTCCCATCTTGGCTACACCCAACGTTAATGACTGTGCCAATCATTCATATTTCCAAATTCATCTGCATTTTACCACGTTTATTTAGGATCAAATCTATTTAGCAGTCATGTAATGTAATCATTCTTTGTGACAAGCTACTTGTTTAGCTGCTAAATCTTACCAACAACACCCCCTCCATTTTTATTATCTGTAATGTTGTTTAATGTGAAGATTTGCTGCTTAATTAGATGCTAGATCTTTGCTAATTTCAGGATTTTTCATAGCTGATTAGAACTGCAGTTCTCTCCACATGCAAAGTGGTTTGTGTTTTTGGACACTGTTAAAAAAATCTCTAAATAAAAAATGTTTGACAGGTTCTCCATGTTACACTATGAGATATCTGAAAAATGTCTCATCTCCTCCTGGCTTTCACTCATTTACCAACATGCAGACTTGCATTGCATCCAGGCCTAGTAACACTCGAGCTCAGTGGTTACAGAATGACTGCCGCGGTGCATGACAATAAAACCTTTTCAGGCAGTAAATTACTGAGAAGACATTCCCTCATCAAGTGTAAAACAGTTATAATCCTAAATGTGAAAAAGAAATTAGAACTATGAGTGGTTGCACTAGAAATACTAGTGATTCAAAAAAGTGATTTAATAAAAAATAAAAAAAAAAAAAAGATTATATGTTAGTTTGGAAGACAAGGCTCATAGTATCACACATTCATATCTCACTGCTAAGGCACTTACCACTGTGAGACTGAGTGTACAGGTTTATGAAAGAGTGCGGTAATGAGCTTAAGAGTGCTTTTCAAGTTCAGTTCAGAGGACCAGCAGTCTGTCCACCGTACAGGCAGATCTGAATTCCCTCCCTGTCGATTCACTGCATTAAATGAAGACACTAAATGGAGTGCAGATATCTATAAAAACCCTGTTACCACAATGGAAAAATAGATATAGATGGAGGAAGAAGTGGTGCCAAATACAAGTGTGTCAGAGAGAGAGAGAGAGAGAGAGAGAGAGAGAGAGAGAGAGAGAGAGAGAGAGAGAAGATAGTGTCGCCCAAACAAAATACCTCATGGTTTTCATTCTGTGTGACAAACTTGACTTGGCACTCACTCACCCAACAGATTTTCTGATGAACAAGTGTCCCTACAGTAGAGAGTGAACTTGTGCACTTCCTTAAATTCAGTCCACTTTACATGATTGCAGCTATGGAAGCTGTGGGGGGGGGGGGGGGGGGGGGGGGGGGGGGGGGGGGGGGGGGGGGGGGG
>JAOYMR010000002.1:9750994-9761004 GCA_025802075.1 Tenebrosternarchus preto | reverse complement strand
TTTTGAAAAAGTTTACCTAATTTATTGTTTTATATTTTGATCTTCATTAAATTAATTCCAATTTTAATTATTTCATCTATGGAAAATTTCCCCCCCCCCCCCCCCCCCCGCCCATACGCACTCCCACACAAAAACACAATGTTACAAAACAGATTAGAACAAAACCAAAGTCCCTAGGTGTCCATATTCATTACAATTTTAAATATTTTCTGGAAATCTAGAAAAACTGCAGGGAAACAACGTGCCTCTTTTTCAGATAAAGTTTAATACTCCTCTTTTTCCTTCTGTCGGCAGTAACATATAACCAGCTATTGCGCAGCAGGTGAGCCAGAACTAACGTTACTTAAAACATCTTTTTGTGACGTTCCTGTTATTCTAACCCTAGCTGTTACTTTAAATAAACTGCCAATCAAACGCAGTGGAAAGTCAAAAGGCCACTATTTACAGCAACCATATACATATATATGAAAAAACTTTTCTCAGATACTTCCAACACCTCTAGCCTTTGGGCTCTGGTCAACGGATCCAACAATGGTCTCCAAAGCAGACAGTGAACTGAGAGTGGCAGCTACTCTCCTGGAGTTCATGTAATTTCCAGGCTTTTGCTGGCAGGTATGTGCTCCTACGTTCTGGTGCGAGAACGTGAAGACCATGAGCAGTCGTTCAGTAAGGGCAAAGACCGCAGCAGATGCAAGCATTAGATGCACGGATGTGTAAGTGACTAGTTTATTTTGGTCAAACTGTTCAAGGACAAAGAATGACCTGGTAGAAGGATGGACAGAAAGCATGGAGTTTTAATGAAGACCTGGACTTGGATCACTGTAAATAGATGGAAAAAAAAAAACCAAACCAAAACAAAAAAGAACCATGAAACTCTTCAGCCAACTACCTAAGAGACTGGGTAGGACATTGCTCCCCTAAGAGCATCATAGATTAAAAATAATACTCGCCATGAGAGATTGAGTACAGTGGTGCTAGCACATTGTTCCAAAAATCTCTTTGTCTTGCACAGCACTCAGGACGGCAAGCAGGATAGCAGGTGAGTGAATATGCTGAAGGACACTTACCGGGTATGTCCATGAGGTCGTCCAGGTTGGGCTGGAGAGGGGTCAGACCAGGCTGGATCATGTCAGCATTACTGGTGTAGTCTGAGGGAGCAAGAACATTCATCAGACCAGGAATATGGTTTGTGTGTGTGTGGGTGCACGTGTGTGCATCCTCCTTCATTCATTCAGAGTTCCCTGTTTTGGGTAGGCGGTGTCTTCCTGAATAAATTTTACAAACTCACATGACCAGGGCATAGGATGTGGTGCTACACACAATACTCTGCAAAACTGTCAGGTCACCAAAGAAAATGATGTTAGCATGCTGAAACCTTTTTGTGCTGAAACCTTTTCATGCAAACCCTGATAGAGGCGGAGCAGTGAGGAACCAAACCTGTGATCATGAACCTTTCTCTCAAGATGCTAATAACTTTTAGCTAGTTTTTGTCATAGTAATTTTTCTGCATTAATGTTTTATTGTATTAGATTTTGTTATATAGTGTTTTAGATTAAAATAAAAACATACTACCCATGTCAATAACTATCGTTCTACATAGTACCCATGTCAGCATGTAACATGTAACGCTCAATGCTGTTGTAAAAAAAAAAATATTAATGTCTGAGTGGATTCAGTGCAAAACAAGATTTGGCACTGGACCACACACTGGACCACAAACATTGAAAAAGACCTTCCCTGTCATATAGATTGTGAGAGATCATTAACAAGCACTGATCTGAGACCAGCCATTGATAGTCAACCATTGCATTGCACCTTCTTCTAAACTGATCGGAGTGCAGCCTGTGCAATACTCACTGTTGTGGCGGTCATCAGTCCAGGGGCAGGGCTTCTGAGTCATTGTGAAAAGTGTGTCCGAGATATCCGATAGGAAGCAGTCTAAGTCAAACATATGCACCTCATCTGAAGCTGCGCTCCCTTCCGGGTACATCTGATTGGACCATTTCTCCAGCCCCGTCCTGCAGATAGGCGTCTGAGGATGACAAATCATCCCAGTCATTTTGGAGCTTATATGAGCGACACGTTTGTGCTGATAGGAATGTTGATATGTGCTGGGAAGTCAATGAAGTGGGTTTGGACAGGCTTCCAGTTCAAGCAAAATGAGCCCAACTGCTGCAGAACAGGATCTAGTCAGCACCGTTCTCAGTGAGAAGGAGGAACCACTCTACCCCATCAATGAGCACCACACAAATCAATTATTATGAAGAGACCTAGGGGAGTGATGGTCTCCTCTAGACGCACCAACCACTCTTAAATAGATGGAGCATTTTTGGTCCGGCTCTACCTGGTGTTACGTTTGCTGACATCCAGGCCCTGCTGATGAATCACTCACAGTGATGGAGGGGATGCAATGGATGCATCATGAACACCAGAGGGGGACACATCGCCCTCTCACTGTTACAGCGCTGACTGTGCTATATTGCAATGCTGCACACACACACGGTCAGATTCTGCCCACAGTGCAAAGCACTAAATGCAAAGAGAAGATTAATATTTAAGTGTTAAGACGCAAACACAGCATGACATTTAAAATGATAAATTCTAGTTCCAAAAGACACTACAAAAATTTTATTTTATGATATAAATGCTTTCTCTCTGCAGGTCTCCTAACAGGTCTCTGCAGGTCTCTCTGCAGATCTCCTAACTTCCAATCACAAATTAGACACAATATAGACTATATAATACATGCAGTAACAGACTGCCATCCAAACACAAACAAACACACACAAACACACACACACATGCGTGAAGAAGCAAGTAAGCATGACCTGCTACTTACAGCAGAGCGCAGATTCCTTCGGCCCGTTTGTGCCCAGGTAAAACCTACTGCATCTCATCTCCGTTCATCAGAGCCTGTCAAGCGCTGCTTCTCCCTCTGTCTGCTTCCGTTACCCACACAGCCCCCTGCCAGTCACTGCGCCCACATTTATAGGGGTGACCGTAGTCAGCCGGAAGCCCCCTTGGTGATTACGGCGCTCCTGACAACACCTTCTCTGCCTCTCTCTCTCCGACATACACAAAAGGAGCAGAATTATAGCACAGGTCTGGATGTGCGTTTTCGGGCCGGGTTGAAATTAGGTTGGGGGGGTGGGTGTCGCGTGTGTGCGTGCGTATGCCTGTACGCACTCGCGTGGTGCTAACGGGGTCGTGTGAGAGACAGAAACCCCCCTGACTGAGGCCATTACGTTTCTGATTGGCCTCCACGGGCTCCGTTGAGTCGCCGCGGCGACAGAGGCAGTCGGGCCCTTTTGTTGGTGACCCAGTTCTAACTATCACACTCACGTGCGGATAGAGGGTCTCGACTCCCCCTACTGGTGAAACGATTGAACAACTTGATGCCGAGGCCACAACACAGAGAACTGAACCACTAATGGGACGTTGCTTTTTTAAATTCAAACTTCTGAATGACAATCTAAGCATGATTATCTTCACTGCAAAAACAGTTCTAAAAAAAAACAACAGATATTGAATACATCTGTTGTGCTTAAGGTTTTAAGTTTGGCGCTAAACACCTGCTAGTCCTTCTTGTTATAACAAATAACTTAAAGTAACATTGTAGCCTGAAAAATGCACCTCAGCACTGAAAAAAGAAAAAAAAACTTCCCCCCAAAACAAGAAAAAAGCATCACAGAACACTAAACAAAACAAGACTGCAAGAATTCTGACTGAGCCTGAGGTGAAACATCATTAACACCTCTATGTACATGATCAGGCAAGAGAAGCTTTCCCTGGAACTGCACACACACACACACACACACACACAGTACGCACTCAGGAGCTCGGAGCTTGTTAGTGTTCTCCTACTGTCAGACTATCAAGCTGATATCCACACAGATGGACAAGGAAAAAAATGGCAAAAAGGCCAGAGGTTCTCATCACGCGCAAGTGGGTCATCTCAGATCAGACGCCATTAAAACCGAACACACGTCTCTCCAGGACGCAGGCGGAACACAGGGCGAGATTGGTCTCTTTTGTCGCCCAGAGCAATCAAGCGACTCATTTTCTTGCCCGGTATGAGCTGCCGTGACGCAAGTGGAGGTTCGTGTTTACGTTTTCAGCTTTCAAGACCCCCTCACCAACCAAGAAAAGATCACACACTGCATTTCTCCAGCCTGCTGAGCAAGGCAAAGTTTGAGCTATTAATAGCTAAACCGATAGAGCACTGCAAATACGTACCGCTCTGCTAACCTACTAAAGCAAATACTGTACGGTTCATAACAGAAGTGGGGACTTTCTTCATAAAAGGAGCTGAATGCCCTCAAGGTTCCTGCTGTACCTTTAGGGCACCTCTCAAGCATTTCATTAGAACATCAGCAAAGAAACACTTTATTATAAAGTGCAGTCTTTGTGGCTCGTCCTTTGGCGTTTGTGTCAGCCATCCTCCAGCAACGACCGGTTTCTGACTGCAGCACCTCCGTCGATTGGGGTGGCTCTCAAACCAACATGGTTTGGTTAAGCTTTTGCCAGTTCAGCTGCCTCAAGCATGTCCTCACACGAGTGTGTGAGTCTTAATGTCATTGAGAAATGCCTGTAAGGCAGGTGCAGCTAAAACAACAGCCAGTGGGTGTAGGTCAAGGTGTAGGTTATAGGTTCTAATAATGGCAGGTACGTGTACATGGCCTCATTGATTTGTTATTCAATGACTGGGCCAATCAATCAGTGGTTCTGTTCTTCTTTCTGCTCTGTATGTACAAACAGATTTAGTAAACAAGACTCTAATGTTTCAGGAAATATATATATATTCTGTTTCTAGAAGGAAGAAGGAGACCCTAGAATTTTGCACTGTCTGAAAGGGCTGACGGTGCACCTTACCTCACTACATGGAGACAGTAAGGTCAAAATTCATTGTTATGAGATATGAAACCTTAATTGAAGCAGTGAAGCACCTGAAGTCATCTACAAACAGTCTTCACACACTGGCAACCAATTTAAAGAATATATATTTTTAAACTCTATAGCAACGGAGATACTATACACAGAAAATGTCTCACTCATGTCACACTACTTTCCAAGTGCATTAAAAACTGCATTTGTTAAATCCCTCTTCGGGGAAAGAATTTAGATCCAAGTGTTTTTAATAGTTCCAGACTCATTTCAAATCCAAACACCTGACAAATATTCTTTTTAAACAGGTATTTTGACAACTTTCCTGACCACAGCATTCAGACGACACTAAATGACATCTGTTTAAAAAGGGATTCTGGAGGCGGAAAAAACTATTACTAAATTACTACATCAGCATTCTATTATCTCAAAAACTTCTCCAATTGGAGTTTTCTTATCAAAACAGAGCACTAAGACTCATCCATGCTTTTGTATGGTGGAAGAACATTGATTATTTCACTGGTCTTTTCCAAAAGACACAACCAGCCAAGTTCTTACTAGAGTCAGAAGAATGAAACACGTCACCCTTATTCTTACACTGGGACCCAGAATGTTACAGAATTTATTAATGTTACTCATTTATAAACCACTGATTGGTTCAGGACCAGTGTATTTGGCAAACAATACAATCATAGTAGCACTATTAAATCACTAGGAGCTCAGTAGTTAACTGTGCTTATGGTCAGACCACAGAGAAGCAGCGTTTAGCTTCTGCGAAGCCTCGAAAATGCCTTGACAGTGGCCATCTTCAAAGTGAGACCAAGGTCTATTTGATCTAGCTTTCAGCTGGTCCCTGTGTTTAGCTCTCAGGGACTGTACTACAAACTTTATATGTAGTTGACACTGCACTGATGTTCCAATGCTGAGAGGGAAATAGGGCTTGTTTGTCTTTTGTTATTTATTTTATCTAGTTTTCCCATGTTGATAGTTTTGCTTAGACTCTTATTTCTAAAAAATCCTGGACATATTTGTTATGTATTACTTCAGTCCTTTTGTGTACATTACAATAAAGATGAATACAATAAATATAACACTATACATTTTTACAGGGATTTCATCTTTGTTTGTATTTTATCATCTTTGTTGTATGGTGGAGGAGCAGACTTCCTCCCTCAAGACATGACCTAAGACCTGCCACCCAACCCAAAAGCCCACCTGTAACCAACGAAAGAGGCTTGGAAGGCACATTCTACGAGTATAGCTTCATGTCTTACCTTCTGAAGAACAGACACAAGGTCCTTGTGTTTCTAAAGCAAAAAACAGAGTAAAATATTTTTAGCTTTAGCTTTAGCATCAATTCGCATACATGTAAAACATGGTTCCTTGCCACTTTAAGGCCCGAAGCATGTTAACTGCTTATTCTTTAGCACATGTATATTGCCTTTGCACAGTTGTCCTTCTTGGGCACCCTTACGGCCACTCACCCTCTTCTTGTAATAAATCCTCCATTTGTGATATTCTTTGATCACCACTTCTATCCGTCTCTTCCAGTAGCTTCCCTCCAACACAATTGCCTTAAAGTCAGAAACAAACACAAAATACAAAACACAGTTTTAATAAAATATACGATATTACAAACTGAACTTGCAAGACGTAGCCTAAGGGTTATCACTGTAAAGAAACAGAAAGAGATGTGCACATTACTTTTATGGGGCTGATTAGAGCCAAACATCAATATTTTAGGCGCCAGGGCCAACGTTCAAGAATGTCAAAATGCTGAAAGCAGCCAGAATTCAGTATCTGACACTGGTAATCTGGTAAAAAAAAAACGGTTCAGTGTAGGCTTGTGTTTGTTTTTTGGCATGATTCCTGGCTGGGTACTTCATGACGGGTGTTTAGCGCGACTCACCGCTGGCTTGCGATGGGCGTCGGCCTCGGAGCCCTCCAGCGGAGTGACGAACCCACACACTGGGTTTTTCCTTTTTTCCACATCTGAAGCATTTTAATGTTTAGCTTTGCTGTTAATTGCTATTGTGCCATTCTAGAGCATGTTTAAGAGCATTCTTAAGCACACAATGCAATATATAACAGCTACTGCTCAATGCAACATAAGAATATTCCAGAATAATCAGAAATAAAACAGTTCTCTTTTTTAAGTCAAAATTATAAGTCTTTTTTTGTACTAGTGTTGTTTTACACTAGATGAGCTCACACTGAATGAACCAGGCTCTCCAGATGGCGTTATTCAGGCGGATTTTATCCCTCCACAGCAGCCTCAGGCCTTTGAAGGACTTCCACTTGGGAGAAACTATCTTCCCACTGTGGAGAGACACAGAGGGTCCACTCAGCACAGTTCACATTGGGCTTCAGTCAGACCGGTTCAAATCAGTTCTGTTTCTATTGTAGTGAACATTTCATGTTAACCTTAATGGTCCCTGAAAATCAAGATTCATTTGTGGAAATGCCATAAACATAAAACCATAAATAAAAACACCCATCTGGACCATATGAGATAGATTATATTTTGTGATTTGCTAGGGGGCTAATTTGCATATTGCAAATCGCCATAATATCAGTATCACAAAATCCAGTACCACGGTAACAATTAAGCAACGATACATTGTGCAGCCCTAGTGAAAACCGCACTGTTACCACCTTAACCATGCATCCGTGACAGAGCAGCACCTCAGCAGCTCATCTGGCCACATGTGGTTCAGCCCTCTGCACCATTTCCCCACTGTTCCAGTGCATTTAACAGCCTAATGGCACAAGGGAGGTGATGTGAAGGAGTGAGGCAGTGCTTGGCTCGGTGGGTTGCCAGGGCCCTGTCAGTTGCTAGGGCTCTAATGACAGCTGAGAAGGTGCGAGTGGAGAAGGCAGGAGGACACGTTTGGCTAATAGGTAATGCTGCAAATAGCCTCCAGAGTACTGAGGCAGAAGGAACTAAAGCCACAAACCTATAACTGAACAAACACAAGGCTCCAGCAATCCAGTGTGTTTGGTGGAAAACAATTAAGTTATCGAGATTGGGAAACAGCCTATCAAAAATTATATTGCTTTATAATGGGTATAAAATCACAGCAGAGACAACAAAGTTTCTGTTGTTTTTCTTAGCTATATCTACATTACGTAACCGATATGGTTGCAAATCTTCTCCAGCACCAACTCACTGCCAGAACTATCTAGCTGGTTACCTCAGCCCACACCGCAAAATCTACTCATATGACAAAGTCATTTGTGAGCATTTTCAAATGTTGTTGCAGGTTGCTCTCTGTCTCTGTGGAAGGCAAGGACATAACTACAACCTATATGATGCTGGAAGTTCAAAATGATAACTTGGTGTGGTTATAATAACATCAATCAAACCCCAGAAACAACAATGACAATAAACCCAAAGCAAACATGAAATATGACTGTCTCAGAAATCAGCTAGGTGCTTTCAGAAATCCTTTCAGCTAGGTGCTTTCAGAAATCCTTTCAGCTAGGTGCTTTCAGAAATCCTTTCAGCTAGGTGCTTTCGACTGTCTACTCTAAGCAATCACACTTGGCATAAAAGACGAGTATAAAGATATGCATCACCTGCATGGAACTCCATGAATATGAATGGCATGTATTGGATCCTAAACATCAGTATTACTCTCAGACAGTGGTTGGGTTTGCGGGGGCAGGGGTGAGACGGGGAAAGACAACAAACAATGTTGTAAGAGTCTTTGGTGAGGGGCCTCGGGAAAGAAGACAGAATCTTATCCTAACCTCAGTTACACTGTAACTCTAGTCCGACTGTTCGGCTGCCAACTACTGCCAAAGTCCATTTCTCTCTCCCTGTTGCCTTTTTCACAGCTGTTTCGAAAGCAAGTCCTGGCACTGTTCTCTACTCAGTGGTTAGTTTTACTCCAAGGAAATGTGATTGGTAACTGTGCTTTAAGAAATTACCACCTAATTTAAGAGCTTCAACATGGTCATTTTTGTAAGTTTTAGAATAAAATTAGTGTAAAAAATAGAAAACCAAAAAATAAATCTAATACAATGTCATCTCGTAGTATATATACATAAACAGAAAGAGTTGTAAATGTTATGTTTCGTTGTTCTTTGAAATTGGCTGTAGAAGATACAGGTTATAGACGGTTACACTGCTACGCCGGTGTTCGTGTGACCGCTGCATCCTACCTGTATGCCAGTGTCATACACTCAAACAGGCGCGTGAGGGTCGGGTCTATGCTGAGCCGCCTGGAGCTAAATGGACCAAACCTATAGGTCTGGCAGCCCGGCTTGTTGACAGTGTCGAAGTCATAATCCACCGCTGCTCCACTTTTCCGCCTGCGCGGGACAGTGTCACTGTGGGGTGAAGAGACCATAAAGTGGCCACTGTGGATGACTTGCGTACGGCGGAAAATTTCGGAGCTCGAGCAAGACTCAGCATTCGTCAAGCCGTCGTCCGGATCAGAATCAGATTCGGAATCTGCAATCTGGGCCGCCTTTGGCTCCTCGGGAAACTTTGGAGAGATCCTCTCTGTATTTGCCATTGCGTATTTATTTAGATCTGCCCCTTGCACTGCTCAGTCGCAAATATTTCCCACCAGTGCCGTTAGGAGCGCGTAACAGTTCTTCAGAGGACCACACCTCGCGCGCGCAACGTGAGTTTGCTTATCGTCCGCTCGCCTGTCTCCAAGTCAAAGGTCGCAACTCTCTGCTTGGAGACAAACTGATTTGCTATTTACACCAAGGCATACTTAAATGGACCTTACAAAATGTTACACTTGCGCAAATCATGGAACAATAACACCCCCACCCCCATCAACCAATTGGACTTAGCCACGAAATGTGTTAAACTATAACAAAAGTATTCTCGAGTATTAATTCGTATAGGCCTAGTCCTATATCGGATTTGAGTCAAATCAGTATTAGGCTACTCTGTTTTGCTATTAAGCAGGCTAGTGGGGAAATATTCATATTATATTTACTAATATCATCTTATTCGTATAATTTTATTATTGTTTTGTTGTTGTTAACAAACAATCATCATCATTATCATCATCATCATCATCATCATCATCAGAGGTGGACATTCCAGGTTCAGAAAGTAAAAATCCTTGCCAGGATTTTGCTCAAGCTTCCTAGATGATCTA
>JAOYMR010000002.1:9722033-9750894 GCA_025802075.1 Tenebrosternarchus preto | reverse complement strand
ATCAATGTAATCTAGGATGCTTGAGCAAAATCCTGGTGAGGACTTTTACTTTCTGAACCTGGAATGTCCACCTCTGATCATCATTATTAGTTTTGCAAAATACTACATCGTTTCCCCCTAGAGACTAGGTTCCTTTATTTCCATGAGCTCAAACACGTTATATTTTTTTTATATTAGACCAATGTTCCCAATGACAAATAACTTGCTTAATAACTCGAAAAAGCTATTAAGAGGTCTATCGTGTCATATATATGTGCGTATGTGCTCATTCTCTTTCCTATTCTCTTTCACGTATTATTATTATTATTATTATTATTATTATTATTATTATTATTATTATTATTATTATTATTATTATTATTTGAAGATATAGTAGATATAACGGATTAATTCTACGTTAAACGTAGACGAGTCGCTGGGAACGGAATCAACTAAAATAATCCTACACCTCTCAGCTGTCCATGAATAACTTCCGGGTTGAATGTTTCAAAAGTCGTTCATTGGTAGAGCCGAAGTGAAAGTACGGTTTGTTTGTATCTCAACAACTATATTAACTGCGCGCAGTCTTCAGAGTTTGACACTAAATTATGGACGCGTTACAGAGGCACAGGTCTCTGTACAAGGGAACAACTCCACCATGGAAAGAGACGTACAGAAAGGTAAGCCCTCTGTATGCGTATCTATGTAATATCACAGTCAGCTAACATGTTAGCTGGCTGCTTAAAGCGGGCAGGTTGCTGGAGTTCGGGTAAGAGTATTTGGTTGCATTTATTGCTTGGACAGTGCAGTAAGTGGTGTGCTGGCAATAAATCGCTAAGAGTTTAGGCGGTAGCACCTTTGGTTAGCTAGCTACTGTTTAAAAGATGGTAGAAGGTACACTAAGGGCTAACTGGTCTGCAACTGGTGTTCACTGATATCTCCCAAGCGTTGCGTGGAAAGGCTGAAGAACAGTCGGTCGCGGTTACTCGAGAAGTATCGGCAGATGGGGAACGACGCGGGTGGATCGAGAAGCTCTCTGCTTGTCCACGAGGTGATGGAAGTGGAGTGGAAGGCTTTACAGGCAGCCAACCAGACACTGCCTTCCTTGTGGGTGAAAGATGGCATCAATGATGTACGTGGTTCTCAAGCTAATGATTCACACCCGAACCTCTTACTGTGCCGAGATTTTCGAAAGATGGGCAAATTCTTCTCTTCCATATCTTTTTCATCCACAGATGTTCACTGACGTGCAAGAATATGACGAACTAACGATTCTAGAGGAAATTCACCAGGAACTCATATCTCAAGGTTATTGTTAATTCTGTTGACAGCATTCCATTTGTTTACCTCTACCAACAAAATCCAAATAGAAAACTTTTTTTCTCCCTTAACCCACTTTCCTCAGAACATTTTATAATAGAGGAATACCATAAAAGTCAACAATATGAAGAACAGTATTTCAGTTCCATTGTGGATGGAATGGAGGAAGAGGGAAAGCTCATATGTCCTGTGTGTCAAAGGCAAGTATCAGCAATAACCTGAATAGCAGCCAGCTGATCTTTAATGTAGCCTCTGCTTACAATGAACTGTGTGTGTATTATAGGAATAACCTTACGGTGAACAGTCATTTCACTTCATGTCCCTGTGGCATTTACTTCAACACCGTGGTGAGTGTCGGGGAGGTTTGGAAGTCCCTGTAAGTGCTTGACAGCAAACGAGCTATAAAATATTGTGACCGATTCCAAAGTAATGTACTCTAAGCCTTTACTGGTGTTTACACTGCTTTGGTAGCACATTAAGCTACATTCCTACTCTGAGGCAAACTTAATGCTTAGAACAGGCAAGATCTGAAATGAGTAATATTTGTCTGATTTACTTTAGCCTGTGTAAGTTGGTGTATCATAGTCGTCATATCTGAATCGATTTCAATGGTTCCACAGGGTAGGAATATAACGTCCGAGCTGCTCCAGCATCTACTTGAAACTAGGGTCACGGAACACATGGAAGACTGTCTCCAGAAACCCATATTCTCAGTGGCTTCAAACACGGATGGCTCTCCAACCCTTATGATAAGCTGCAAGGTAATGCAAAGTTTCTTAACTTTGAGTTATGAGGCATGAATAGTGGTATGTATTAAGTGTCAAGTGCTAGTCTTGGTCCTTCATTTATGCTAATGATCAAATCATAGTGGAAGTATTTACAGTGTGAAGAATTCTAGAATTGTTCTAATTTAGCTCTGAATATCGATACACTTGCTAATAAAAATAGAAAATGTCAATGATGGACAGTTGGGGTTAACCATGTACAAGAGCAAACATTGGAAAAAAAATCTTAACTAAATCTCTTATCTACAGGTGTGTGATTATCTCTCCATCATTCTATAACTGTCCCTCATGCAACAGTAAAGGATCATGGGAGTTTTTATGGAATGTTTTGTTTCTGTGAAATAATAAAGCTATAGTAGTCATTTTAATACTGTTTTGTCTACACTATGGTATTTATGTACAACAGCTGCTATTAAGGTCCAGTTGATTATGAAGTATGATTCTTAGATATGTAATATATAGGTTTGGAGTTGTTAAGAGGTGTGCATAGGTTAAAATGTAACCAACGGCTGTGTTTTACATTGTTTGCATGAGGCTGTGGGATCTGGCTCTGAACGTGCTACAAAGGCCCAGCACTGAAAGAGTAATCATCATACTTGTAGGGTTGTTTGAAATATTTATTCCTTTAGAATGCAACTGGATGAAATGTCAGATGGACACAAGGATCTTTGAACAAATGTTTCCTCATCAGGGGGGTGGGGGTGTGTGACAAACTGGCTCAATTGTGTGTACAGAGAATAACTTATTTTTACAGGAAATTAAACTTCCCAGTGCTTCTGCACACGATACCCAGCCTTGGAGAAAATTGACTGTCAATAGTCTCTAGTCTCATCTTTGTCCAAGTAAACCAGGACTGGCTTGAACATAGTATTTCAACATCTGCATATGACTTATTCTTAAATTACTTAAAAATAATAAAAGTATAAAACATGTTTGCTGTTGAACCTTTATTTCACTCACATTTGCTATTCCAGATTATCTGGAAGAGAGAGAAGAAGTGGGAGCTGTAAAACAAAAACAAACAAAAAAACTTTAACCTCAGTGGCATTTTATGAAGCCACTGAGATCCTCCAGGAACTTGATGTATTCTTGATGCTCAAGGGCTGTGCTCAGCTCCAGCAGCTCGTCCGCAAATGTGTTGTCAACTCCTCGGTCAGCCAAGAAATCCATTAAATGGTCATACAGTGCCTGCAGAAATTAGATTAAAACCGTCATTCCTTGTTTGATAGTAAACATCTCCCCTTCTGTTTGGGGAAAACCGAAATTTGAAAACCACTACCATAACAGACCGAGACTAGACGCACATTTTTAAAAGAAGAAACGTCAACGTGAACCAGGGTCTTACCCAGTCCAGAGAGTCTGTGTTAAGTGTGTAGCTGGTCTCTTGCCAGTCCGTCTCTCCCTCAGGCTGGAAACTGACCTCCCGTATGGCAAAGATATCGCTCTCCTCTTCACCCTCGCCATGGCCAATCTGCTCAGAGTCAAGCAGTGTTGCATACATCCTCCAATACATCAGCATTAAAAGGTCACCGAGTCATTGAATTTTCATACTGTGGGTAGATCACAGGTTTTGTCTAACGTGAATAGCTTAATATCAACAGAACAGCGAATACGTTGATTTAGAGTTTGTTCTGCGGTGGCGCCTCAATCAAAGCAGCAAAAAGATGGTTGTCTCACATCCTTGTGTGAGAAGAGCAGAGGATACAGGTGTGCTAGCTAATTAGACCACAACCAATTCTGAGATTCCATCATGCACTGAAACATTACCCAAGAAGCCATAAACAATTTGCTCAGAGGTCATATTTACATTCTTCTGTTCTGCTGCTTTTCAAACCATTCCTCATTACTTTGCTGATAACTTCATTACAGAGAAACGTTCTCCTACTCTACAGCTTCTCTGTAGCGCCATGTATGACTAAATGATAGGAGACGATTTGGAGAACTGGGATTGGGTGGGAAAACAGCCTTTAACAAATCCTTTAATAAAACACTTGCCTCATCCTCTGGAAAGTGACAGTCAAATACCAGGGAATTTTTGGCAGCCTGTTTCGTCACTTCAACGACAAAGTTGGGCATTGAGACAATTTCAGGCTGAAAAACAAAGGAGCAAAATTTAAAGGCAAAATATCAAACTGTCCAAGCTGTTAAAGTCTAACAGTGAACAAGCTACTAATACAACTAAGTACTATAACATCTGTGATGTATGAGACAAATAAAAAAAAATTCTGGACTTCAGAAAATGCATTAATTTCTGAACAACTGAGAATCTAATACCAGTAACATGGGTTTTCAGAGATCATAGATCTTTGATACAAGTTTGAGCTTGCTAACAGAAGTCCCATATCCAGCAGGACTGCAGACTGATAATCGTGTTAACATCAACGTAAAGCACAATACTGTGGGTCTTCCCTAAACTGGAATAAAGTTTTACCTCATTGTCCTCTGCCTTCTGGTCCTGTTCTGGCTCCTCCTCCATGCTTGGAGGGATACTGTTATTGATGTTAAATGTGACCGTCACTCTGTCAAACAGGAAACAAAGGCTCATTGATTCACCTAATGCCCCAGCATACAACTCCAATTTTAGCCAAAGTAGGTGTTCCTCACATATGAAAGCACAGTGGCATGTGAATGTTTATGATGAAACCTTACTTCTCTCCAGAGACGGAACGAATAAGTTTTGCTTCACTGCCATTTAGCTGGAGGTCCCATCCACCAGACATCTTGGGAAGGGTCTTACTTTTCTGGATCTTCCTTTCCTCTTTAATTTCATCCGAGAGAAACTCAGCAAATGCTTTGTCACCTGGAAGACCAGGGAAATAACCATAAGTAACATTTATTGGGGATCTCCCACCGCGCACACACACATTTGCTCATCAGTCTGAAAGACACTAGCGCCTCCGTTTCCTGACAGCCGAGATGGATAGTTTTAAGATTAAAGTTGTCATCACTGTCAAGGTCACGTTCGTGATTTCAAACAATGCCAAACCATTTGAAATCACTGAGCTTTAATCCAATTCTCATTCAGTATTTTCTAGTCAGCAGCGCTTTACCATGACCGCTACTGACGAGTAAACGCCACTTGTAAACGCAGATTCTGGTGATGGCTAACACTGACGAGCTAGTGACTGCTGCCGTTTACATAACTGAAACTTGTCCAAATTTACGCGCGACAAGATGTAATGACAGCTGATAGAGTTATATTGAATCAAGACGAAAACACTTAGATATGTGAATGCCAGTTCACGTTATTAAAGGTAGTCACAAGCTTGAGTTTAGCTAAATGCTAACTTAACCAGCTAGCTAACTAGCTAAGTGTCGCGCCGGGTACCATCTATCTAGGCAACTGATGAAACTCGCGTGAATTGTTACCCAACTGAATTATTTCCCTAAGCTTTAGCACTTTACCTTCAGTGTGAAGACCTCCACAGCCACACGACACTGACGGAAGAACGCTTTTAGGAGTTAGCAGTTTCGGCCTGCATCCCGAAGAAGCACCGTTGCTATTGCACATCATCCAGATTGACCGAGTGAAGGGTCTCGTCGGGGCAGCGGAGGGACCACATAGTGCAGATCTGACAAAATGCTCCACAACTCGAGGAGCTGGAGCGGCCGTGGCCTTGTTTGAGAGACGAGCCGCGGAGCTTATAGCACGAGTTAAAGACTTCAGCATGGCTGTGACTTAGGACTCCTTCTCAGCGGCTCTACCGACGCAGATGAACAGATTACGCTGGAAACACGTGTGGAAGGACACAGTGACCTCACTGTTCGATCTTCGAACTTTGAACCGGAAAATATACGGAAACAAAACGGAAATGTTTTAAAAGTCATGAACCATGTGGCGAGAGATGTAAACGCTTGCAAGATAAACACGTTTATGTGGTTGTTGACTGTTTTTTATAGCTCTGTGTAAACCCCTTATTACAGGGTTAAATTACACTGCAATTACATAGTTATGCAGCTATCCATGGCTACGGTGTTTCCTTTCTTCACGAATCTGTTTTAATAGTAAATCGTATATATCTAGTTGTTTTGTAATTTTCTAACTAGTTAGCTTGTCATGCCAGACCAAGGAGTCATGCATCTTTGTGGAGTGTGTAGCGATCAAATTCCGAAATACAGATGCCCTGTATGCAGAATCAGATAGTAAGTATCTGTAATTATACATGTGTGTGTAGGAATTTACATGATGTACGTATACGGTGTAAGTAACCAATGTTCTTACATTTGGGTAGACAGCTAACTAGATATCCTTTCTAACTTAGAACACGACAGTCATTTAACGTTAGCTAAACTGGCTGGTTAGCTGCTTTTTCACAAATAGGCCTACATATGACAATTGTGTCCTTTTTTGTTACAGCTGTTCGCTGGGTTGCTTCAAGAAACATAAAAATAATGGTATGTGTTTTTTTTTACATGTTGAGACTTATTTGGGCTTGGTTTCCTAAGTAGCCGTTGGTTGTCAGGGTTGCTCAAATGACATGAGTACTCAGGTCTCAATAAAAACGAATAAACTTGAAAACCCTAACTTTTTTTCTATAGACTCCTGCCAAGCAGTTCAGGACACAGCGCCCCCTGCCACAACTGCAGCGCTACCAGAAGTCCGTCAGAGCAGAGGTGTGTTTACGCGACCTAGCTTAGCTGTTGTTTTGTTGGTGTAGTTATGTACTTCAGAAAGCATTCCTGTGATTTCAGCTGAACAGCCTTGGACTGTTGACGATCTCCTCGATGAGGACAGCCAGTCTGACAAAGTTTCTCTGCAGAGACTTCAGCTATTAGGTACTGCATAGACTAATTAAACAATATGCCGTCATGATTACAGTGGCCAGAAGGTTAAGTAAATAATGGTACATGGCTTGACAAATTAAATAGACATGAGTGTGGTTTGTGAAGTGTGCACACTCAGGAACATAGCTCATTAGCTTAATAGAAAACAGAAAATAAACTGCATGGGAATAATGCATCTTTTATCTGTCCTGTGAAATTAATACGTTAGTTGAGGTTGTTCACGTTCTCTGTGTTGATGCAGGCGAGTCTGAGACCCTGAAGAGCCTGTTGGAGAACCCACACCTCAGGCAGCTAATGGTGGCGGTGGACTCTGCCGAGGACAAAGCAAAGGTCATGAAGAAAGCCATGCAGGAACCGCTGTTCGTGGAGCTCGCTGACCTGTGCTTACAAATCATTGAACCAACACAAAAAGTGGAAGAAATGGATGAAGGATTTTGAGCTAAAGTGACTAAGAGCTGAAACCTGACACGTCTCCAAAAATGTATAAACCAATGCAAGGAGAGCATGATGGCACTGAACACTAATTTAACTGATACTAATAGTCTTATATCAGGAACATGGAATAAACATCTTTCTTCTGTGTTGTAAATAGTTGCTTAATGTATTTTGAAGGAACTTTAGTTTTAGGCCAGTTTAAGGCTTCCAACCTTAAGTATGAAATTGTCACACGTTTGGTTTATATTTTCTAGTGTAACTCATCTATGATTTTCCCCTTCACTTTGACCAAATAAACCTTTTCACTTTTTAATCCAAGACTGAACTCTGAAAATCCCTCACCTTGACAAAAAAGAGATATAGTAGGTAAACCTAAAAACAACAAAACTACCTGAAGATCAACGTGAATGAATCTAGTGAAAAACCCAGGTAGTGTGGCACGTAACATGGTATATCAAGGACAAAAAAAAAACAACAACAATCCCACCCAAGTTACTCAGACATCAACAGCATGAGACGATGCACCATTTGCGTTTGCTTTATTGTTCAGATAAACGTGGCAGTGACATCATAAGGACCTGTGATTTCATTTTCAGTCTGATAACAGTACAAAGGGAAACCTGTACAAATACAAACAGATTCTTGCTGTCCAGTGCGGTAAGAGCCACAACACTTACACAAGTTGCACGTTTCCCTGTAGTGTAGTGTGGAAGTAATGTTTTTGTGCAAAAAGGCTTAAAGCAAAACCGTACACATGAAGTATACAGTACAAAACAGAACAGACACATTCTAGTTTAATGCCACGCATCCCCTCGTCTCTGAGGTACATGAAATCATTCATTCAAGTAACACCTGACTATCTGCTGTTTGGCAGTTTGGTTCCTGTACATTTACATTACCACAATTAAAATCTTACAAAATCTTGTCCTTACAAATTCTTTATTATTTTGCAATTACATAACATGACGCCTGCCAGGAACCAACTTTATAACCATAATGTTTAACTAATTATCAATCATAGCTTGTAATTTCAAGTGCACAGACAGAGGCAAGACCATTACTGATTAGACAACGCAAGTCTTATGCAGGACGCGTCAATCCCTGAATAAATACATATTAAAATAAAGATTATAGCAGTTTGGCAGCATTCCATATGGAACAGAAGGCACATACACATTACCAACCTGAATACATACAGTAAAACAGACCTCTGCTCTGAATTATACTCGGATAAGGCAGCAACATGAACCATTTCCCTGGTTTGTCTTACGTTTCTATTAAAAGGTGCATTGACTGGGCTGCTCAACGCTGAGGAGGGATCAGGTTTGGATCAGGTTTTCTCCAGCAGGATCTGGTTGAAACCAGTCACTCCGTCGTCGTGGGGATACATGTCAGCGTAGCGCAGGGGTGACGACCGCATGTGGAGCTTCACGGAGCCCTGGGCACAAAAGCACAACGGAACGATGAAACATCTCCACGGAAACCACACGCGACAAACATTCTATCGTCGGGCGCCGGCGCAGCGCTCTCACCCGCGGCTGCGCCCTGATGGAGGCCACACTCTGGTCGAGCTGATTGGTCTCCACCTGGTACCCTCCCTGCATGGAGATCTTCAGGGTGGCCGTCGTAGACGAGAGTTTCTGGAGGCCGGTGGAGGTGAAGGTCAAGGCGAGGTGAGGAGCAGAGGCCAGGGCCAGACCCAGGGGCCAGGCACGCAGCGCCATGGAAACGGGTAGCATCATGGTGCCCGTCAGCATGTGGTCCAGTCGGGGCAGGGGGCACGCCTCCTCCTCCTCACGCAGGTCCTCAGCATCATCCAGCTCTGCCTCCGCCATGGCATCCATCCAAGACTGGGGGGGGGGGGGAAGAGAGAGCGAGAGAGCGAGAGAGAGAGAGAGAGAGAGAGAGAGAGAGAACGAACATCAAGGTTCACAATTGGAACAGAAGCAGCATATAACCATTTGTCACACCACTGTTCACAATGTAAACTGTCTGAAACACTCACCCTCCAAGACCTCCACCTGGTCTGAATGACTGATGCAGCTCTGTGCCATTTGCTCACTTCTCTCCTGATCAACCAGCCCCGCACCACTAAGAAACACAATACAGGCGTTCATGACCCACTCACTCAACTGATTTAGGATCAGCACCTTTAATCATATCAAAGCTATTCTAAATGTCTGCTGTATTCTGGGGCGTACGTTGTGCTGGGTGTGTGTGTATGTTACTGTACCCGCTTGGATCCGTGTAGCACGCTGCGTCCTGACTGCTTGCTGCCGACGCTGGTACCTTCGCCAGCAGCTCTGCACACAGAAGGCCATGCGAGAGCGGACCATGTGCCTTCGAGTCTCCAAGAGCTCCAACTACAGCACCACACCCACACCCACACAGGGTTCGACATTTATTTTATCATGGCTCAAAGCGAAAAAGATCATCCACAAGTTCACTGACGACCTTTAACATTAACGATCCTAAACAATCTAGGATGGGCCATCCTGATGAGTCATTACCATGGGATGAGTCAGGAAGACTTTGGTCTTCCCACAGTGCACCATCAGGCTGTTGTTGTTGTTGTTGATTTTGTTGATGTGTGTGGGGAAGGGGTTGGTGGCGCTAGTCTTCAGGACAACGTTCAGAATGTCCTGGACGGCGAGGGCCAGACGACCCTCCGCCGTGCTCTCGGTTCCTTGAGAAAAAAAAAAGAGAGATGTGTCACTGGAGTAATGAGAGAGAGAGAGAGAGAGAGAGAGAGAGAGAGAGAGCGCTGAAGGCAGCAGGGTCAGAATAAGCCAAGTCTCCTCAGCAGATGCGATGATGTCACACCGTCCTCATGACGTATCTGAACCGGGGGCCGAGCGCTGAAGATCAACCCATACCGCTGGACGAAGCTGCCGTAGGGAATCCTGCACGAACAAAGACGTGAATGATAATGTGTGTGTGTGTGTGTGTGTGTGTGTGGATGAATGTGCGCGTGCACCCACACACCCACACACACAAAATACATTTCATATATCTTATGAAAACTCAAAATACTGCTGTTCTATATTCCATAAAATGCACCAATTCTGTATGCAGTACGTTGATTAGATAACAGTGCGGCACCTGATGGGGAAGCCTGCTGCACTGATGTGGATGGTCTCCACAATGCCGCAGGCCTCCAGCTGGGTCATCACCTGCAAATACAGTCAGCATCACCCTCCGTAATGCAGCGTCAGTGCCGTAACCTGCACAGGGAGCATCAGGGTGACGGAGGCGGTGGTTGTGATGCTAACCTCTTCCACCTTGAAGGAGAGCGGCATGCAGTCAGGGTTGGGTTTGATGCAGCGCGTGTAGTGTGGGGTGGTGCTGTATAGGATCTTCAGCAGACTCTCCAGGGAGTTCTACACAGCAGTGGATTAAAGAAACATTAATCTTCTATCACCTGCTTTTAATTCTACATGCATATAGGCTCAGACTTGTGGACAAAAGTGCACACACACACGTACACACACACACACACACACACACACACACACACACACACACACACACACACACACACACACACACACACACACACATAATTGATCAGCATTTACAGTGGGTGGGAAACAATCACTATCAGAGCATGAAAAGGACTTTTATTTTGAAACAAGTCATTAACAGCCAAATCTAATCAGCAAAGAGGAGCTGTGGTCGGAAGTAGAGCCAATTACTTAATTTATCCTTGATACACATTTCATTGCATCTTTGTGAGGTGTTGTGGTCAGTTAGATTTCCACCCAATTCTAACCACAACCTTCCAAGAACCAGAGAAGTCCAACCTTCACCCTCAAAGGACCTTTATGAACCCATTACACTTCATTCAGGACAGAACTGCAACAACCACATCAGGTCTGAAGGGCTGGTCTTTGTGTTCACCTGGCCTCTGGTTTACCTTGAATTTGGAGACGACGGTGGGGACCTTGCTGGGGCCCCGGGGCCCATGTCCCTCACTGCCTGAACCTGTGAAGAGGCTCTGCAGCAGAGGGTCCTCAGACTGCTGCAGCAAGCTGAGGAGCTCAGGGGGGACTGGATCCTGCACGCACACACACACACACACACACACACACACACACACACACACACACAGTGAGTGGCCACCAAAGCCAGAAGAAATGGAGCTCATCACGACTAAAAGGTAGTTGATATACGCTGTGTGTCATGGTGAGTTTTCCTTAGCTGAGGGCTTTATCCACTCAGATAATGCATACATTCAGTTTCTTAAATCTAGGAGTGAAAAGACCTTCAGTCTAAAACTTCAACAAACACCTGAAGACCTTGTCGGACAGCAGAAGAGCAAAGGTGCTTTTATAATGCATTTCCATAAAAACACATTCACAGACACACACACACACTCATGCACGTGCGCAACACACACACACACACACTACCTTATTCTTCTCCACCAAGCCATGGATGTGGTAGGTGACCCTGCCTGCATAATGGGTCACGATGAAGTGCGGCTGCTTGCTGAACTTGTCCCAGCTCATGCAGGTGTTGTGGGAGAGCTCCTTCCTCAGACGCACGCAGAACTGCTCGGCGTCGGACGCCCTGTTCAGACGACACTCCTGGAGGAAGAAGGGAAGAGGTGGGTGGGGAGAGAGAGAGAGAGACAGAGAGAGAGAGAGAGAGACAGAGAGAGAGAGAGAGAGAGAGAGAGCACGATAACTACATTAAACGACACCATGCTTCTCTACATCAATCCTACAGCAATTATACAGCAATATACCACAATCATAAACCACTGAACACCAGCTGCATTGACCATGGACTATAGTATAACATGTCTGTTGTTCCATTATGTTACTTTATATCAGAGTCTTGTAATCCAGTCCTCGTGAGGCCCCACACGTCCACTCACCCACGCTGACCCACACCACGGCTGAGCAATTAAGTGCTTTGCACACACTAAAGAAGTTCCACTTACAGAGGACCTTTTGAGGAACGCAAGGGCATCTTGCAATCACACAAGGTCTCACATGGGTGGGAAGTGGTAACCGATCGCACACAGCACTCTCTCTGCCGGACCCCACATCCACCCTGCATCGGGTGG
Organism: Tenebrosternarchus preto; assembly: GCA_025802075.1. NCBI lineage: Eukaryota > Metazoa > Chordata > Actinopteri > Gymnotiformes > Apteronotidae > Tenebrosternarchus > Tenebrosternarchus preto. The sequence continues at coordinate 9,738,516 of JAOYMR010000002.1, read as the reverse complement.
ACACCACCCAGGACGGAGGGCCATCCATCACTGGGCACGCAGACACGTCATTCACACATCCACCACATTCACACCAAGACCACATAATTTATTTTGACCTCGATGTTCTGGACTGTGGGTGGAAACCCATGGAGAGACGGGGAGAACACGGAGAGAGACTCCTCCCAGAGAGGGACTCCTCCCAGAGAGGGACCCGAGACTCTTAGCGGCGAGAGGCAAACATGCTAACCATCAAACCACCTCAAAAAAACCAAAAACAACGTAGCCACACCACAAATGCGGCGCGAGTCGAGACGGACCTCGTTGAGCAGGGAGAAGATGCTGGTGCGGCTGCCCTCGATCAGATCCAGGCAGCCCTGGTTGTCCTGGTAACGGATGAAGGACCAGCGCAGGCCCTCGGCGACGTACTCCTCCTGCTGGGCCTGAAGGTAGTGCGCCACGAAGTGCTGCTGCAGCTTCTCGTTGGCATAGTTAATGCACAGCTGCTCCAGGCTGTTGACCAGGAAGCACTCGAAGCCGTACACGTCCAGCAGGCCTGCAGGAAGGGGGGGGGGGGGGGGGGGGTTTGGGCAGGAGAGCCAGGGGCATGGTGAGATTAGAACGTCCGGTTGGAGTCGTTGTATTCACATCGCAGAGGAACGGAGAGTCACTCACATACCGATGAAGTTGGACCAGTTGGACTCGTCTGCACACATGCTGTTGTTAATGAAGCCGACTAGCCATTCGAATAGGCTGCCAAACAGAACCGGACACAGATTTAATAACAACATTTCAATAATAAAGGCGTTTTCTGCTGTGATCAGTTCTGTTCCCAAGTTGAACTTGTATCTAGTTTGTCATGTTATGGTGAAGGCCAGGGTGTGTGCAGCTCACTGGGCGTAGATGACTTTGGCCAGGCAGTCTCGGCGCACGCCGCACTCGCTCTGGGAGCAGGGCTTGAGCAGGGTGCCCTGACGGCCGGCTCGTAGAGTCCGTACGCTCAGCCTCGCCTCCAGCTCACCCACGGGGACACACAGCAGAGCAGCTGCCTTCTGCAGGGAACCTGCACACACACACACAAACGCACAGACACACACCACACACACACAGAGCGTTAAAAGCAACAGCCTGAACAAAACACTCCTAAATGTAGTTTATGATCAACTTGTACTGACAATAGGATTTTTTGGAGCACAAAGGAAATTCTCCATAGAAAATGCATTACAGGCAGTGACTGTGTCAGGTGGGGCGTCATGTCCGTTACCTTTGGACTGTTCATCGAGGTCACAGCGCTCGGACTCTGTGGCAGAGGGACAGAAGCTGACGTTCCCCAGCTGCAGAATACCCGCTAGGATCTATACCCCGCCACGTTACGGAAATGACACCCAAAAGGCATGCGAAAGACAAGGAGGGAACACAGGTGGTCAGTCATCATCCAGGCGTGACAGACGAGGTCAGTTTCAGAGGTCTGTGGTGTCTCACCCGGAATATTTGTGCCCGCTTGTCTGCATCGATGCCCAGGTTTGCCATGGCGACCACAGTTTCTTGGAAACAATCCTCTGGTGATATATAAATGTATATAAAAAAGTAGGAAACATGGCATCAACCCTCTCTTATAATACTCCAAACCTTGACACAAATACGTAGAGATAAACTGATATAAATTGGAACCTTCTAAGTTTTTTTCTGCGTTTGGCAACCAGGTGAACTTTTGGCCCGGCAGCATCTCCCACTCCTGCCTCTGGTCTTCTGTCGCTCCTTTCACCATCTGAACCACGAGGAAAAGCAGAAAAACAAACAAACATTTTAGTTTAAATACAGCTGGGGGATTGGTCAGATGTGGTCACAACCACAAGTGACCAGCCAGGATGTTCTAGATGGAAGCACAATGTTCACCTGATAGAATATATGGAAGTTCCTCTCGTTAGGAGCTTGGAAGGCCACCCTGGTCTTCTCCAGCAGATAGGTCTGTACCGACGCCCCTACCAGCAGCTGGGAACTGCAGAACAAAGAGAGCCACACCCACCCCAGACTGCTCAACTCCGCCTTCATCACCTCTAATCAGATGTCAGTGGACAGTGATGTAAAACAACGGCAGAGCGTAAACAAATCTAGAGCGTAACGGGAATGACCTGTTCAGCTGGAGCTGGATGTATTTTCCAAAGCGACTGCTGTTGTTGTTACGTAAAGTGCAAGCGTTGCCTGCAGGATCAGGAAAAGGAGGCGTGAAGGGGTGAAGAAAACAATTTTCTGGAATCAACTCTTCCCATCCCTGCATCTCATTCTTTCTTTTCTTTTTGTTACCTCCCTCCTCCCTCCCTCTCTTTCTCTTTGTCTCACCAAAGGCCTCCATGACAGGGTTGGAGTCCAGCACACGTCTCTCAATCCTCTCCACTGTGTCCTGGGGCAGGAGGCGGGGCCTGTGGGAGGAGGCGGCCACGGTGGCATAGTACTTCATCAGGCAGCGCGACGTCCACGTCTGGGGACGAGAAACACGGCAGCGGCGATGTTCCGTCAGCACAGAAATGCAAGCAACCATCCCAAAAACGAAGCCCTCAAGAACTGGGCAAAATGGGCGGAGAGGTGGAGCTCCACCCACCTTTCCGGCTCCGCTCTCGCCCGACACCACTAGCGACTGGTTGACGGGTTCCGCCTGCGTCCGCACGTTTCTGTAAGCCTCCTCCGCCACAATGAAGATGTGCGGCTTGTAGTCCTGCACAAGGACAGACGCTCAAACACTGACATGGATGGAGACCCTCGCCTCCTTTTTAAGGTGGTTCTAGAATAAAAATATATTTTTAGTTGCCATAAATTTTTGGCTGCCTGTTTTTTTATTTGTTTTACAAATAAAAAAATTATGTTTACAAATAAAAAATAATTGGGTATTAAGTTTACAAATAAAATGTAACTAACTAATGTATTCTGCGACCATGCTCTAAAATACAAACTGATAAGATTCAATGCTGTCATTCCTCTTGAAAACACACACACACACACACACAGAAAAATGCGCACACACTGCTAGAACAAGCATAAACAAGCACCTTCAAACACCATGTCAGCATAACCAGAAAATAATCGTATGTTTGTTTGTTTGTTTGTGCCGTTCCCTCCACTGCAGGGATGACACTTTACGCGAAGCGCAGGAAGTTCACCCTGCCAGGTTCAACACCGTGAAGATCTGACATTCCCCCATTAGCTTATTCTGGTAGACGTTCTGGTCCACAGATCACCTTGAAAAGCACCCAAACGGCAAAACAAATACCGGTTATCCTGCAGCAATACAACACTAAAGCACCTGGTAAATAACCAGCCTGTCGTCCGCGTCAGGAATTCATGTGAAATGGTGAGGCGAAAAACGACAAATAAACGGGTGGAAGGTGGTGCGACTGAAGCTCAGGAAACATCACTCTACTCAGTTCCTTCTACTCGGGGTCCTCAAAGCAGATGTGCAAATGTTCGCAAGGCTTCATGTGGCGTCTTCACAAGGTCGTTCCACAGTGGTGATGTTTACATTTTGATCATATGACTTTTAACATTAAGGATATATCAACACACTCAAGTTAATGCTAATCAATATGGCAGTGGGCACTAAAATCTCAACTGTATGTCCACAACTGGTGATTTTTTTTTTTATTTTACTGGATCCGTAGAGATAAAAAAAAAAAAAATGTAGCAGCTCCATTACTAAAATAACAAGTCTTAAAACCAGGTGTTTCCCAGGTGTGCAGAGGTATAGGGGTGTATTCGATTCTGATTGGTGCGTGGGGTTTACCTGAGGCTGGGGGGCAGAGTGATACTCGTGCATCACATCCGGAGAGTAGAGGTGTGGGACGGGTTGGAAGGGGTTGAGGGCCACCAGGGTGCAGCCCGCGCGGGTGTAGAACATCCTCACCCCATAACGGGCCTGCAGGCACTTCAGCACTGCACGACAGACCACACCCGCGTGGAAGCACACACACACACACACACACACACACACACACACACACACACACACACACGACAAGACAAAATGACAAAGGGAGGGAAGTGAGAAAGAAACAAAGATTTAATTCAAAAGCAGCCAAAGCTACAGTTTAAGAATTGACCACAAATAATGCACTGAGCACTGCTCTGGAAGTAAACAGAAAAGCACAGGAAGGATGACATCATAACTCTACTTCAAATATTGGGGTGTTCTGAAGCTGATCTGGGAACTGTATTCACCAAGCCTATGGCAATCAAATAAGGAGAATAAAAACAGCACAGCAGCAATCAGACACAGATGGCATGATGCATGGGAATGCAAGAAACTCATGCAAAGCAAGGTTTGGGCTGGGCGGGGCAAAAATATTGATTTTGATTGGTTGATACATCAGTTACTAAAGTCTTAAGACTGATCTTTTTAAATACTTTGCATTTGGTTCATCGATGGATGTACATGGACGTTGTGTTATTTCTGCGAACATCTTGTCAAGAAGAATTTTTACACAGCACAGTCTGCTTCAGAGGCAACATCATATTTAATACATGATCAATTTACACAGAAAGTTTCATTCTGTTGAGGAGAATATGGGAAATAATGTACTTGCACATATTTCTTTGCATCCTCACAAGCTATTGGCTAAGCTTTCAGCTGCCAGGTTATTCTGTCATGCTTGTGGGTTTATGTTCAGTGATCACATAAGTTACTTCTCTTCTTTACTCCATTTGTAATTTACAAGGAACAAAACAAGATGCACACGGATCCTCACGCCAACAGAAATGCTCCAGTCTGACACTCCATTTTATTTAAAATTATTAAATAATTTTATAAATATAATTAAATAAATTATTGTTCCATTTGCAACCCTAAATCTCCACTGTAAGCAATTTAAGTAATGCAATGATCACTTCATTCCCAAAATCAAATTAAAACAAAGAAGATATGAAATTGGAGCTTTCTGAATCCAAATCTACTCTAGTTCTAGGAGAGCTTTCACCCGTTCATGTATATTAAGGTCTAGAAGTCCACCACCGTTCTCCAGCACTCAAGAGGACCATATGCCCTTGAAGCCTGTTTGAAACCTGGTTACTATAACTAGAAACCAACAACTGCTGGAAAATGTTATTTATTCATGAACACGTTCTCCTCGAATGCAAGCAGCAGCCATGACTTAGAGGATCAAGACAATGGAGTTAAAACTCACTCCCCGAGACCATCGCGAGTACCACTACACAGTAGACGTACACGCGAGTGCCACTACACAGTAGACGTACACGCGAGTGCCACTACACAGTAGACGTACACGCGAGTGCCACTACACAGTAGAATGTTTTAGAAATTGAGCAAAATTTGCTACAACAGTTAAAATACTAATGTAAATACTTTCTACAGCTGAAAAACAAGAACAAAAATGTAAATGGAATTCAGTAAAAAACTTCAAGCATCAAAACGTTTTAAAATCTTTCATTCCTCTTATGCAAATCCCAGAATGGTTCAAGTCTTATTTGGTTCCTGTTCTGCCCACGTACCTGTGGTTGGTGTCACAGGGTTGACTTTGGTGAGGTCATCATAGGTGTGGAGCTCAGCTTCATCCACCAGAAATGCTCCGACATCTCCTTCCAGTGAGTCATTGAGAGAAGTCCTGCAGGCCTGGACCTGCTCCTTCACGCCATTCACCTGCACAGCGCGCGCGCACGCGCACACACACACACACACACACACACACACACACACACACACACACACCGCAAGATCTTTACTGACAGAACAACTTATGTAAGTATACTTATATACATGATAATATATACTGATCTACACCTTTAGTAACTTTAGAACCCCAGTGATTTAGTTAGGATTTAAATATGTACATTTTTCTAATATAAACTGGTTCCTCCTCTTTCAAATTCAGAAACAACTGGACCCCTCTCTCTCTCTCTCTCCCTCTCCCAGAGTGTGGTTAAATAGATAAAGAGGTAGTTAAAAGTGGACAGTGACGTCCAGTTAATTACAGTGAAGTTTCAGACACATCTGCACAACTGTTCAAACTTTATTATCTATAGGCTACCAGATCATCTCTTACCTGACTGATGACACTGTGTGTGTGTGTGTGTGTATAACTCATACTTATAGTTTTTCTTTACACAAAGAAGCAATGAGAAATTATTTTACTGATGGTGTTTATATAGCAAATATGTAGTGTTCAGCAAATATGTAATCCTCACTCACATCAAAACGGCGTGTGTGTGTGTGTGTGTGTGACTCTTTGATCTAGTTCCTACAAGTAAAGATGTACAGTTCCGTAGGGGTTGTGCTCAGAGCAGTTCCCTTTGCAACATTCATTTGGAAAATGAAAAACATTGTTTAATTTTTCCTTTTAAGATGAAACAGGCCATACATGCCCAACAGTCACTCTTTTTTGATGCTGCCCGCCTACTAGCAGCTGCAAATGATATGTGGTTAAATATAATTTAAAAAGTAATTAAATTAAAAGTGATTAATTAGTGGTTAAAAGTAATACCTGTAGTCCATGAAGACCTGCAATGACGTTGCACTTTAATCCATTTTAAAATCCATTTAAATCCATTTTAAAACCCAATTAATTGCAAGCCAATTAAAAGTGTGCAGTATGGTCTGCTGTTCTCTACGTAGCAGAAGCAGAAGAGGAGGCAGGACGTGAAGGAAATTCGCAGTTATGTTAGGATAAAAGAACGCTTGTGTTTTAGCCATCACCGTTGTTAAGCAGAGATGGGGTTTGGCACTTTACATGTGTTAAAAATGTTGTTTTGATAACACTGTATGAATTTTAAAAAGTGAATAACCTATACCGAAACACTTCACAAATGCATTTATCTGTAGATCATTTCCCTTTGTAGATTACTGTCTGCTGACTGTGATTTTACTTGTTTGGGTTCCTGGTATTAAAATGGTCTAGAAGACAACCACATCTCTACTTATTCAGATACTGGGATCACAGACACAAGTCACCTTTCAACAAGACCTGAAGTAGACTAATTCAATTTGCTCATATTAACGTGTTGCTAGTTTTAATCCCCAGTTTATATGCCCTAGAACTTGTTATTGGATTTAAGGCTTCAGTAAGAGCACCACCTCACATTATTCACTTAACTTCGAACTATAGCTCAATATAACAAAAAACAGGATCAGAATAACAGCAGAATAAATTATCTTAAATAAATATATATAAATAAATACATTTAAACACAGTTATATTGTGTTTAAAGAATACGACACATACATTGTTTTAGAGGGAATGAGACGTGTTTAGTACACTTCTCACATTACACTACAGCAGTGAAGGTACGCGCGCACGGGAGCGCCCTTAATAATCTTGTACTAGACTACAGTGTGGTAATGGTGACCTATGTGGGATTAAATCGACAGTCGCTTAATCCAGGCTCATTCTTGCCACAGTCTGAGTCGATCACTGCACAGGAATCCATAATTAGGAAAACACCACCACTAGGTAGTTATGAATATAAACTGCACGACCCAAGTTTTGATCGTTAAAACAAATAAGAATTGATTTAAAACAACACAAAATTACTGGGAAAAAAACACAGTCATGAATACAAAAAGAGAATTGGTTAATAGGGTCTCGCTCACTTTTCTCTCTCGTTGGTGTCCCACACAAACTACAGCTGGCTGGCTAACTAACATTAGCTATCTGAGGCTGTATCATTAACTAGTTATATTATTAGGAAAGAATTTGGACAGCCGCCTTATATAAAATGAGATATCAATTCCTGCATCAAATAAACACCCAAAGTTGTGAATGCCCACACCGTTAAGATAGCTAGCTACCACTGGCTATGCTCTTTTAGGAAAGTTTAGCATAACGTACCTTGCCGTGATGTCGTGTACCTCCACCCTTTTGAAAATTCATGGATTTGGAACAAGTTTGTATATTGCCACCAGACAATTACTCTGAAATAAACGTTTTTACTTTTGGACATTTGCTGTAAGAAAAAAAAAACAGAAAGCACGTTTCTGTAGCTTCTAATCCTATGACCACGCCACCTTATGGGACTTTTTCACTCCTCTGTCATGATCTCCTAGAGTGAAGGACAAAATAATATTCCCCGCCTAGCAGTTCACAAAACTCAAACCGGCTGGATGAAAATCCAGCGACGTCATGTTTTGAAAAGTACGAAGACACGCCTTCCTGGTGACGTGTTACACGGGAACGCCCAGCAAAACACGGAAATGGAGACACACGCGGAAAAGCGTCGAGTCTTTATGGCAACTGCAATATTTTACATCAGTTAACTAAAAGTTATACTGAACTGAAGGACGTATATATCCACTGAATGCATTAATTTTGTATAGTTTATCGTTAATACTAATAAAAGAGCGCCCTATGTTGCGATTCAAATTTGACTTGACAGACCAACCCATGAGCCAGTTAGCTGTACTGCTAGCTAACGACATTTTCTTCATGAAATAAAATAAATGCGCTTACAATTTTTCTCCATATATCACCAGGATGGAGGTAAGTTGAACATCTCGTTTGCTTCATTTTCTTTTCGTTTTCAGTGTTGGCAGTCATGCTGATATCTCCCGGACGCTCAGGTGTTACTGGTAGGTAGGAATAAGTGATTCTAGAACGTGTCACTTTCGTCAGCGTTGTTTAAAAACAAACCTTTGCCAAGTTAAACTGCTGCATGTTTGTAGAAAGTATTAAAAGCTTATTAATTTTTTCTAAATGTCAAACTTTTTTGTCATTATCGATGCATTAAATAGCATATTATTTATAATTTCAAATGTATTATTATTAATTGTGATTACTAGATTATTGTGTGTTGCACGTTGTTGTTGTTGTTGTTGTTGTTGTTTTGTAACGGTCTTTCACCATAAATCATTTTGTCACAGGCAATGGCTGAAGCCGAAGTGAAGGTTGCGTTTGTCAGCAACCTCAACGGCACGACCCTGGCAGAAGTGTCATTGGGGAGTTTACTAGCCCCTCTCTGTCTTCTCAGCAGAGGGCTCTTCATGATCACCTTTCAGCTCAGTAAAGGAGTTCTCCCATTCAGCACTGCTGCCCACCTGTTCATGGATTTCACCATGCTGATAATGCCTTTGGTCTTCTCGTGTACTGTTCTCAGTAACATCCTTCACCTGGTTGTAGTAATTCTCGCTGTGGCTGACATTTCAGTGCTGTTCCTCTTGTATGGGAACCAGAAGCCAGCTCCTCGTAGGGCTGTGCTTAGTTCTTTGGACAGTTTCATGCACACCCACGTGGAGTCTAACCTTGTCCCTTTTGTGACTGCGTTCCGGGTGCTGATCAATGTGAAGACAGCCATCAGCATCTTGGCTGTGGATTTCAGTGTGTTCCCGAGGCGTTACGCAAAGACTGAATCCTATGGGACGGGGGTCATGGACTTTGGTGTGGGAGCATATGTCATGGCCAACGCACTGGTCTGCCCTGAAGCAAGGGGCAAAGGGGCTCAAGGATCAAAGGGCAGCCATTTTGTTAAGCAGCTCTTCTCTGTCTGGCCTCTGGTCCTCCTCGGCGTTTCAAGACTGGCGAGCTTGAAGTCATCAGGCTACCACGAACATGTGACGGAGTATGGTGTGCACTGGAACTTCTTCTTCACACTGGCTGTGGTGAGGGTGGTGGCATCTGCTCTTCTCTCCATTTTTCCTGTCAGTGGCTCCTGGCTCCTGGCTTTGCTGCTAAGTGGAGTTTACCAAGTCATTCTGGAGACAACAGACCTGAAGAATATCATCATCCACAGCAATGAGCGTCATGGATTCCTGCAGGCCAACAAAGAGGGAATCTTCTCTGTGGTGGGTTATGTTGCCATCTACATGGCTGGAGTCCACGTCGGTGACTATCTTATGCGGAATAGGACTCTGGTTAAAGACTGGATTCATGTGGTCCGGAACCTTCTCTTGGGAAGCTTTGCATTATGGGTACTTTTATTTCTATGCCAGACATATATAGAGCCAGTTTCACGTCGAATGGCAAATCTCTCATTCTGTGTGTGGATTGTGGCCCAGTCCTTGTTTATACTTTCTTGTTTGAGCTTAGCTGATATTGTGTTACTTTTTGCCAAGGTGGTGTCAAATTCCCCTCTTGTGTCAACCTCTTGGAATCCAGCTGGGGGTTCGCAGACGGAAGGAAGAAAAAGATTGGATGAGGTGTGTCTCATTCAGTCTGTGAGCAGGAATCAACTGCTCTTTTTTTTGCTTGCAAACCTAATGACTGGTTTAACTAACATGGTCATAGACACTCTCAAAAGCACTGATTTATTTGCTGTTTGTATATTATTGCTGTACATGCTCATGAACTGTTTCACTGTTTTCATTTTACATGTCAACAACATTACTATAAAGTTTTGGTAATTCCCCCCCCCACGTTATTGTACTCAAGTTGGCTACTACTATAATGATGATAATAATACTACAATGATAATGGTAACGAAGTTTTTGTGTATTACAATATTATGTTCAAGATAATGTGCATTGGCGAACTTTTTTAATGTCAAATAAAATACATTTTAAAAAAAAATGTCAGAGATCCTTCATCAGCTGTGCAAGCAAAGGGCTTCACTTAGTTGATTATTGTTATCATTACTTTCTAAGTGAAAACCTTAAGCAATTTCGAAAGCTAACAAACATGTAGTGAGTTATTTATATATAAACATAATTCCCTATCCGTGACACTACACTACATTTAATGCTCTATGTCTTTATGAGCTCGGGACTTCTTTTTGACGTCGAGTGCAAAGGTTACAAGAACATTCTGTCGCCACATACGCGTCAGTGTCGTACTTGTTTGTTTTTGTACGAAACGGCAACTTTTGAAAGAGGTAAGTACGACCGTTTTGAAGTACACATTTTACACTGTTTTTTTTGTTGTTGTTAAAACGATATAAAATAACACTTCTTGTCGGGATTTTCTGCATGATGTTAAACTTCGAATGGGTAAAAAGCTAGCAATGATAACTTCCTGCAGAGAAGCGTCCAGAGATGTCAAGCGCCTAGGAGCTTCAGTATCGCTCTACCAGATCCAGAAGACGTGTTAAGGTTAGAGAGCTTTAGGTCATCGTGTTTAATCATTTCGCAACTGAAAAGGTCTAACGCTGTTTACTCATTTGGTTGCGTTGTGACAAATGTGTTATGGGTTTATGTACAGCTAATGTGTTCAACATTTTTTATATATATTGCTAGATCGCTAATAGCCGGACTGGTTTGCACGTAGCAAACCAGCTAGCTGTCACAATTAGCTATGCTAAGCTAAGATAGCTATTAAGATTAGCCGGTCGTTCAGTATAGACAGCTAGCTAGTTCACTGTTAGCCAGATAATGAATTACTGTTCAAGCAAGAGGTTTAATGGGATTTTGTTAGCTGTATTGTGATTTTATTATTTAGCTACCGTGGCTTTTCGTTCGGCTTCTAGTTTAACCGCATATTGCTTAGCTGACTACTTTAACCGTCTAACCTTTGGCAATCAGCTGTATCGCTGACAGCAAGTCAAACTTGAATTTGATTGCCTCGGAGAGCTAGCATTTTGGCTAGCTAGCTATCTGCTGTCATTCATATCTATAGAGACGTTGGATATTAGCTAGCATTTTTACTTTATCGCTTTATAAGCAAATTGAATGAATTACCAGTAACTTAATTTCTTGGTTTTCATGCCGGAATCACTAGATAGCTTGCTGGTTAAGTGGCTTAGTAAGCTTGCTACCTAGCTACTTAACCAGGTGCTTGATAACTTAGCTAGCTAGTTAGCTAACTAGATGCATAGAGATGTCTTTGGATAATCTTCTTAGATTAAAACGAATACATTTTTAATTTGTTTTTAAATTAATAGATATGCATTGGATCTAATCTTACGTGTTTATATGGGCGTGATCGGTTGATAAAGTACAACATTACGCGTATATTGGGCGTAACCACTAGCTAGCTAACACTTGCTAGTCTTTATGGAGCCTCGCTAGCTAAGATTCTTTGCCAAATAAACTGTACCTCTACGTAGTGGCTGGCTAAATAAGACAGTGTTATTTAGCTAGCGTGTTTGTACAAAAAGGCTAGCTAGCTAATTGCCTACCCAGTTGACTAGTTTGATCCTGCATTGACTTATTTGAAGGACAGCGTTCAAAAAATTGCCGGGAGACTGGAGTGGGAACGTTTGGTCCTTGTAATCAAGTTTACACCAGTCCCCATGTACACAGGGAGAGAGACGCCGACAGTGGCTGGGAAAAGACATGGCGCGTTTGGTAGCGGTTTGCAGAGACGGGGAAGAGGACTATCTTTTCCTCGCAAGACAGATTCCCTTGTATATTGATGACTCGCTCACGGTAAGATCCTGTTACTGAACATACCATTGCAAACATGTTATTTGCTCTTGGCTTTCAACGAAAGTAAAATTGCATGTCGACAGTACGGGTCAAACTCGAAAGCTAGCTAACACTATTAAGGATAGGCCTCATGCTAAAGCAACTAGCGGCTCACCTCTGGCCGTCATTAGATTTCTTTTTCTTCTGTACAGTGCTGCTAGCTTGAGAAGAACTTCAGTTGAATTCCCCTCTGGGATCAATAAAGTATTTATGTGGTAGAAACGAGTAAACCAGCTAAGAGTGGACATGTTAAATATGTTCCTTTAATGTAACCGTGTACATGTATTATTGAGTTATGTTATGGAGTGATCCAGAATGCCACAAGTGATGCCCAAATTAATTGGTTTAATTTATCCGTATCTGTCTTGTCATTTTTTGCAATTGACAAAAGGCTGTGTGTCTGAGAAATGTGTTGTAAACAAATAGCGCAATGTTGTAGTAACTCTTGTGAATGTCAACAGTCGGACTGCAGTTATTCAGCATGCTTGGCATTACTTATGTTTTATATAGATGGTGATGGAATTTCCTGACAGTGTGTTGGACTTTGAAAGTCATCAGATCAACAGCTCACAAATGAAGCAGTTTATTGAGGTAAGGTTAGAATGTACTCTGCCAACGCCATGGTGTGGAGTGTTACAGAGGGCGATGTATAATTCCCGTAACCCGACTATGAGCATAGCGTTTATGTGTAGAACAAACTGTAGCTGAGCTCTTTTGGAGTAGCAGTCTGGGAATTTCCTCCCAAGCTCCATCCCTTTGCTTTCGCGGTTATGCATTTACTACCATTTTAGTTGCCTGCGTGCAACAGCCAATATTCCGCAGTCGTTTTCCTGAAAAATGGAACAGGGCCCAAAAGGGCCTCTGACCGGAGCGCGTTTGCCCATCGGCAGCACCATGGCATGCTGAAGCAGCAGGACCTGAACATGGCGCTGATGGTGATGTCGCGCGAAGTGTTTGGCGCGCTGGCCCAGCTGGTGCCGTGCGTGGGATGCCGGCGCAGCGTGGAGCGCCTCTTCTCCCAGCTCACCGATTCGGGCTACTTCGCCCTGGAGCCGCTGACCGTGGGCTCAGCCGGCGTGCTGTCCGTCACCAGGGCCTGCCTGGCGGACCCGCGCAAACTCTACGCGCTCTTCTACATCCACGGGTAAGATCTGGTGGGATTTGGTTGAGTCTTCGGGGTCGGGTGGGAGGTTGGGGGCTGTGGCTGAGGGGGCCGGGTGTTCAGCTTAATTTCGGTGGGACTGCGGAGGTTTTTGTTTGTTTTTTTGCATGAATCGCTCGTAATGTTCATGGTTTACGTCCGCAGGTCAAAGCTGAATGACATTATTGATGCCATTCCCAAAAGCAAAAAGAACAAACGCTGTCAGTTGCATTCCTTGGACACACACAAGCCCAAGCCCTTAGGGTAAGTCAAGGTTAATGTGTTCTTTGGCTGAGAGGAAGGAACTCTGATCTAGTGTGCTGTTCAACTTGGGGCCCTTTCAGACCTCCTGCAGGTTCACCAGCAGCCAGGCTGTTACTAGGAGACGTGGGGGGGGGTGTTCAGAAAAGCCCCTCATCGCCTCTCTCTCAGGAATGACTGTTCTGAACAATCTTGGGTCCTTCAACCAGTAAAGACAAACAACTCAAAACCCAGAACATTTTTCCCTAATCCTGTCATCAGACTTCAGAGTTTAGAGAGTATTTGGGACCCATGTTATCCACACCCTCCCCAGTCTGTCTAGGCCGTTATGGTCATTCTGTTGCTGTGGTGACCATGGACGCTGTGTTGCAGAGGGAGCTGGATGGACGTGTGGGAGCTGATGTCCCAGGAGTGCCGGGATGAGGTAGTTCTGATTGACAGCTCCTGTCTGCTGGAGACTCTGGAGACATACCTGCGCAAACACAGGTAATGTGCCTGCTGCATACGTTTACATCTGCTGCTGTAAAGGTAGTTTAGGATGGATGAGCCGTTTGCTGTGAAACCCAGCTAGATTTTTTAAAAATTCTTTTTTTGTGTTTTATGAATAATTTTCTTGGTTGATTTATCTGGTGTTCATGATGGGGTTCTGCAGTGTGCTCTTATCACACACATCAAACCACTACAGATCAAACATAAATGGTTTGGCCTCCACCCCGTTTCTTCTTCGTTTGGTTTCAGATACCAGTCTTGCCTCTTCTTGATTAGTCTTTGGGTGTTTGTTTTGTCGATTCAGGCATTCATGTTTCATAAGGTCTTTGTTTTGATTAAAATAATATACACTTATCTTTAACTGATTACTTCTCAGTCCAAAAAATGTAATATGTTACAAAACGTGATAAACACACAGCAGCTTTAATCATTCAGCCCTGATTCTTAAGGCCCCTGGATATGGAAAACCTTGTACTATAAAGTCATCATTTACACCCAGGACATGAAAATGGATATTTCTATCTGGTAATTTGCTCTTCACTTAAAGTAATGTATGTTATCACTCTGTCTATGATGGAGAAAAGCAGCAAATTGGTAGGTTTTTATTCACAGAACGTCATTTTTCGCGCGAGAAACGGAGATCCGCACTTTGAGCTGCGTTTAATCTGCCTGGTACCCGGGCCGCTTTTCCAGGTTCTGCACGGATTGCAAGAACAAAGTGCTGAGAGCCTACAACATCCTGGTGGGCGAGCTGGACTGCAGCAAGGAGAAGGGCTACTGCGCCGCGCTGTACGAGGGCCTGCGCTGCTGCCCGCACGAGCGCCACGTCCACGTGTGCTGTCAGACCGACTTCATCGCCCACCTGCTGGGCCGCGCTGAACCCGAATTCGCCGGAGGCTACGAGTGAGTGTCCCCCACTCCCCGACTCTCGCCGACCCTTTGGGTCCGTGACGGACTTCCGTTTTGTCGCACGCACACACGCGACAAAATGCTGCTGTAGCTCCGAGGTGAACGTGCCGCCTCGTAAACGTCCGCCGGCGGCTCAGGTTCTGTTTCTCCCCCTCCCCCGTGCAGGCGCAGGGAGAGACACGCCAAGACCATAGACGTAGCGCAGGAGGAGGTGCTGACCTGCCTGGGCATCCACCTGTACGAACGACTGCACCGCATCTGGCAGAAGCTGCGGGCGGAGGAGCAGACGTGGCACATCCTGTTCTACCTGGGCATCGACGCGTTACGCAAAAGCTTCGAGGTACCCGGAGAGGAACCCCTCCACGTCCGAGGAGCACGCGGCCTGGGCCCGCCTCGCCATCCTTTGAACGCCTCTCCGTCTCTCTTTCCCGCTCTCTGTCGTTCTGCGCGTGCGTAGATGGCGGTGGAGAAGGTGCAGGGCATCAGCCGGTTGGAGCAGCTGTGCGAGGAGCTGTCGGAGGAGGAGCGGGCCAAGGAGCTGAAGCAGGAGAAGAAGAGGCAAAAGCGCAAGAACAGGCGCAAAAACAAGTGTGGCTTCGACATGTCTGAGCACGAGACGGAGGGCGACAAGGACAAGAACCTGGACGAGGCAGGGGAGGCTCTCGTTCAGCACCTGCTACAACTAGATGCCCTGTGCTTTTGGACTCTTAAGGGTAAATGTGGTACACACTCACCCTCTCCCCTCTCTTTCTCTTCCCTTTCTCTCTCCCCCTTCCTCAGGGATCGACGGACTCTGTGGACGGAGGCTGCAAGTCATGCGGCAGCGGCTCGGAGTCAGGAGGCAGCGTGGAGGCGATCGTTCCCATGGGGAGCCTCTCCTGCAGCTGCCCTGCCGCCTCCATCCTGGGCTCACCCACAACCAAGAAAGGTGCAGCACTGAACCCTGCTGTACTGCCGAGTTTGATCAGTGTTTTTAGACGGTAACACATGGGGTGGGTGGACTGTTGACTCCAAAAGTGACTCCAAAATTGTGTCTGTGTGTCTGTGTCTGTGTGTGTGTGTGTGTGTGTGTGTGTGTGTGTGTGTGTGTGTGCGCGCGCGTGCGCGTGTGTACTCGCACACA
Source organism: Tenebrosternarchus preto (assembly GCA_025802075.1). Classification (NCBI taxonomy): domain Eukaryota; kingdom Metazoa; phylum Chordata; class Actinopteri; order Gymnotiformes; family Apteronotidae; genus Tenebrosternarchus; species Tenebrosternarchus preto. The sequence continues at coordinate 9,722,283 of JAOYMR010000002.1, read as the reverse complement.
GGTCTCTCATCTCACAGTAACGGCAGTGACTGTGGCTACTCATCCAGCATGGAGGGCAGTGAGACGGGTTCCAGAGAAGGCTCAGACGTGGCGTGCACCGAGGGAATATGTAACCATGACGAAACAGGTAGAAGCTCGGAACAACCTCCCCTCCCCCGCCTTTAGCCTCTGGAGTCTGCCGCCTGGGCGCTGGCAGCCGCCCCGGGCGGTTTCTCCGGGGGGGGGGGGGGGGGGGGGGGGGGGGGGGGGG
>JAOYMR010000002.1:9694411-9715874 GCA_025802075.1 Tenebrosternarchus preto | reverse complement strand
AAGCCTTGTGATTTACAAAAGTTCAGGATTAGTGATCGTTTAAAATTTGGCATGAACAGATGAATCTTCAGCCTGCACTGGAAGTCAACAGGACAGTAAGCCGGCCCGACAGCTAGTGGAAGTTCCTTTCAGAATCTGGAAGACAGGACAGAGAAGCATCTTGATGCGACTCGAAGGACGACGCTTCAAGCCCAACCCATGTCTCAAAATTGTCTTGTAAAGTCTCGAAGGAATCCAACGGGCATGTAGTTGGATTGCCGAAAGTCAGGAGTTGTGAAGGAGGTCGTCTGCGGAGAAAGGAGGAAAACGAGTCAGATGGCTGACGTTCTCTTTCACTGATTTCACTTTCCTTCCATCCAATGCGTGTTCAAAAATGTCTCTGACAGTTAGATTAGGGTTTGATCCACACTCTGCAAGGTGGCAGACCAATAAGTTTGGACTTGAACTGCACCGTGTGCAAATGTGCTTCATTTGGACAAAGACTACCCTGGGCTTGTCTGGGAGTTGAACCCAGGACCTCTCGCACCCAAAGCAAAAATCATACCCCTACACCAACAAGCCATCAGTTTGTTGGCACAGTCTTTTTCTGACTGGAAATTTGAAACATTCAGAAGGAAAGTCATCTTCAACTAAGGAACAACAATGCACAACTCTAAACCCACACAAGGACGTGGGACAGCATTGCTGGGCGCGTCCGGGATTTGAACCCGGTACCTCTCGCACGCTAAGCGAGAATCATACACCTAGACCAACAAACCCCACACCACTGTACCAAATGTTCTCGTCCTCCACACAGAAAAGCAAAAGCAAAGATCATGAACACCCACAAACCTTAACAATAGAGAGGGAATTAAAGGGAACCCTGACAAATTATAAACCCCATCCAATAAGAAACAATAGCCCCCAAAACACCACCAAACTGAGGAATTATAAATAGGTGAGGGAAACAGGGAACAGGTGAGTGGAGGGAAAATGAGGGAAAGAAACAAAAGCAGGAATGGAGTGAAAATCAAAAGCAAAACCAGGGGAGGACTGACACATCATTCATGAGGTGTCCATGGCAGAGATTTTAAATACATACCAGTGCAGTAACATGGAGCAAGTCTTCTAGATGACAGTTGAGATTTTGTGGCATCTAAATTTATTTTAGAAACAAATTTTACTGTGTGTGTGTTACAGACATTCATAGGCCTGGACCAATTTGCATTTAATTATTTTTTATTATTACTCAGTAGTTTATAGAAACGGTATGAGTCATCGTTAAGCTTGTAAACAGATGACAAACATACTCATTGTAAAAATGTCACATTTGTATTTTCCTGAAATTGTTTACAGATTAACCACAGGATATATGGAACTCAAGTCTTGGAAATCACTCATTATGCAAACAAGCTGTATCCCATAGAGTATCAGTAATGACTTCCCATCCAACAGACTAACTCTGCAATAAAGTTTGAGAGAGGAAACTTACCCAAATGTTTTATGCCAAATGTAGATGATGACAGTGTATAATCAAATTATTCTTTGATTAAATACTGAATAAACCAAATAGATTTAATCCTTCTCAACAAATACTTTGAGCTCTTTCAGGAACTCAGGGTAGTAGCTGAGCAGGGGCAATGAGCCAGACACAAGAGCAGCTCCCCAGGAGAGTGTGCCCTCCCCGTGAGCCTGGAGATCATAAACATCATCTTGGCGCTATTGGGAAGGCTGGACTGGTAGGTAAAGTAGAGGGTGCATGCAGGGCCACCTCCTAGACTCCAAGAATGGGAAAGTGGTCATTGCTATATGCCTCGCTCCCCTGTGGCTACACATTCAGTGACGGCAGCAGTGAAGGAGCCGATGGCGGGGCTGTAGCAAACATAGCTTTATTGTCTATAGCAGCGAGTGCAGCAAAGCAACGATTCAGAATGCCAGAACAAAATACAGCTCAACTGCTGTGTGATGAGCAAAAACAAAAGTAAATCAAAGCAGGAACAGCAGGCTGAGGCAGCGGGCAACGTCTGTCTGTGGCAAGTGAATGTGCAGCGTAGACAGCTAGAACCTGCGGGCTTATAAAGGGTGGAAAAGGCAATTGATTAAGTGGGAACAGGTGTATCAATAAACTGGGGAGTTGGAGCGTGGTAATGAGAGGTGTGGTGAAGGAGTGGGCGTGGTGTTGTGCCTGGGTGCCTGACATAACGTGACAACGAAGATAAAAACAAACACTTGGAAAAAATAATGTAACTAGTTTTCTTGAGAAATGAATGTTAATATTTCATGTTTAAAATTATTAAATATTCTATAGTTATTTTCACAGACATCATATATGAAAAAAAAATCTAAAAATGTCTTTCTCATCTGAAAATTCCCCCATAATCCAGCAAACATTCTAGTAATAGGTTAAATGTAAAGGCCTTTATTGATCAAAATTTTAATTGGCTGGGTCAGTAACCATATGTGAAGATGTAGTCATGCTGAAATGTACTTGCGGATGTGGATCTGGGCAACACTGATTTCAGCCTTCTCAAAGCGGCCCATGTAGTTGTACTTTGGCATGAGTTTCTTCTGCTGCATCCCATCAACTTTCTCTACCTAGGGCCTGACCATCTGCTCACCACAGCCTAGCTCTGTTTACCTGTCCATACAACTGACGTGATCTTGGGTGTCAGTCATATCTTGGTGTGGTGAGCAAACCGTAGGTAGTGGCATGTATGTTTGTGGGAATTTGAAGGTAGCATTCACTAACGATTGGGAGGCAAAGAGGTAATCTTCTTCAGATGTGGTCTAAGGGTGGTGACTTGACTCTGTCTAGCAGGCTGAAGCTGACGTGGAGGCTGCAGCATCTGGGAGCTCTGCTGTTCCCTCAACTGTGCTGCTCTCTTCTGCTAAAAACATACTTGTGCCAGAGGGGGAGTGCATGGGGGCTTTGGGAAATGTTGAGCCCAAAGAAAGATTCTGGAAATTCTTCCTACTGCTTTCTCTCTCTGCCTGCCTTGCCTCAATCACTGTCACTGACTGAAATCTGTGGAATCTGAGACAGAAACTTTTCAGGGTCCATTCAGAACATTTAGAACATATGTATAAAGTCATTTATAACTGGTGGCGGTTGGTGAAAAACATTATATTTTGGTTTCAGTTACCATCCCAATACTATTTTACACAAAGTGCAGGATACCGGTGCTCTGTGAATTTTTCAGCAATTATTTAATTGCCATTAAAAAAATCAGCTGACAACATTTAATGAAAATGATTAGTAGCAGCACTAATGTGCAAAGATAGAAAGTTTCCATGATGGCTTCCGTTTCATTGCACACATCACCGTGGCTCAGTGGCAACTTGGCGGCTCGTGTTCCAGAACGTAAAAGGTAGACGGCGATTTGTGTTCTTTTTTTGTTTGTTTGTTTTGTGCAGGTGTATGGAGAGCAATGCCAAGAACATAGACATGGTGCAGGAGGAGGTGTTGACCTGCCTGTGCATCCATCTGAACGAGTGCCTGCTTCGTATTTGGTAGAAGCTGCAAGCCGAGGAACAGACACAACATATCCTCTTCTACCTGGACATCGATGCACTGCGCAAAAGCTTCCCAGAGTGGAACTCCTCCTCAGCCAAGAGTCAGTTGGCCGCCCTGAATGCAAAAGGGCTCACTAGAGACACGGCCTGGGCCATTCTTACCATCGTTTAAGTGAGGCTCTCTGCCTCTCTTTCCCTCTCTCTGTCATTCTATGTGGCAGTGGACAAAGTGCAGGGCATCAGTCGGTTGGAGCAGCTGTGCGAGCAGCTGTCAGAGGAGGAGCGGGACAAGTAGCTGAAGCAGGAGAAGAAGAGGCAAAAGGAAAAAGAACAGGCACAAAACTTGTGCGGCTTCAATAGGTCCGAGCACAAGTCAGAGGGCAACAAGGACAAGAACCTGAATGAAGCACTCTCCTCTCATTAAGTACCTGCCACAACCAGCTGCCCTGTGCTTTTTGACTCTAAGGTCAAATGTCATACACACTCACCCTTGCCCTCCTTTCCTCCACCTCTTTCCCCCTTCTCTAGTGATCGACAGACTTGGTGGACAGAGGCTGCAAGTCTTGTGGCAGCTGCTTGGAGTCTGGAGGGAGCATGAAGGCAATCGTCCCCATGGGGAGCTCCTTCTGTAGCTGCCCCGCTACCTCCTAGACTCACCCACAACCAAGAAATGTGTAGCACTGACCCCTTCCAATGTTCAGTAAAGGGAGAAAAAATATATCTCATTATAGACATGCTCAAGAGTGACTCCAAAATAGTCTGTATGCATACTCATCTCACAGTAACTGCAGTGACTGTAGCTACTCATCCAGTATGGAGAGCAGTGAGACAGAGGAAGAGGAGCTAGAAGAAAAAGAGGAGGAAGAGTAAGGGCTCGTTGTGCGGCCTCGATCACGTGATTCGCGTCAGATGCTCTCGAACCCCTTTCATGTTACTCCAATAACATGTGTTGTACTTCAGGTATTATGCTCTAGTGTTCCAAAAGGAAAGAACTGTCAGACGCATGATGAGATGCAATCTCTTTGTGGAGGAGAATGAGTCTTTCTACAGCATAAGAGATCAGTACAAACAGCATCTGAAAGACCTGCTTAACCTCGCTGTACATTCATCCAGCAGGGCATAAAGCCTGCTGTGCAGTCTGGACTGCATTGTCGAGTTTGTAGCATTTTTGCACTTTTCTTTTACCAGTGTTGTTAATCACTACGTGCTGTTCTGTTATTGAGAATAAAGCACCTTCTATTCCAACCGCTTTGTTTATTTTTATTTCTGGAATTGTTGGTTATGGATTATTAAGAGCGTGGTGGAATCGATATTCAAGCTTACAAACTTTGACTGTAGGGTTAGATATCGGTAGTCTTCTTGTCTTATTGTTTCTGTGACATTTCTCTTTCTCTTTATTTATTTGTTTATCGACTGTGACTGCAGATAACCATTTATAAGGTTTTTTGGGCATAATGCTGAGCCATGTTCCAAAATTTGTCATGATAATATTCATTAATATGCATCAAATGCTTTTTGAAGTGTAGAATATTTAGCCAAAATGCAGTCCTGTAAATGTAATGACCCCCCAGTGTAGTTATTTGTGTGTTTTCCATTTTATATTCGAGGTTAAACAAACAAAATGGGCACCAAAGCTCAACAAGCTACGACGTTTTTATAGCAAAAACACCTGCCAAAGCTTCCCTACATAAAACATTTCAGAAGTTAATTCCATCGGCCCCTAGATGGCGAATTATGCCCAAAATTGAATAATTGAAGCATTTAATGATGCATTTAGATTAGTACTAAGACTTAATTGTATCATTGTGTGATAGCATTTTTATATATGTCAAACAGTAATTTTTTCTATATTATTGCAGCCTATCTGACTTATTCAGGCTATGCAAAAGCGGATTCGCCGCTCCCCTGTGTAAAAACTGTGCGAGCGGTGACAACAACCGAAATGTTTGCCTTTCGCTTGCCTTCTAATATTTAATCCTGGGCGCACGGATTGGAGCTTCCTTATCAGTGCCTTTTCCTGTGCGCTACGGAGAGAAGATCAAATTGGGTTGTACAGTAGTACATCTGCCCGCCTTTCAGTTGCTGCCCCGCGAGTGACTTTATTGATCTACTAGTTGCTGAACTGTCTGTACGGAGTGTTGCTTGATCATCCGTCTGTCTGCAACATTGTTGTAAAGTAGACTACATAATCTGGAAAAATACAGTAGCTCACCAATGGAGCGGTGGAAAGGTAGAGTAGCTCTGGTGACAGGAGCTTCTGTTGGAATTGGAGCAGCGGTCGCAAGGGCTCTGGTCCAGCACGGCATGAAGGTAGTTGGATGCGCAAGGAGTGTTGACAAAATAGAGGTAAGGCATAATTCCCTTAAACGTTTAATACCACGGAATTTGTCTAGGCCTGAGTAGTATGAATGATGCACTAGCTAGCTTACAAGCTATCACGCCCGGCAAGCTGATTTTAACTGGTGGTATAGATGCACAGTAGCAGGACAGCCACAAACCTAAAGTGCCTCAGTAAGATCGTGAATAAGCACGTGAATCCCAGACTAGTTAATTATCTGTTATTTTACGTTGCTAACATCCGGTCATGACACGACTTCGGATTTTTAAGTTTATTGATCATCTGATAACCAATGCATCATGTTACTTGGCCCAATACACTATATGAATCACAAGATGTGTACAGAAAGGCTCTGTTTCTGTGTTATTATGGTATCTAGGGTTAACGCGATACGATAGACCCTAATGTGGCAAGATTCTTTAAATAATTCATAGACTCTCCTGTTGTCTTTATTATTCTTCGCTGTCCTTCAAATCCACTTCCCTGTGGTTACGCAACCGTTTTTTCTTATTCTTACCTATTAATAGTCATTTAAATACAAGCACAAAGACTGCACCCATTTCCACTCCCTCTTTTTCTTCTTCTTCTAATCTGAGTCCTTTGGCAATCATTGACTGCACTCACCCAAGTCTTGTACCTGCGCCCCTGGCCTTCCCTTCTCTCTCTCAAGTCTCAACAGACTCTTTGGAAATCGTTGAGACGTCTCACAAAATGATGCCAGCCAGGCACTACCACAACGGGCACACAGCCATCCTCATGAGGCACCGAGGAACAGTTCTGACCCTAAGCCACCTGTATATGACAATCCTTGGTAGTTTGAACAGTTAGGTTTGTAAAGTTGGCCTGAGCTAGTTTTTTTTGTTAGTGTTCACCTCTGATCTATAACAAGAGTCTGAAATATCCCTGGGTGGCATGAGCAGATGGCAGATCAGATGACACAGATAGCTTCAGTGTATGGAAATAAAGGCAAGGAAGGAAATCGCTTTTATTTCTAAACGAATGACGGGCGGTCTGACATCACTGTGGGCCTGACACATACTTGCCACCAGACTTCATATGCATTATATTTCTTGGTTTCTGTCCTGTGATCGTGTTTACTGTCTACAGAACCGCTCATAATCACTCTCTGTGAATGTGCATGAAACGTCAGATCAACACAGTGACCAAAGTTTGCTTTTTTTATAACCCTGAGTAATCACCTTGGCTCAATCTCTAATGTGAGTAGCTTTTCTTTTTAAAAATAAAAGTGTGTGTGTGTGTGTGTTTGTGAATGTATTTGGGTGTGAGTGAATAATTAAGAGCAGAACACGTAACAAGACAGTTAGTGGTTCTAACAGGCCGCTGCCCTTGCTCTGTAGTACTGTAATTATTCACTTTTATAAGATCCGTTTGTTTGGTTGAGTTGGTCTAAAGTAGTGCAGTATAAGAATGAGGTGACAGTAATAGTGGAGTAACTCCACTGTAACTGTCTCAAAAGCAACTGTGCAAGAGTGTGTGAGCATCTTTGTACAGTGTGTATGTGATATAACATCCATTGAGTATTTGGTTCCACTGCATCTCACCTGGATTTGCACCCCAAGAATGTAAATAGAGCCTGTGTGACGACCAGATGGTGTGTGATTGCTGCGTTCCAAGATGGGGCTAAATGGGCCACATACTCTGAGTTTTAACTCCGTCCCACACAGTCTCGCATGAGCCAGAACCAGAACAGTGCGCAAACTGTTATGTTTCCAGTTCCTTGTTGGTGGAAAAGGGGTAAAAGTAAGAAACTAAGGGATTATAGTAAACGAACGGCCATTGTGGAAATGGGGAGATGGAGTAGCGCTGTTGCAGGTTACATTATCATGATATGACTGGTGCACAATAGTGACAGTTTCTATTAACTTAGTCCATGTACTGATCAGGATTCAGACTTCCTATGGTGTATAATTCAGCCATTAATCGCAAAGCTAAGGTAGAACTGATTCCAGAACTGGCTCAGAAACGTGACACAGTTCAGGCTATAACAGATGAGTGGAAGGCATGGTGCCACAAATGGCAATCAGGTAACTAATTATGCAAAGAGTACAACTTAACATTACATTTCATTTGTAACTTTACAGAAAAAATATGAAAGTAAAGCTAACAGTAGGTATATATGATAGAGTTGCTGCAACAGTGAAGCAAAATGAATCATGGTGAAGGCTAATTGCATTTTCAGACATCTTCAAATTATTATTACTTTTTTCAGTCCTTTCCAAGCACACATAATTTATTGCAGAGCATCCATCATAATAACAGAAAATAGATTGCAGGTCACTGTACTTATTTAATATTGCTAAAGCATTTTTTGGTTATGGAATGTGTATTAACTGGCACAGTACCAGTATAGTGTAGCTCAAATATTGGTGGAGTGTTGGTTGAATTGCTTGTTTGAAAATGATGGCATCTACAAGGTGCATCTCTGGGGATGAAAGTGGAGACCCTCGTCTAATAGGACACTGATGGGTGGAGTGGGTTCTATCAAGGTTCCACCACACCATAGCACATTGTGCTAAGGCTTCAGTGGCATCCACAGTTATTGTCATCTGTTTGTGTAGGAGTGTGTGTATGTGTGTGTAAAACAAAGAGAGAGATATGGCAGTGTGATATTTTCTGCTCAACTCACATTTCTTTGGGATTGGAAGGTAAGTGTGGTTTCATCCAAGTCCCACTTGAATGCAAATCTGCTGAACCACCCAAATATGTCCCATGGTAAATAAACGGTAATGTTTCTAACAGATCCAACGTGCAACCTCCCACCTGCAGCTGAGCTTGCACAACACATGGCCCTCAGGCTCAGCTCCTTTAAGATTCCCCTTTGTGTCGCTTTTTACATGAATGAAGGTAACTAGATGAGATTACACATGGGTTATACCACACCTAAGACCTTTTGTTACCTGCCCTTTGCTCCGAACACACCGGCCTGCTCCTCCACATGGAGACCATTCCCACTTATGTAGCAGTTCATCAGGTAAACTGAAAAAGTGCAAAGTATGCTACAAAATATAATTGCATAGAAGAATAGAGTAATCATGCCATGGACATTGTAGCATCTTGGCTTTTGCTCAGTTAGCCATGTCACAACTCTTTTATGATTCTCTCAGGCTTCCTTTGATTTTACTGGTGTGCTTTCGCCCTCTTTCTCATTCTGAACATAAGCAAGGATCTGTACATACATCACACTATGAATGATTAATGCAACAGATAGCTTTTATTTATGAACTGGCCAGATCAAAGTTTAAATCAGTTCAGAATCTTCTCACATTTCAGGGTATGATATATTGCTCAAACTAAGGTATAGGTTGTGAGCTCCAGATCAAGGCTGTAGTTTTTTACGGGGCTCAAAATGTCAATTATGATGGAGGCCTGGCATGTAACCCAGCACCCTGGAACACTTCAGAGCAGACATCATTACAATGTTAAACTTATGACGTGATGTCCATCAGTGGCACTTGCTCATGTTCTTAAGCAGGCTTTTGGAAACTTTGTCCTGCGGTGTGACACTTGCATGCTTCAGGCTGTGAGTACACAAGTGACAAGGTGGGGTGCGTCTGTGTGTGTGTGTGTGTGTGTGTGTGTGTGTGTGTGTGTGTGTGGGGAGGGGGGGGGATAATTAGTGTGATATGCAGTGCAGTGTGTGTGTGTGTGTGTGTGTGTGTGTGAAACAGAGGGAGAGAGAGTGTATGTATTATAACATCTTTACATTCTGCATGTAATCATTAAAAGAAAACTTCAAACCAGAACTGACATTGGAAAAAGCACAGTGAGGACCGTATGTCTTTATATATACTGTGTGTGTGTGTGTGTGTTTTCCTGACAGGAAATTGCACATAAGACCTTGGCCTAGCTTTTGAATTGGCTCCGCGTCACTGCTTTAGTTAAGTTCTGAGCAGACTCTGTCTTCGTTTTCTCATATTGCCGATTCTGGTTAAACAAGAATTTAAAGCTTTGTTTGACTTGAAGTGGTAATGTCAGTTGAGGCTCAGGAGGCATACATGCACAACACAGGTTAACTGGTGACCCTCCGGCCATGTTGAGGACAAAGCAGCCCAACAGCAGATTGTCTGATTTCACAGAGAATGATGACAAGATGACATTTGAGATTTAGTCAGGTATGAACAGTAGTTTGGTCAATACACAGCAATAGCATTCTGGTCATTATTAGGAGTGCTGGGGAACAGGGTGGCACCAGTTACATGACCAAGCATAGATACTCATCCTAAAGTTCCTGAAGTTCAAGTCTATATAAGGTAAAGTACACACACTTATAGAAGTACACTTATAAGCTCTCTCTCTCACACACACACACTACCTACACGTTCTGCCTTAAGTAACCTAGACACGACAGTGCTCTTGTTTACAGCCAAAAATTTCCCACCTTTTCCTCATAGAGTTCAAAGCATGTATCAGCTGCCAAGCAACAATTCTTCTCAACGTTCAGCAGCCTTTTCTGAGCCTTTTACAATGTCCTACAAGGACTTCTGTGTACTGGGTAATGTGTCAGGGTTTTCCTTGAAGTGGCCAGTCGCACGGCAGCCAGGATGTCTCATGCCTCTTCAGAAGGTGAAATTCTTCAGCATGTGAAGCCCTCTTCAACCTATGAATACGACTTTATTTGGCTGCTAGTGAATGGGCTTAAAATTGTGAAAAAGTTTACAACTAAATCTGTAGACATTACTTGTTTTTAGGTAGGGCACTGTTCCAACATTATTCTTCTCCTTCAACTATTTTAGTGTTGGTTTGTCTAGGTACTTAGGAAATGCCTTTTAATTTGGGCAGTGGTATCACTGTAAGCCAAGTCATATCTATTTATCGACCCACTCTGTCATCTTTCCTCAACCACCCTTCTAAACAGCTGGTGAACTGTGCTCACAGGGAATTCCTTTCAGTTATGTCATCAAGAGAGACTCCAGGCTACTCTCCACATGCTCGACCTGCTGCCAAGTATCGTGGCACGAGCAAATGAAACTAAATCAAGTCTCCGGTAGCCCCCTGACACATCCATGCACACACACGCAAAACTCTGCCGGCCGAAGGCCGACGCCTGTGTGGTTAACAAATTCTGTCGTTGCTGTGGCCACCAAGCCACATGCGTTTGAGCGAGATGCCGTGGAGTCTCAGCGCACTGTTCTCTTCCTTTGTCTCCTTCCTTGTTTCGTCTTGCTCTTTCTTTTTTCTTCCTCGAGAGTTAGGTGATGGTCTGAGTGAAGTTTATAGTTTCTTGTCACACAGGCTTTGAAGTGCATTGGAGTAAAAGTGTATCGGAACGAATGTGGTTATGTGACTAATACTCTTTATGTGGTGTTTATTCTCCATCACCTCTGTTCATTCCTCTCCGTGTGTGTGTGTGTGTGTGTGTGTGTGTGTTTATATTTGTACGCTTCAGTGAAGCATACATCTGCTTGGTGTTCAATGTAAAAAAACATGCAAACTGTTGTTGCCCTTGCCTATAAAGGGCTTTCCAGTTTCTCCTTTGAGGCTGTCTTGAGCATGCCTGTCAGGTTGCACTTTGTGCTGCTGGTCTCTCACATGAATTCAGTCTGTTTCAGCATCGACAAACAAAGAAGCCCTTTCTCAGCACACCACTATTTACCGCCAGTTGTGAAAGCCAGTGGATCCGCCAGGCCTCTTACTTATTCAGCTGACACGTAAGAAGTAAAAGTAGCTACAGGTGATGCACTGTATTTTCTGAGGGTCAAATGTGATACGTTCTCTCTTTCTTTCTGTCCTTTATCTCTCTTTCTGTTCTTCTCTCTTACACATGAACACAGAAAATGCACACATGCAAACACAAACACACACTTAACTCATCAACATTATGCTTATGTCAGCGAATCTGGATAGCACATCTATATGGAGAATTAATTTTATTTATATTTAGAATTATGCTGGTCAGGTGATGCACATGTCTCTAGATGTTGGTAGTTGCAAGAACCACATTAATTAAAATGTCTACATGTTTGCACTCAGGGTCCTTGCATGTTGATAAAGGAACCTCCACTTGACTCACTTTGGTAGACACTTGTAGTTTTTTGTTAGAATCAGAAAGTCTGTAGAAAATATCTTCAAGCATTTCCATCACTCACATACATGAATGAACTCTGATAAGAAATTGTTCTGTGTCCTTAGTAGTGAGAAGCTCCCTTCAAGCTGAACATTTCTATTCCCTACTGTTTGGAACCTTGCCTGAAATATCTAAAATCCATTTGGGCTGGTCAATAAATAGAATTTTCCTATAGATTATATATATTTTTAAAAGTTAATATGGAACAGAAAACATCACAGTATCATTAGCAAAAACATGCGTTTAAAAGTTGACATACAATATGTATTCGTTGATATATTCGTATTAATTGCTTAACGAGAACCAAACCTTTGAGGTGGTCTTCCACAAGCTTCTCACGATACTCCAAACATTTTGGGCCTTTTCCTTTTGACAGGACTGGTGTAACTCAGTCAAGTGCGTGAACCTCTTTTCTCAAACACTATTTTCCAGTTCAGTTTTTTGGGATTCAGGTCAGAGCTTCAGTCCCCTTTTCCAGCAAAACCTACAACATGGTGCTGCCACCCTCATGCTTCACAGTTAGCAGATGGTGTTGTTTGGATTATAAACCTAGCCCTTGTCTCTCCATAGTGCTGATCACTGTAGCCAAATAGTTCAGGTTTTTAATCTGATAAGAGAACATCCATCCAAAAAGCAAGGTTTTTCATCAGGGGTAGAGATTGCCTTTTTAGTATGGGAGTGCAGGTGAGACCTACATAGCCTACATATCGGCTACAAAAGTTGCAGAAATGTTAAAAGCTGTATGAAGGTTAGTGGGTTTAATTTGTTTTGTTGTTCTGCCAAAAATGTATTTAATGTGATAACAAGCAGTCAAAGTGGTAAAATGGTAAAAAAGTAAATTAATTCTTTGATTAGTTTCCCAGACTAAGGAAATCATTTTAAAATAATTTAAATTACGAATATTTTACTCAATATTGGTTTTAGCCCATTTAAACATTTAGTATTAATTAGTATTAACTCATAGGTCAGCTGATGACCCTTGCAGCACACCCACGCCCTCCTTGTCCTGTAAGCTGCTACTGTTACGGTGGCCGCCCTCGCCTCCTGCCTTGTCTGTGTGGGCGTGTCCGTGGGTAGGGATGTTTGGTATCTGTTGTGAGTGTGTACGTCTGTGTCGATGTGTGTGACGCGGGCATGGTATTGAAAGTTCGTTTTGTTACCGTTACTTGTTTCACCTGTGGTGCGTCTAGCGTGAGTGAATTTAAGCGTGTTTATGCCACACCCTGTTGTCGGTGTTTGTCGACGTTCGATGTGAGTAGCTGTGTTTCATGTTAAACGAATAAAGCTAAACCTTGCTCTACGTGCTCGCCAGTCCTGCCTCCTTTCATTAGCTCTAACGCGCTGGAAGCGTTACAGCTACATATTTTATGAAGTTTATCACAATAATGTTAAAGTGATTTATTAAGATAAAGTGATTTCATTCTCAGCCCTCCATATAATATAGCCTAATGCGAACTCGATAAATCGCTGCATGATTCCATAGAAACCGTCCATTTAGAGCCGTCCCTTTCTAAAATAGGAATTAAAGTTATTTTCTAAATTTGTAACTTTTTGTCATATCTTTGAATGTAGCGTATTCGCAGATATCTCTACATTTAAAGATCAAACATAGAAATTATAATTACCAGAATTTCTGTAGCTTGTTTATTTTTAAGTTACTTTCTCGCGGCAGCTTGTTTGCCCTGGCGTGCATATGTGCTCGGGACCCATAGAACAAACTGATGTTCTCCTATAGATGTTTAACCTGGTGATCAACTGCACACTTTAGTCTGATTTTTTAATATCTTCTTTAAGTAGGGGTCTTCCTAGTGCAACGGCATTTTGGGCCATTGTGATATCGGTCAATATGTTGAATTGCATATGGCAGGACACATATTTTACAGGATCTTCAAAACAAATACTTGGAAAAATGACCCGTTTTCATGAGATATGAATGGAAATATCTCATGTTTAATGTTATGAAATATGCTATATTTATACTAATATAAATTTATACTAAAACTTCTTATGTTGATTTCACAGATGTCAGATATGAGTATCAGTCATGTTCTAAGGCCATTTGAAAATGTCCTTGTAACTCAACAAACGTTCTAATAATAGGTAAAATGTAAAGGCCTTTATTGCTAAGCTTTTTAATTGGTTGGGTCAGTAACCATATCAAATGTAGCCAGGTTCAAGGTGCTGAAGTGGACTGCAGAGAGATGGAGTGTCTAGCTAGAGCAGCTTGGTCCTGATGGAGTGTCTGGATAGAGCAGCTTGGTCCTGATGGAGTGTCTGGATAGAGCAGCTTGGTCCTGATGGCAGCACTTGCAGATGTGGAGCCAGGCGGCAAGGGGGGGGGGCATGCGACAGCAGCAGTGCGGGCAGATAACGTACTCGGACATTTTTGATGATTTTGATGCACTTCTTTGTAACATTTTATTTTAAATCTCTATTACAGTTTAAGATGTGTGTGTGATGCATGTGTGCATTTACTGGAAACAAATGAGTTAATACGTTTTCAGTGAGAGTTTATAATGTGGAGAAAATATCTGTTGCTGAAAAAAGTTCAATTATTAAGGTTTCAGAAGCAGCTTGTGGAACTTGTGTGGATTAAAATAACATTTCAATTTAAGGTCAGTTAAATTCCTATTCCAGTTTAAGATTAGAGCAGCAGTGTATGTGATGGTTTTCACTGGAAACAAATGTGTTAATACTTTTTATATGCACACTTCTCTTATAAATTACACTGTATTATAAGGGAAAATTATCATAGGGAGAAAATATCTGTTGCCAAAAAAAGTTAAGTTATTCAGGATTCAGAAGCAGATTGTGGAGCTCTTACCTTGATTCCTGCTCTCTCGCCTGTACTGACATATCTCTCCAGGTCAGAGCCTTTCAGTCGGTGCCTGGATGAGTTGAACACACTGCACTTCTTGTCATGTAGCCTGGAGCAGATGGCAGTGTGGGTTTCTAAGCGGTGCTCAGCGAACCTGCAGCCACACGTCCCGCACTCTGGCAGCAAAGTGCCAGAGAATCAAGGCCGAGTAATCATGCTTCCGGACTCTTCTCTATGATCTGCATCACAGTCTTCTTTTCTTTGCTCTTTCAGAGAGCCATTTTCACTCCCTGGGTCCTTCTTGCCTCTTGCCTCTTTTATTTTGGTCTCTCACAGACAATTTTGGGGACTTTCAGCTCTCTTCGGCCTGCTGATTTCAGCCTCTGGGTCCTTCTCAAAGCAGCCCTGTAGATGTACTTTGGCATGCGTTTTTTTCTGCTGCATCCATCAACTCTCTCTACCTTGGACCTGACCATCTGCTCACCACAGCCCAGCTCTGTACACCTGTCCATACACCCGACGTGATCTTGGCCATCAGTCACATCCTGGTGTGGTGAACCAATCAGAGGTAGTGGCTTGTACGTTTGTGGTAATCTGAAGCCAGCATTCACCAGCGACTGGGAGCCAAAGAGGTAGATGTTATTATCAGAGGAAGTCTTCTTCAAATGAAGTGGTCTAAGTGTGGTGACTTGACTCTGTCTGGTAGGTTGAGGCTGATGTGGAGGCTGCAGCATCTGGGAGCTCCTGATATGCTCTGTCCTCAGCCGTGCTGCTCTCCTCTGACGAAAAGACGTTTTGTGCTGGAGGGGGAGTGCATGGAGGCTTCAGGGAGTGTTGATTCCCTTGGCCCAAAACAAGATTTGGGAAATTCTACCTGCTGCTTTCTCTTTCTGCTCTCCTTGTCTGAATCACTGACACTGACAGTGGAATCTGAGACAGTTGCTTTTCAGGTTCCCTTTGAGCCTCATTCTGGAAAATGCAACATGGGCCATTCAGAACATTCTGAACATATTTAGATAGTTATGTACAACATATTCAGAAATTGTATTGCCCAGTGAACGAGTGTATAGTGAAAAGAGGAGAGGGCCCAGCACTGAGCCTTGTGGGACACCAGTGGAGAGTTTGCATGGAGCAGAGGTGGAACCCCCCCATGTTACTTGTTAGGAGCGTCCCTCCAAGTAGGACTCAAACCACTTCCATGCAGTGCCAGAGATGCCGAGGTCTGAAAGGATGGACAGGAGGAGGCAGCAGAAAGGTCACAAAGAATCAGGACTGACGATACTTGCTACTTTTTTTGACGATTTACTTGCTACTTTTACACTACTCTGACATTTCATGTGTTGCACTATACTGTTTTTGTAAGATACGTTTCTTTGTTTATCGACCAAGGTGCCATTTTCAAATGATTTATAATAGGAGATTTTACACATTTTGCTAGTTTTTGCACTTCCTGCTAGCTGTGTGCCTGCCAGCACTCTAGGAGCACCATAAAAAAGTTTATGTGGAAATAGCCTCCAGAAAAACAGAAAGCTTGAAGTCTTGTTTGTGCAGTGCATGGTTTTTAACCAGATTACAATGAAAGCCCACATGTAAAACGTTGTCGACATATAGTTCTGAATGGCAGACATGATACCAGGTCAGGTTGTTCAATTTGAAGCAGAATGCAACAACATGAAAGAACATGCAACAATTCATAATTTTTTAGTTATTATGCTGTAGTTTAAAATCAGCAGCATTTTTTTAAATGGTGGATGGGGTTGGACAGGGGAGATGTGGGGAGCTTATTTGTTCACACTGAAGGTGGCAACCCCACTGGGCAGTGAATCTCTTCTTTTTCGTCTTTGTTTTGCTTGCTTGCCATTGATGTCCAAGGCTATGTTCTGTGACTTAGTGCATGACAAAAGTCAGTGAAATGCAAGTATTTATTATAGCCAAGGGGCAACAGTGTTTAGAAACTGCAGCGTGGAAAAGATGAAGGTATATGTGTGCATGAAATAAAACTCAAGCAAAATTTTGCTCACAGTCCCAGGACAAGTCAGGACTAGCACAAATTTATCACACACCTTGAATAGCTTTTTGTTGTTTGTGGTGGTTTTGGGTTTTTTTTGTTGTTGTTTGTTTGTTTAGTTTGTTTTGCTTTTTTAAAGTTTTTCACCTTTTACTTGCTTTAATTTATATACAGTGATGTTTTTTGCCTTCAGTTGTTTATTTCTAGTAGATGTTATTTCTCTTGTATTCTATTCATTCTGTGTATTGAAAGTGTTAACTATCTGTCTGTCTATGAACATTTGCATATATTGAAAAATGTAACGTAAAATACATATATTTCTGCTCATTATCATGAGATGTATTGCCTTGTGATACCAACAAACAGATCCCTTTATTTACTATGAAAGATCTCGTAAAGTACGAGTGCTGAATTGTGCAGTGGTTGTGGTGACGGGATGGGGGTTGGAGCGTTGTGTGTACGTTTGTGTCTGTTTACTCTCAATCCATTGATAGCCATCCTCATTTGAAAAAAATGTGTGTAAGTTGAAAGAGTTATTAGAGGTGACTCTCCCCCATAGAGATTGGTGAGCGACAATGACTGGAATCCTGGAATACTAAGGGAGGAGGGGAGTGCTAGTGGGGGAGGTTCATTACCCCACAGAGACGTACAAGCTCACAGGTTCACCGAGTTCACTCCCGACTCCCTTTACTGGCAGGCAGGAAGAAGAGAGATGGGGTGTAAGGGGGTTGGACACCACTGAATCTCCCTTTTTGTAACAGGACCTATTATGCTTGTTTATTAGTCATATTGCCATGTTTTCTTCAGCAGTCGATGCCCAGTTGTGTGAAGTGTCACCGTACAGCATGTTTAAAGTCCTTTTGTGGTAGAATACATAATATTGGTAAGGAACCTACCCACTTCCATCTTAACCAGCTCTGATAGTTTAATCCATCTGTTAAGCCGGGTTGGAAATCCACAGTGGGACTTTGCTGCCTTTTCCTTAATATCGCTGTTAAAACAGTGGGGCCCCAGCTTCTTAACAGATTCTGTTTATTTCATCTCTCTCTTTCCTCCCTCTCTCTCTCTTTCTCTCTCTCTCTCTTGCTAACTCTATCCTTTGATGGCTTTTTTTCTTTCTCTCACTTTGTCTTTTTGTCCTTGATTCTATCTTTTATTCTCTCTCTCTCTAGTTTTCTTCCTCCACCTTCCCTTTTTTCTCCATGCCCATTAAGAAGACTTCACCTTCAACACAGCTGCGAGAGAGTCTTTGAGAGCAGATTTTATACTTGGAAAAACGTCATTTTAGATCTCCCTCTCCCTCCCTCTCCTCTAAGGTTGCAATACATTAAAGATAGAAAGACATCAAGTTCTTTAGTTTTTGTCCATTTTTTTAAAGAAATATGAAATCCTGTAACTTTGACTGTAATTTTTTTTTGGATTGTGCCCTTATAATACGGTGTAATTTATATGAGAAGTGTGCAGATGAAATAAACCTTTGTTCAGAGGCTGCTTTAATGAACCTGCAGGTTTCAATGCTGAAACATGGAATGCTCAGACATACAACACTTGGTAACTGTGAGGTGTGCTGGGATGTGGCAGACAGACTAGAGCCGGGCCCTGGAGAGGAATTCATCTATAGAGGATGTGCTGGAAGGTGACTGAAGATTGGTAGATCGAAGGCTGGGATCAGAAAGCTTAGAAAAGATGAACATGCAAAATGGAAGAGCCATCCTAAGGTTTGCAGTTGAGGAAAGTTGTTCAAGCAGCAGTTTTTTTTATCCGGGAAAGTCGCTAACACGGACCGCTGCAGACACAACGAGAACTGGAGGTTTTGTTAGAGAGCGTCTCCGGAGCGCTCCAACCCACTTTGGTCTGAGTGCGGTCCAGCATGAGCCGACAACTATGCATAATTGGCTTCTCCCGCCTTCCACGTGACCTTAGGTCAGGATGCTGTTCCCCATCTCAGTGCTGAAGCTCCGCTCTCCAAGGTGCTGAAGCGTGAAGGCGGAGCTTTGCTAACACCACGAACATGATCAGCGACGTCCTCCGGTGGCCCACCATCCCAGCTCTTTAATAGTCATATTACCCACTGTTCCGTTCATTCCGACCAGCACTGATGAATAGACTATCCTTTAGATGAGCCCGTGTACACCGCACAATCGTACACCGCACAATCGCACACCGCACAATCATTGTTGCTAATTTCATCGTGAGTGGGTGAGTCGGTCCATCTTTCCTAAGACTGTATAAATATTGTTCTACATCACAGAAATAAAAACATTCTGTGGACTGGTTTGAAAATGCTGTTCGAGCATATTTTGCCACATCTGAGTAAAACCAGACCTTATGATGTAGTCCCTTAACAAAACAAAACAAAATTGTATGTGCATTTGTGTATGTGTTGCAGTGGGTATTTTAGATGCCTAATTACATAATGCAGTACTCGCACTACAGCGAGAGAAGAAATGGTGAGGTATTTAATGCTATTTTCCAAAGCAAAGCAAGTGTGAAGTTGAAGACTTGGCATTTCCTATACATGCTATGTTAGTCCTTGCACCCATAGCCCTTCTCATGTTTGACAGCATCCCATATTTTATACTGAGAGTGACTCTAGAAGCGGCTCAAGAAATGTTTCGCTGTTCATACAGGTTATTTGCCGTTTTTGTCTTAGTCTTTATTTCTCCAAGGCTTAATTAATGGATTTTTGTTTAAGGGCCTTTTGTCCCTTTGGTCTCACCTTCATTGCCTTCCTTATCACCTAGGCCTACATGTTTGTAGTGGTCCAGAAACACCATGGGGCGTATGCATACACACATGCACACTATTTTTGTCTAATATATAATCATCACACACTAACTCAAGCAGTCATAAACCCTGTCACTACAAAATATTTTTACACATGCGCACACAGTTTAAATAGCAGCACACCAAGTATGATAAGCCACTTCAGTCTCTATCACACACGGACACACACATGAACACTCACTGCTTGTTGCACTTCTTCATAAATGAATAGTCTTTATCTTGCTAGTGTAAGTGTGATAGTAAACAAATTACATCTCAGTTATTTATGATCGGTCACCATCATTCTGTCAGCAAAAGCCCTGGGTAGCTGTGTTTTGGAGTTAAATGTGTGGATAAATGTGATGACTGTGTTTATGATGGCATACAAAAGATGTGTTGTAGCCTCTGCCGACTCCTGTCCTCTCCACTCCTCTTTCTGACTGTCTAAGGGCAAATCAGTATAGTTAGCTGATGTATCTGATGTTTTTAGGCGCTTTACAATTAAAATTGTGAGATAACCACACATTTCTTGAATATTCATCTTTTTCCTCCTCTTTGTCCCACTTCCACTGACTTATCGCTCTCCTTTTGTTGTTGCATATACATATATATCCTATTCTCTTTCTGTGCTGCAGTATTTATAGCCAACTAAACTGTGCTGAAGACACTTTGTGCATGTGTGTCTCCATCTGTCAGTTTTTCTTCCAGTCAGGTCTGAATAGGATTTGAAAACTGCTCACTCAAGTTTCCACAAGCCCCCCCGCCCCCCCTTGATGCATAACTGAGACAATTGGCTGTGATTCCCCTTCACTTTGATGTCCTTGTTAGCTCAACTCAATACCACAAAAGATTTCTCACCAAATGATAGAACCGTTTAACTGCAAACGGTTTGTTTGTTTGTTTTTGTGGTTTAAGGTATGAATAATCATCTCTGATGTGTGTTTAACAAAAGTCTTTATTCTTTTTGCTGAGCTGGAAACTCCACCCTAGGTGTTCCAACTGGCCATCTATGGCTGGATTTTTAAGTGGACTTTACAGACAGCAGCAGTTGTATCAAAGCTAAATATAGCATTTTACTCTAACAGACAGATCAATATCACTTATCTAATGGATTTATAAGAAGTTGTATTGTAACTAGTGTTAGAGAGTGCAGCTTAAACTTAATTAAAACTTTGTATACAAGGTTAGCATCAGCAGAAACTACACACAAAATGTTTAGACTGTGTTGTTTTGTGTGCTTTATGTTTTGGTTTTTTTTTTTAATTAAAAAATGAGTCACAGATGTCATCTGCCTTAAAACCTTTGATTAGAGAACTTTGTGTTTTGGTCTTGGTTTTGTAAATTGTGTGTATGAGTGTGTGTACAAAAAAAAATCCACATGATCCTAGCTGATTCCAGCAGCCTGTTCTTTTCAGGTATGTATTTTTAAATGTCTGACATAATAGACAGGATACAGATTCAGTTATGTGTATATAAGAGAATAATAGCAGGTCCATACTCTCCTTTTCTTCTTAGCTGTGGCATAGTCTTTTTACAATATTCCTGTCATCTCCTCCCCCTCTAATCAAACAGCTAGGTTTCTTGAACACAAAGGTCGAGGACACACACACATTCAGTTACACAAAGGCTTAGTCTTCCAGTGTGTGTGTGTGTGTGTGTGTGTGTGTGTGTCTCCAGTGTGCCCCCTCGTGGCATGCTGGCCAGTGTATGAGCGTTGTTGCCATGGCACGCCAGTACAATGCTTTTGTTTCCACTTGGATGCCAGGAGCTTCTTGTGCTGTGGCACTTCTGCTGATG
Source organism: Tenebrosternarchus preto (assembly GCA_025802075.1). Lineage (NCBI taxonomy): Eukaryota > Metazoa > Chordata > Actinopteri > Gymnotiformes > Apteronotidae > Tenebrosternarchus > Tenebrosternarchus preto. Next base: position 9,694,570 of record JAOYMR010000002.1, on the reverse strand, counting down.
TTCTATTCCGTGATGTTCTTCTGCTGATGTTCTATTCCGTGATGTTCTTCTGCTGATGTTCTATTCCGTGATGTTCTTCTGGTGATGTTCTATTCCGTGATGTTCTTCTGCTGATGTTCTATTCCGTGATGTTCTTCTGCTGATGTTCTATTCCGTGAT
>JAOYMR010000002.1:9658784-9669281 GCA_025802075.1 Tenebrosternarchus preto | reverse complement strand
TCCAGCAGAACAGATGTCTGGCATACTAGGCCTTGTAATTTGCTGATCTCAGATCAGTGTTGCTCTCTCTTAAGTTCACATCTACTCAAGGGAAACCGTGTTAATTAAGACACTTTTAAATTAACACACATGAATACCTACAATGGCACTATTTTTCTTTTCTTTTTTTTTTGGTTTAGCTTAGTATCCAGAGTAACATTTTTCAACAATTCCTCACTTTTTGAATTAACTTTTACACACGTGTGTGTGTGTGTGTGTGTATACGTTCTGAAACGTTGTGTTTGAAAACGTTGCTGGTTGAAATGTATGTTGCATCTAATGACCTGCCAAGAATGTATATCCTTGTTATCTGGACTTGCCCCTTTTCCCCTGCCTAAAACAGGAATCCCAGTTGTGAAGCCCATTGCATTGTTGAGGGCCCTCTATGGTTGCTGGGCGCTTGGACTCCAAGTGCATGTTTAGAAAAACACCCCCACTCTGGCATGTCGGCTCTGCCCTGAGGCGCCATCAAGCGGCACAGAATTGCTCTCACAGCCACAGACGTTGCAGGCTGTCGCTCGCTGACGGTTGAGCCGTGCAGCCTGCTAAAAGCCACTTTACCCGGTACTGCGTGGTGTCGGGTTGCAAAGCAGGTCTCCACAAAGTGAAGTGGTGGTGAAGTGGATGGACACGGCGGCCATCTTCCTTTCATCAGCTGCAGGTCATATTGTTATTGCCAAAATTATGAATATGCATAGAAAGATTACATCATCACACCCCTCCCCCCCATCATCTTGTGGGGGGGGGTATTATATAGGCCACCAATGGATAGTATAACACATGCCACTGAAGTAGTGTTGCCTTAAATATTATGATTTTTATTGCAGTGATTCTATTTGACCATGCCATATCAGAGTGATATTTCTTGTAACCATAATTGCAGGCAATCAGCAATGGCCCCTGGACAAGCTAATCAGCAACAGTAACTGAAACACCAGTGAGTGTTTTTGGTGATGCAATATCCTGTTTTTAAACCAGTCAAAAACTGGTGTGCTTTCTCTTGCCTGCAGAAACCCAAAACTATGAACCACAAAGTGGTATTACATCCAGCAGGTATCTGATGTGATTTTGTGTGAACGTCTCCTTTAAGTAGATTCCAAGGCTAGGTTAATGTTCTATAGAGGAACAGGAAGTGTAAGTGATCCTTTACATCCAAGCTTAGCTCTAGGTGCCTAAAATATGTTTGAAACTTTATCACTGTGACTGATGTAATCAAAAAGGTAATATGGGTTGTGTTTGTTAGATCAAATGTGAGTATATTAGAGTGGGAAAGTAGGAAAACGAGGTTTTTTTGTGTAGGAGGGGTTTTTTTGTTTTTGTTTTTTATCACATCTCTGTAATGACCTTTCCCCCACTAAAGTTCGGTAAATCTGGCATAAATGCTGTCCAAAATATACATTACACATACAGACGTGCTATCTAAAAAAAAAGCAGGATTTTAGTCCTGAGTGTTGTACCTTCCTGTAACAGTACAGTGAGGCGTGCATCCATCAATTTAAGTGCTTCTGTGTGGCCTCTGGTGCTTTAAACCAGTCATCTAGCAAAAACTCTGTGAAACGGACTGTGTGCATGTGTGCATGTGTGGAAATGGGGGTGGTATGCACGACAGGAAATGTGAGGTGGTAGGAATTATTGTATGCTAAAGACATTTCTGAGTAGGCCTGTTGAAGCATGTTGTCCTCTAGCTAATGCTTTTGTTTATGTGAAACACACATTCACAAAATTTCCTTTCTTACTCGACATATCTTGAGGCTACTTCATTATTTCAACAGATCAACCTGAATCGTGAATTCAACTAGTTACGAAACGTATCTTTATAAACGATACATTTCTGAGTAGAACATAACATTTTTTTACCTTGGTAAAGGACGTTTGATTGAGCCAGTGGGTAAATGGTCCATGGTGACACAAAAAGGGGAAATGTTCACAATCGGTCTGACCGAGCCCTCCCAAAACAAAAAAAGGATGTGGTTGATGGTGACAACAGGATTTGAGATGCTTCTGGATCTCGGAAAACTAGTCTTTCTCACTGATGGCATGGTTAATTTCACTCAGCAATGCCCACAAGGGAACATCTTGTCAAACACTGAAAGCTTTATTGTAAGCTGTGCATTTTGCAGACTGAATTTGATCTTGGTCATGCAGATGTAACTCAATCTCAGACATTCTCATTGAGAACTTCCCAGGTCACAGCCAAGCCATGCAGCCTCATTAATCCAGGGCATTTCTGTAGTGTGCACTCAAACACACCATGTGTGGCAATCATAATTACCACACTGCTAGCCACTGTTCATCAAAATCACACAGTTCATGTAATCACAGCACCCTTAACTGCATTTGACATTTTGGTCAAAATTGTGCAGTCAAGAGTATGTTGCAACTTGTCCACATGACCAACAGTATGGAGTACTACATGTAGGGGATTTTTATGCGTTCTCACGAAGTTTCATGGTTTCCCCAATACTGATGCTCAGCCATGGTGACGCATGGTGTTAGGAGAATTACTTTTACATGAAGCTTCTACATGCACTTTGTTTTTGCCTTAGTACAAAGTAATTGTATTGTTTTAAAATGACTAAACTGACACATTGGATAAATTTAGCAGAAAACTATACCTGCTCGTTGCTTTAGGTTTTTGTTTTGTCCCTGCCATGTTTCCGTAGGTGGCTGCTGTGGGTCCGACGAGAAGACCTACACCGTGGGAGGATGGGCCTGGGCATGGTGGCTCCTCACAGACATACAGAAGTAAGCACCTTTTGTTGACAGTCCGTCGAGCTTTGCCATGGGCCATCTTCAGATGTTTGAACTCCAGTAAAGTCCCCCCTCGTTACTGAAGCAGTAGTTGCTGCTGGTGTTGAGGAGCATGCAGCAGTTAGAGCTGCAGCCCAAAGCTTAGGTCAGGGAGTATGATCAGAGTAAGTGCCTGAGCCAGGACACAGGCCCTCAGACAGTGTGTGTGTGTGTGTGTGTGTGTGTGTGTGTGTGTGTGTGTGTGTGTGTGTGTGTGTGTGTTCTGTATATTATACAGAGAGTTCATCAGAACATCAGGTCACTGTTCTTCCAACACACACATATACACATTGTAGTCAATGGAAAAACAAACACTTTTTAATATTGTTCCAAAGCCTAATGGAATTCAGCTATGTTTTACTCAGACCAGTGGACCGGGATGTGCTGTAGCTTTAAGCTTGTCCTAGAGCAGAGAGGATTTTAAATGAACACCGAGGGCTTTCCAACAACGAAAGTTAAATTTGGGTCAAGATGAGACATAATCTAGCCAGTGTCTGGAGAAACTACAGTACCTTTGGTAATTGGGTGGATTATCATAGGAATAAGGGAATTAATGCATAAATTAATAAAATCCATTTGATTTAAAGTTGTAATACAGTTTTTGTGGTAGGTTAATGTAAACTAATTGATAAATAGCATTTGCATTCTTTTTTCTAAGTTTTCCCTGTTATGTAATCCCTTAAACCCTTAAATTTGGGTCTACGTTGTTTACATATTCAGCAAAAATGTTTGACCTAATGAAATATATACACACTAAAATGCTTGGTTTCTTTAAAATCTCCCCGAATGGCTGTTAAATGTCTTTCTCTGAATGCACTATGCTAACCTGGCTATTTCTTTGTTCAACTGACCCGTGTCTTCTTTCTGAAATGCTTTGGCTGGGTCTTAGGCCTACTGCTCTGTGAAACAGATCTTTGTGCTTCGGTTTCCTGTGCCCAAAATGAGCTGATTGCTATGTGCTGAAAGAAAGCTGCTTGTTTTGAGGAGAAGAGTGGTATGGGGAGCCGAGAATCATTATGTGCGTGTGCGGAAGTCTGTGTTGCCAACACTTTTGGGAATTTCCACACACATTATGGCTGATTGAGTTGACAAGAGGTGGGCAATATACGTTATCGTCTTCGCTATAAATTATGTTGCATTGAGCTTTTTGTAGCTTTTAATATGTATTATCAGTACTACTGAATATTTGGTTTTGTTCACTAGTGTTTTTCTTCCTGGTCCTTGTTAAGTCATATTATATTTCTTAAATGTGGCAGTGCTGCTATGATGTGTCCACTTTATCGAACCTCTGGTGGGGGGGTGGAGTATCGCCCATCCGTGTTGACAGTTTTTTGCTAGGCGTGCATGAACTTCACTGCACATAGATGGTAACTGCAACCAACAGTGCAGTGGCCAAAGGAAGTTGCGCCTGTTTCCAGTGGTGGAGTTGAGGGCGTGGCTGGATGTTGAGGGCGTGGCTGGATGTTGAGGGCGTGGCTGCCTCTCTTTTCCTTCCTCCATCTTCTGCTGTGTAGCCCGGCAGTCTGCTTAGTGCTCGCTGACACTGCCGCACTAATGTAATTAGATGTGCTTGTGAGGAGAAGCAGGTCCTTTGTACTTCTCTCCAGTGTAGCAAAGCGTATAGACCAGGCCCTGCAGACTTTGACTAACACGGTGAAGCTTTCTATTTAGGTCTGCCTTCACCAAAAATGTATAAACGGGCACCTTCACTTGTGGTTTTGATTTGTAAGGTGTATTAAAGTAGGTATTGTGTGTGTTAGTTGCTGACCACAGAAAAGGCATTATTGATTGCAGCACTATAAAAGTCTTCTGTTTAGTCTTTGAGTCTCTGCTTTTGTATCCTCGATTTGTGCACAGGTCCATCAGCTCTGGTTCTTGCACACAGGTCAGTGGATATGCATGTCATACCACATCATCTGGAAGGTGCTTTGAGAGCACCTGAGCCCATGTCAGGACTGCACCATAATAAGGGTTTATTTATCTGTGCTGGTAACAGGGCTCATCAATATGCAGTGCCATATTGCAGCCATTTTACTACAAGCTACAGATTTTTAAATACTTATAAAAGTACATGTTACAGTTAAGGTCCACCTGCCTTTTTTTTTGACCAATCCTGATCATGTCATTTCACACGAATGCTACAGTAATGTCTAGGATGTATGAGACTTATCAGAACTAGCGCTACGCAATATATCGTCAGGCAGTCATTATCTCAGTATTGACATTGCAGAAAGCTGCAATGGGTAAACAAGCTAACAAATCTAACAGATCACAATCTTTATTATTGTCTGCTTTATGTAGGTATATAATCACTCTGCTCTCAATCCTTTCAATCCCTGGCGTAATTGTTAGCTCCCCTTGACAATAGTATATCCAGCTAATTTTCTTTATTTTAAGTTAAATATTACAATATTTATCATAGAAATCTGAAATATAAATGTGATCATTCAGCTGTAATCATAATGCCCACATAAAAAAAAACAACCTCATTTGCATATTGTGCCTTCAGTATTGCAATGAATGATACTGCAGTTACCAAGCAGTATATTGCACAGTCCTAGTTGGAAACCATCTGTTGTAATCTCACAGCTACTCAAATGTTGGACAGACCTCTTCTCAGATAAATAGGTGCAGGTCTGACAGATTGTGAGAACTGGGTGGGCTTTTCTGTGATGTGGTATCAGAGCCCAATGAGTGGACACAGTTTGAACCATAGTCTCACGGCCAGAAACACATACTGGCCATAGTCTCTCTGCCAGAGATGTGGACTGTTTCATAGTCGCTGATTAACCGGGTTTCTCTGAAGGAACCACAGGATTGTTTTTGTTTTTTTTAACACTCATGGGACAGCATAACAAAAAAGCACTGGATTTTTCATGAGTGAAGTTGTTCAAGCAGTCGGTCAGGCGTGAGCAAGGAAAATACGCTCAAACAGTTAGTGGTCAGAGTGCTTTGTTTAGTTCACCAGCTGTGAAACTACGCGCTGGTAGTCATGTAGACATGTGTGGTTATGTGAAGTGAAGAGAGGTCCAGTCGGCTCTTACCTGTAAACTATGAAGCAACAAAAGTGCTTTGTGTTCTTTAGAAGTGTTAAACAATATGAGAATTTTGTGTGGCAGTTTTGCTGCATATAACAAAATGGGAAGTGTTTTGTTTAAAAAAAAAACCACTGGGAGGAGGTGTTTCATGATAGATCTGTGAGCAAAACTAACCCCAGCAGTTCTACTGACTCCCTAACCCTAGATTGCTAGTCCCTGCACTGATTCTTTTAATTCTTTGATAATTCTGTACTGTCCTGCCTTTCCTGTTAACCCCCGCCCCCTACCCCTTTCCTCACCGCCATTCGCCTGCCTGCCTCCCTGCGTAGACTTTCTCTGGAAGTAATGACCATCCTCTGTCGCTGTGAGAATATCGAAACCTCGGAGGGCGTCCCCCTGGATGTCACGGGGGTGGCTCAGGTAACGCAACCCGGTTCAAGCAAGAGTGGGGGTGGGAAAATGAAGCCAAGCAACCCCAAACAAACGAATCCACCTGGCTCAGGGTTAATGCATCAGAGCAGCAGGAAGTTAAGGAAGCCACAACAGCAGAGGGCGTTTGGAGGACTTTGTTTACTGTTTGTGTGTGTGTGTGTGTGTGTCTGCGCGTGTGAGTGCGTGCGCATGTCTGTTTTCCATAGCCTGTGTGTGCACACGTTCTTGCACACACGTGGTGCCGTTGTTGTGTGCGCCGTTGTCTGCCGTGATGGGGAGAACGAGTCCCCAACACACTCTTGGCTTTGGCTGCTAAATCACGCAGCACGGCTAACCACTCGAGCTCCACCTGCATTGGCCAAAGGCCTTCAGAAATTGCCACTGCTGGATCAGATACATTTAATAGGGACGAATACAAGTCACCTACCAAATCAAGTGATTTCAAATCTCATTCCAGCAAGGGTGTAATTTGGGTGCTATTTGGGAATATAACTACAGTTGATTAGGCTACATGGGTGGAGATCTCAACCCTAAACCGGTCTGTTCCAGTTTAGTCAATGCATGTGGATCATCTTTCTAGTGTGAATGACTGGTGCTTTGTTGTTGTCTACACCACCAGATATGGTTGTTTTTTTTTGTTTTGTTTTGTTTTGTTTTTTTGTCGTTGTACCCCATTTATCTCTCTTTCTTTCCTTCATTCTCCCCTTCTATTCCTTCAGATCATAGTGCAATATGTTTGTTTTTGTTTTTGTTTTTTTTTGTTTTTGTTCTGCGTCTCCCACAGGATAACCCTAGAGATTATGACCCTGCAGCCCAAGTGTGAGGATGTTGAGACAGCGGAGGGGGTAGCTCTTACAGTCACAGGGGTGGCACAGGTAAACTCGGCGCACCTCACTGCCAGACGTCTTTCAGCTGACCTTGGGATGCTTCCCAACCTGTCATGTCTTCGTTTATAGCCTTTTCTCCCCCTGTTCACAACCCCCCACTTTCCTGGTCCCCCAGAGAATAAACACGGCTTATTTATCATTGAAGTGAAGGTCACTCACTCTTGCTTTCTGGTTGGACAGTCAGTCTGTCACTCTCACTTTTTTTTTGGGTTCTGATTGGAGACAGACGTAATGAGTTGGTTTGCAGACGTTACTGTGGTGGTGTGCTAAGATCGCTAACTTGATCCAAGCCAGCAAGTAGTGCTTAAAAATCATAAATGATTAATTAATTCATCTTATTTAAATGAGCAAGTATTTTGAATTATTTTAATTCAATAATTCTGCTTCTTTAGATTGCTGTAGATTCAATCTGTTCCTAAAATGACTAATCAAAAACTCAAGATTAAAATAACATTGATGCACAATGTTCATACGAGAGAGTCACTGATCTTATCATTACAATGTAATTTACTTTCAAGTTTTTAATAATAGGCCATTTTTGTAGTTGTCACACCAGATAAACAAAGACATCAGAACACGCGGTCCTTACAAAATGAGGAAAAAAATCGGACTCAGTGAAAGGCAGTGTATGTACATAAATGATTTAGTTTTATGAGGGTCCAAAAGCACATTGTGCTTTGAACCCTATAGTAATTTTGTGTTGGATTTTGTTGATATCTGTTTTTGCAAGTTGCTAATTTGCCCATTTATTTCAAGTGACACTTCAGTTCCATGTGCACCTACGTCATCAGCCAATAGCTGATCAAAATCTACTCCATTTTCATTTCTATTTGATGTGAAAAACTACTAGCAAGCTAATAGTTGAGTAAAAATGCTGATCAAAATTTCACGCAGCTCTGGGCTACCTTAAATTCAGCCAGCTGGTATTCATTACATTGAATCCAGCATAGTTGAATACTACTCAGATGTAGAGATTTCCCCATCCAACAGACTCCTCCTCTGCTATGATTCTCCAGTCTGGTGATGGTCTTGACAGTGAGGCCATGTGTCTCAGGGAGACCCTTTTGGGCCCAACAACAAGGCACCCTGCTCAAACAACCATATCTTATTGGACTGGGGGCTAAACAAGCAGTTTCTATGGATACTAAAGGCCTTTGCATTCTGAGTTTATTTCTTCCAGAAAGTGCTGTAATAGTTCTCTGGCATTTCTCAAGAACAGAGGAATACGGGCCATAGCCGTCAGATGCTTGTTGAATGGCTGCACTTCATATCTCTCCCTATCTTGCCAGCAAACAAGCATCGTGTTTCACTGTAAGCTGGTTAGTTGATATACCGGGCAGATTGTTTATCTTCTGGCAGCCCAAGCCCCTCCAGTGCTGCACTTCTTCCTGATTCTATTTTCTGTAACAGACGCCCATCAGTAGCAGCATTCATTGACACAGATGAACCTTCCCAGCCACAAGAGAAGCAGTTTTTTTTTTTAATACTTTAGTCCAGTTTGAAAACGGTGATCGTTAAAACATGTAATGACAGAAAGCAGAAGACCAAAGCTGTACCAGAGTCAGAGGGAGATCCTTTTCTGTTTGTTAGTGTTTGTTTCTTTGGCCTTATTCTCCCAGTCTCTTCCACTTTCCTCCATTTCGTTTTGCCCTGTCCTTTTGTCTGAGCATGCTGTGAGAATAATCATGTTTATTGTTAATGGGGGTGGGATTGTGAGGTCACAGTTGCACGCAGCAGCCATTCGTCTGTCTGCCTGGGCTCTGCTCTCCCTGTAGGCAGTTTATGGTCGTATACTTGTCTTACTGGTTAGGCGTCTTAGGCAGACATAACTGAATGGCTGATCATAGTTGAAACCAAAATGACTCCCTATTAATTGTACTAAAAGCGGTATAATCCGCAGCTCTCTGATATGTATATTTTTAAACTGAAATAGTAGAACCTTTTTCTAAAAAGAAAATGCATTAAGCATTTTTTTGTGCTTCTGTACTTGGCCACAGTCATTTAGACCTGTACTTGTGCAGCAAATTGTTACATTAGCATGTCTAAATACACATATCCAATCAGAGGGGAAGGAGAAGGCTCTTGTTTATAAATCACTTGCTGCTGTCTGAATGTAGTATCCACTCCAGGGAGTCATTTGGGGATTCAGCCTGTGTTGTTGGTTTTGCATGCCGTCCACCTCCCCCACCTGCATTGCTGGTTCAAAAACACAATGCAGTTTGCGAGCCTCCATTTGCCCTGGTATATGAGTACATGGTACATGAACCTGTTGGCAAAAGAAGTGCCTGTTCATATATACTGATCTGCGAGTGTTGCAGCTTTCTGCTTAATTGTACATTCCCAGTTGGAAAAAAAGGCAGCTTCTACTTGAAGCCAAAATTTGTGTTGGACCTCATACAGCTGATGAGTCTCTATCTGACCAAAAGAGCATTTCACTCTTCCTTTCCATTTCCCAATCACAGATAGCAAGATTGACCATGTACTCCAGGTGAATAATCTGATTCACCTTTAGTTATTCAATTTCCATGGATGTGCCACTGGTACATGTTTTACATGGTGCACAAGCAACCTTGGGCCTTCAGGTTTACACATTTCTTTACATCCCAATGGGTTTATAAACAGTGCTAAGCGTGTGGGAGGGGGCCAATTTTATACTGGAATTTTAGCTTTGCACTCCACTTTATTGAGTTCTGATCATTCACACTGCATGCCTGGGATGGATTCCTGACGCTCTTGGCCCATTTAGCTGCTGATTAACACACCAAATCAAAACAAAACAAGCCCCAGCATAGTGTCTGTCCATGTTCCTGCTCGGTTCAGTGTGAGCTAGCAGCGTGTGTGGGAGGGGGGGGGCGGCATCCCACCCCTTACTCCCAGCACCACGGACGCCGATCCAGCTCCCACACAGCAGCTGCCGCTCCGTGTAAACATACAGCCGAGCCCTAATGAGAACAGCATGGCAGGCTCCTTCCTGCAGTTTCAGGGAGAGAAACTCGATGAAACTCCATTTTATATAGATGGGGGAGAAACTCCATTTTATATAGTCAATGGTTTATGTTTTTTTAGAATGACATCTAGCAGAATCATCCAGTTGGGTATATTACTGCATTTTGTCTATGTCAGTACATTTTCTGTATATTATTTCTGTTCTTTATGAAAGTGTTTTTGGTTGGGTGGGGGGGGGGGGGGGGTTTGTTTTTTGTTTTGTGTGGTTTGTGGTTGGTGTGGGGGTGGTGGGGGGGGGGGGTGTGGTGGTGGAGGTGGGGGGGGGAGGTGGGGGGGGGGGGGTGGGGGCGGGGGGCGGGGGGGGG
>JAOYMR010000002.1:9644309-9658684 GCA_025802075.1 Tenebrosternarchus preto | reverse complement strand
TTTTTTTTTTTTTTTTTTTTTTTTTTTTTTTTTTTTTTTATTTTTTATTTTTTTTTTTTTTTTTTTTTTTTTTCATGTGTTTGTTTTTTTTGGCCGCGTGGGCCCGCCCGCCCGGGTTTTGCATATGTGAGGGTTTGTGTGATAGAGAATGAGAGTATGACTCTTAATGTCATAGAAACATGACCACCTTTGTTTCTCTGCTGCTATCTGACATTTGTGTGCATGCGCACGTGTGTGTGTGCGTGCGTGCGTGTGCATTCACTGCTCTTAGGTCAAGGTGATGACAGACCCTGAACTGCTGTCCCTTGCCTGCGAGCAGTTCCTTGGCAAGTCAGTGCAGGAAATTAAAGGGGTCATTCTGCAGACGCTGGAGGGTCATCTCCGTTCCATCCTGGGTGAGTCAGCTCCGCCCTGTGGGCTGGAACAGCCAGCCCTCCTCTTTATGTGTACACTGATAAACAAGTTGGAGTAGCCTCTGTGCGAGGAGGCGTATGGCTCATTGCTGTGATTTAGCTCAGTGATCTCTTAGCTGACCCAGAACCCTGTGCTTGTAGGCACGCTGACTGTGGAGCAGATTTACCAGGACAGAGACCAGTTCGCCAGCCTGGTGAGGGAGGTGGCTGCTCCAGACGTGGGCCGGATGGGCATAGAGATCCTCAGCTTCACTATTAAGGTGAGCAGTGTAAAGCTGGAACTGGATTTACATCCAGACCAGACTGGTGGAGCCGGATTGTTATAGTGTTATTATAGATTATAGTGATAATCTATCATTATATCGATAATATACCCGTGCGGCGGGTACTGTTTCACCCAACAGGACGTCTATGATAAGGTGGACTACCTGAGCTCCTTGGGAAAGACCCAGACTGCAGCCGTGCAGAGAGACGCAGACATTGGAGTGGCAGAGGCTGAGCGAGATGCAGGAATTCGGGTGTGTGCATCTATTTACATTTTGTGAATGTAATTGTGTGTTGCATGTAATTGAAGGAATACTGGATGACTTCTAATCGAGGGTAGAGGGTGTGTGTGCGTGTGCGTGTGTGTGTGTGTGTGTGTGTGTACGCGCGCAAGCATGTGTGCATGCGTGACAATGACACCTCAGAGCCATAATTTACCTTCCAGAAACATATCAATCACTCCACTTTGGTTTAATTAGATATTGTCTGCCCTCTTGCTCACTCTGGTCTTTCTGCAGGAGGCGGAATGCAAAAAGGAGATGATGGATGTTAAGTTCCTGGCAGACACTAAGATGGCTGACTCAAAGCGAGAACTGGAGATGCAGAAAGCCGCCTTCAACCAGGAAGTTAATACAAAAGTATGGAGTGACCTCAGAATAAGTAGCTGTTTTAATCAGGTTGAAGATGGGTAACTTGAATTGATTGTTGATGAGTTTTTGTGCATAATGGCAGGATCAGTTTCCAGCACTATTGTCTTCTGGGAGAGCCGGAAGAATGTGTAATATTAAATTAGTCATCCACTTCTCTCTCTGGCTCTGTCTCTCACTCTCTCAGAAAGCTGAGGCTCAGCTGGCGTATGAGCTGCAGGCAGCTAAGGAACAGCAGAAGATCCGCCTGGAGGAGATAGAGATCGAGGTTGTACAGAGGAAGAAGCAGATCACCATTGAGGACAAGGAGATCATCCGCACGGACAAGGAGCTGATCTCCACGGTCAAGCGGCCCGCCGAGGCCGAAGCCTACAGAATGCAGCAGCTGGCAGAAGGACAAAAGTAAGCAGTGAAGAAATAAAGATACGGTGGGGAAAAAAGACGAGGTTAAATTGTGGCTATAAGATGACGGACAGGACAGAAAACGAATCGTGGGGTAGAAACGTTTTTGGGAACAAACCAGTAAATCTCTGCTGGTCTTTTGCTGCAGGGTGAAGAAGGTGCTGACTGCGCAGGCCGAAGCAGAAAAGATCCGGTGCGTGGGCGAGGCAGAGGCCGCCTCCATCGAGGCAGTGGGCAAGGCAGAGGCAGAGAAGATGAGACTGAAGGCCGAGGCCTACCAGCAGTATGGAGAGGCAGCAAAGACCGCTCTGGTCCTGGAAGCCCTGCCCAAGGTGGGACAGGAGTGGTCTAGATGGAGGGCATCTGGATGGGAGAGGACTGGATGATATTGGATTTAATGGGTGGCAGAAATGTTTCAGTCTAATTTGGATGTCCTGTGATTCTGTCTACAGCCAATGTTTTTGTTGGCTGTGTGTTCGACGCAAAAGTATAAATGTGCATATTTTTAGCCAGAACCTAAGCTTATCAAAGTAAACCCATTTTACAGAAAAATATCGGAACCCTTGACGGTATTATTTTGCAGAGGCCTGAACAGACGCACCTAATCTTCACCAGCCAGTGATTTTTTTTTTTTTTTATCCAACTCTGCACAGATTGCTGGGAAGGTTGCAGCCCCCTTGGCCAGGACCAATGAGATCGTCATTCTCAGTGGTGATGGCAGCCGCGTGACAGGGGAAGTGAACCGTCTATTGGCTGAACTGCCAGTCACTGTTAATGCCCTCACAGGAGTGGACCTATCGAAGGTGAAGCATTCTGATTGGGGCATGAAGAGCATCAGTGGGATCAGTGCATTAAGAGATTAGATGCAGAATCTGCAACCAGTGCATTGCTTGTGAACACTGGCATAGTCCTCAAGAAGGGACATTAGATCTCGAAAATGGATTTAGAATTGCACGTGTTGTGCAGTTTAGATAGTAGTCACTCAAATACAGAAAGGTTGAACAGGATTGGTCTACAGGAATGCCACATCTAAGCTGCGACAAGTTTGTAGGCTTTTGTTTTGAGTTAAATGTTTGGAATTAATTGTATTGTAACTTGTTTTACTTATTGATTTTATTTATTTATTTTTATAGATGCCATTGCTGCAGAAAATGACTGGTGTTCAAGCATGAAGACCCCGTCCCTGGACTCTTTGGCCTTTTCAACACATCAGTTCAACGCACTCTTAAATGCCTTCATAAAGAAATACTTGAAAACAGAAATCTCCTCTCCTGAAGAGAGGTTTTATTTGACCAGACCTCTGGTGCCTTATAACTATAGGACCAGACTACCTGCATGTACCATTTTGGGTTTTTTGTTGTTGTTTTTTTTTTTTTTTTTTTTTTTTTAATTTACCTGGTTTCCGTTCTTATATTCCCATGGTATTTCTTGATCCTTTCTCCCATTTTTCCTTCTTTCTTAAATGTTTTTTTTTTTTTTTTTACATTGCATCATGTTAGGAACCACTTCATTTGTTTTCAGCTGTAAACCAGATAAGTTTGCTCTATCATTGTTTGCCAAGATAAGAAACTGAGTGCAGAAAACTGCCCAGAAAAGTTGTAACCCATATCTGGGTCACCACATAGCCATCCAGTGTCTGTGAGGGGCATGTTTCTCACCACACCAGGCTGAAAATACTGGCTTGGAAATAAAAAGGTAAATCAATGTAATATACTTGGAGTTTACATTTGGTAGTAAAACGGGGTTCACATCAGCTGTGATGCATCTATTCTGCAAATTTATATATTATCGTTACATTAGGTTTAAGGGAGAAATGGAAGATAGTTTGTGTAGGGTTTTGTTCTTAGCTAATAGTTTGGTTATATGATCTTTACGTAAGGTGTTGCATTAAACAGTGCAATCTACTTCGACTACTAACAATATGCAAGGTGAGTTCAAAATGGCAGCAAGATTACAGATATATGCATGGAAGATTTATAAATGTAACACAGGAACATGTATAATGGTCTTTCCTACAATAATCTTGTATAGGATTAGACTCCATCATTTTTTGTTTTAGTTTTTGTAAAAAAAACACATTGTTATTGTTTTTTTGTTTGTTTGTTTTTTTAGTAGTGTGTGTGTGTGTGAGTTTATCATGTCTGTTATTGGATGACCTATGCCTCCTGAATTCTGCAGCGCCTCTGTCATCCTAAACGTAAGAACTAAACATTGACATCTAATTTGAAGATGACGGTTATTCCCAGTGACAGACTTCCCTATTGCTATAAGTAGTTTATATGTCCTTTCTATCACTCCCCCCACCCCACCCCCCAGCCGCTGTTGCGTGCTGGCAAAGGTCATAGTTATGTAGTTACATTTTTAAACAACAAACATATGTTACTAAATGCATGTATTTACCTCTGAGAATAAAATGTCTGGCAAATAGACAGCCAAAAGACTCCCAGCTACAATTCAGCAGGTGTAGGCAATCATACCATATCAAACAATCTGTGTGTTCCTAGGTAATAGTGGAGTACTGTAGGAACAGAGTGATATTGGAATGTTTGAGATCTTTTCCTGTATTTACCTCTAGCAGGCCCCACCTCGTGTTTCAGCCATAGCACAGACCCCTGCCTGGTGCCACAATGGGCTCAGGGTTTGGCAGATGTTAAGTTTTGAGGAAAGGTGAGCCCGAAGGTTTATAAAATGTGCGTCATCTATCCAATAGCCATAGTTTAGAAGTAAATCCCTAGCAGTTTTATTCAGTGCTGGATATTAATATGCTCTGTCTTGCATATATGTTCGAGATAAGACAAATGTTATTCTTATATTCATGTTTGATCTTTTCTTTATGTTGCATACCAATTGTACAACTGTCAGAATGTGAAATGTATATGAAGACAATTCCAGGGAGTAACTAGAGTAACTTAGTTAAAGATCTGTACTAAAAAAAACAAAAACATCGGTGTGGTACACAAGGTTTTCAGAGAAACAGGATGTTTGCTGTAGAGGTTTTTCATCAGTGTAAGCAGAAGCACATTAATGAAGGACCTCTGTTTAAAAACAACCAAAGCTACACTGAATTTGATTTTATTGTGTGTGTGTGTGTGTGTGTGTGTGTGTATTTTAAATTTAGAAGGGATCTTTTGGTTCCTCAGCTAGCCTTGCGACGCTTTAATCAGCCTGTACTTCTGCTCTTTCCCCATGCAAAGTGCATTGCTCAGTTTGTCAGGACAAAGCTAAAAATGACAATTTGGGAGGAAAAAATTACCAATTCTTTTTTCCCCCCTCCCCTGTTTGGAAAACTGACATTTTAAACATTTCCATCATTTCTAAATGAGTACATTTGGACAATGCTAAGTACTTAAAACTGTTGACAGTGAGTACAAATATATGGAATCAAGTATAACTGTCATTAGCTGTCCTTTTGCCTCTCATTACTAGATGCTGCATAAATACCGACAGAAACTGTGCAACTTTTTGTGTAGTCAAATTATTGAAACCTTAGTCCATAGAAACGCATTCAACAGCATGAATCATTCATTACCTTGTGTTTCTTTATGTAGTTGTCCAGGTGTTTTCTAGTCGTTTTCTAGTTTGCAAAGCTCATGAACAGGATGCAGTAGATTATCAAGAGTGAAATGCCTTGTTACTGTATGCCTGCACACTGCGTATAAACATATGTATATTGTCAATATGTATGTATAACAATTAGTATAGAAACTTGTCTGATCACTCATAATAAAACTTGTCTGTTGGAAACCCCTTTGTGTACTGATGTGGGTTCATAGAAGTATGAAGTCATGTATGCAGGAGTATGACTGATGATTTAAGTCTCACCTCTTATTCTTGAATTGAAGTGACTACCAAGCATTTAAATCATGTTGGAAATAATTCTTATTAGCAATATTTAAACATAATTGGAAAACGAAAATGCATACAAGGATACAAACATTTTAGACATCTAAATTTAGCTTGAGCAGGAGTGAATTAGATGGCCTATGTATGATTTATGTATCATTCAGTAAAAATTATATTTAGCCAAAGCAAGTGAACATTTGGACATGAACATATTGCATCCCTGTTGCAATACATTTCCATTACTCATCAGTAATGTAAAAACTGAAAAAGAAGTGTTTGGACATGCACTGGAGGATTGATTGAAAATGAAGCACATATTCAGTTAAAGTACTCCTCCTGTGAGTCCTTAAAAGTTATAACTAACCATAAAAAGCTTTCGCTCTCCACTGTACTGAAGCATGACACTTGAGCTGAGCTTAACAGTACTGTCTCTCCCCCGAGTCCCCAGTAAATCCGGTCCATTCTAATGGACTGAAGCGCTGTTCAGTGCAAAGTCCTGCACCGCAGTCCTGAACAGCTGGGAAGCGCAAGGCCCTCGTGTCCCTGTCCGAACCCAAACCCGTCAGCTCGTGCTGGACCTGGACGTGCAAACTCTCGCCCAGACTCCCAGAGGCCACCGCCCGTGCACGGATCCTGTTCAGGATGTCAGCCAGGGGGCGTGGGCCGGTGTGAGGGATCACCTCCAGGCTCCCAAGGGCGGTTTCAGGCAGTTGCATGCGCCTCAGTTTGGGAGGCAGAGAGAGGGGCCGCTCCAGGTCTGGCCGTGGCAAGGGCTGCTCGGTCTGGACGGAGGCGTGGTGACGGGCTGCTGGGCTCCCTTCACCCTGGGCAGGAGGTCTCGTGTAACTCTGCCCCCCACTGGTGAATTGGGTTTGTGTGCCGTGGGTCACTGGCAGAGAGGCACAAATGTACTGGGGCCTGGACAGGAGGGTCCGCAAAAACAATCCAGTTATGGATTGGCTTCAAGAAGGGTTTACGTCATGTAATAACTTAATCGATTACACTTCAACTAAATAAGTAATTTAATAGGAAAAAAAGATTTAAATAAACTTAGAAAAAAATATTAAAGCTGGGACTTTTTATTAAAATCACTAAATTAAAGCTAGGAGACTGGCTACTTCAGGTCTTAAAGCATCAGAACGCTAAGCCTATAATTCATCTTGAGGTAAGACTGCAATCTTACCTTCCAAAGGCCTTGGCACTGGGGTTGGCTGTATGTTGAGCATGAATGTGCTCTGGGCTCTGGCTCCAGGTCTCCAGCCCCACACCGCAGCGGTTCATAAATGCACATATGAACGGGTTGGAGACGGCTGAGGAAGGTTCCTTCATGTCCGGTGGGCGTGAAGTGCCGGCGGAGTCCCCCGAGCTGGAGACGGTTTCATCTGCCTCCTCGTCTGTGTCCGCCAGCCCTGTTGCTAAAAAGCAATCAGTTACTGCAGCAATCAGTTCCTACTCCTGGTAGAAAACTGGTCAAAGTTACTTTGGTCTGTTCATACCTCAGTAGTCTGAATTCTCACATGGATCAAACACTGTTTCCCAGAGCCCAATTAACCCTAGGTTTTTGCTAACAAGGTGACCACTGCAATGTAGCTGGAGAGTCATTGCACTGTAAATCTGACCTTGAATCTCACATATTGTGAATGTCTTGCCATGCGCAGCAGGCACATCTAATACAGTTTTAATGGAACTCCACTCTGGAATGTTTGATATTTATGGTTTGCAGATGTTAGGAGGCCAATCTGAATCAGCATCAGCCCTGTTCAATATCATGCAAGTACATCAGGGAAATAAAAGTGCAATAAAACAGAAATATGAAGTCAGTAATGCAATACATAAAGGTAATGTAAAAGCAAAACGCAATACACAAAAACCAAGAGGCAGTACCACCCCAGCGCATCTGTGTCCAGATAAGTCATGAATATTTTGATACCACTGATGGAGATTTTTCAGCAAATACAGTGATGTTGTCAGTCATGAATCATTTTAAATTTTCAGCTGATACACTAAAGAATTTGTAAAGCAACATTTTCGCATTAGTATGACAGCTATGATGCATGTTTGTACATAAGCACTACCTTCATGGCTTTGTGTCTTGTTGTGCTGAGGTCCTGGCTGCTGGTTGCCCTGGATTTCTTTGTTTCTGAACCTAATGTGCACAAAAGCTGAATAGTTCTCCATGTCTGTCTTCCAATTTTTCTTTCCAATCAAGTCAAGCAAAAACACCACATCTCATGTGTCTGTTACCTTTTCCTGTTAAGGCCATTGTCGCGAAAGCCTTTGGCAAAGGGGTTGTTGTTGATCTTCAGCTTAGTGATCTGGTGATGGAAAAGGCAGAGAAACACCTTTCAGCAAACAGACCTGAAAGGATTTTCTCCCTAAACAACTCACTCTCATTTACTCGGAGGATCAAAACAAAGGCTGGAAAGAATTTATCTAATTGGCACTGTCTGTGTAGGCTTCAAAGAAGACTTTTCGTTGTAATCAATGTCATTGTGACCCCAATGGATCTGTCAGCTTTCACTGCTAAATTAATTCCTACTTAATTACTTACTAATTATGGAGCCAAAATCTTTTAGACATATCGGGGTCGTTTCGTAACTGATTATAAAAGGGGGAGTATCGGATCTCAAAGAAGGCTGGTTTAATTTTCTTCGCGCAGCACCCTACCTATTCCTAAAAGCGACTTTGCGAATTCTCACACGAACCACCAGATGGCACTTTGGAAAAAGGGCGTTTCTCATAAATCCATTCTCAATAACTGCAGCTGTTAGCATGGGCAATTTTGAGTTTGCCTGTGGCACTTCTCTCAGCAGTTGGCGATTTAAAATCAAGTCACGCCCTTTTTACGCAAAGGACCGCTCAAACAGAGTTAATATCTAATGTCCATTGGCTGACATAATACAGAACGTCTACTGATCTCACCTCGTGGTTCTGGTAGGCTGTGACTGCTATGAAGGCCGCCTCGGGGAAGGTGAAGCGCAGGTAGGCCCCGCGGTGCGCTCCGCAGGGGTCCGGAGCCTGTACTATATGCAGACGGGGCTGGTACTTATGCATCGAATGGAGAACAATATGCTGGTTGGGGCAAAATAAAAGAAGGCTTTATACCATCTCCACGTGCGAATATGTGACTTATGATCTAATGAGCAAACATTACAAAAATATTTATAGTCAGTGCCAACAATAACAGACGTGCCGCATGGACCTTTGGGCTGTAGGTCTGTGTGTTTTTCAAAGGACATCGCATGCAGCATCTAGAAAAAAAACTAACTGAACGTTGATTTTGTATTCGTACGAGCACGGCGCCTCTACCGCGAGAGTTCTCACCAGGCCGTTGGAATTGAGGGCGTTGTTGGTGAGTTTGAGCTTGTGGAAGGAGATGGGGTACTGCATCCACCTCTCACCCAGAGCGGGTGAGTCGGGGTGGATGAAGAAACGGTCAGGCAGGCGGGGCTCGCACGCGCCGTTTGCCTCCCAGTGATCCCAGCTCCACTGCAGGAATGACGGTTATAAGGGATCAGTAACAAGTACTAAAATTGGGGTGGTGTGGGGGTTGCATTTATTCGTTCATTTCATTGTCTACATTTCAACCCTCTTAAAGCTAACCTGTTTTTGAGAATTGACATTTAAAACTCATCGACTGAAACGAGCGTCTACGTTTTAAAAATTGAAAGGAGAAAGACAAACACGTTTTTATGAATGCTGGTGCGTGCGCCCAGCGGAAGGGAGGGGGACGCACCTTGTACTTGTTATTATCAAACGGCACCATGTCCATCATCACCACGTACTTAACTCTCGGGTTGAGCCCTGTTACTGTGACTTTGCAGCTGGGAAACATGCGCCTGGATCGAATACGCCAGAAAAAATAGCGACGCCATTAAAAAAGCTAAAGATGCTTGAACAAGAAGTAGATAGAGAGCAATTAAACTTTGATTAGAACAGACAAGCGCACGACAAAGCGTTTAACAGCAACAGTTTCTTCAGTGCAATTATTCCTTCCATTAGGCTACGTGACAGCCTAGTTAACCGCCTTAGTAAATAACTTTACAGACATGCTATATTCAAATGGATTAAAGTAATAGATAAAATTGTAAAGAAAATTAGGGTAGATGTATGCCTGATTTCAGTGTATCCACAAAAATAGTCTATAAAATTAGGCAACACAGACTTTAACGTGTGTGTGTGCTGGCGTCATGTTTTATGAATTACCTGCCGGTTTTGGTAATCAGCATCTCCGTAGCGATATTGTTGAATTTGTCCCATAAGTCGCGCCCATGAAGCGACACGTGAACTGGGAGTGAGGTCAACTCTGCCTCGCCGCCGCTAACTTTGGCGCTGTCCCAAGACTGGGTCCGGTGAATCGATTCCTTCCATTCTATCCAATAAAATTAATATTTTAAAACTATGACAATTCTATTTCTCTATTAACATTATATACGCTTTTCCATTCTATAAAGTGCAATACTAGGTTTTTGCTTTTTGATTTCAGTGTTCATTCTGCCGCTGAAAACGTGGATGCCAATGATAATCAAAACAAAATCACTAAATTGGCTAAGATGCAAGATGACACTGCTATCCTTGAATTCTGACAGAACGATATGAACAAAACATTGCTCACCCTGTGGATAGTATCCATAGCTGTTAGTCAGAGAGTTGAGCTGATAGGGATAATCTAGCACAAGTCTTTCCTCGTGGACATACATGGCCCTGGAGCGAGAGTCACTGGATCCCACGGATGCTGAGAGTCAGAGTCAGCAGCTGAAGATGGGATGTGATGGGACATTTCCCAGGTGGACATCCTTCCCACATAAAAGAGGTGTGTGAACATCAATCCACAGCTCCCCCTTTGATCTGGCTTTCTTGTCTCACCCCTCTCGGCTCACGCTTAGTGCCCCGTCCTGCTTGAGGGGGTGTCTGGGAAACGCCGTTTTCCTCTGTTTTTGGGGGGAGAAGGGGAGGGGGACCTCACTTCAGAGGGCTTTGGGTCTCTGGAGCCCCTGCAAATGCCCTACAAGGTGTTAATCACCCTGGCAGTTTGTCCACTGATAAGTGCAGGAAGCTAGGTGCTGCCTATGCCACTTTATTGACCCTGAAATGTTTTTTATGTACTGTTCCCAGGTCAGCCGTCATTAGCCAAGTTCTAACCTTATGCATTTTTGTCAGACCCTTAAAACCAGTCTAGGAGCAGCAGCAAAAGGCACTTTCCACCAAAGACCCCTTTATTGACCAGGCCTAGACAGAAGGCCTAGAAGACATGATGGCCAGTAGTAGGAAGTGTGGGTAGTGACACTTAAATGCAAGAGTGTTTTCCTCTATCTGTGTCTTGGGCTTGCATAACCATGTCAAATACATAGATCCACAGTGCCAATCACATCATAGTTTATTTACAAGCAATAAATGCTACCATTGGACCTTCATTCAAAGGGAAGGTCAGGTGTGGGAGACAAAATGGTGACCAGCAATAAAACACAACTGCTTAGATGTGATATTAGCATATCAAAAAGAATGACTTTATATGCTCTTAATTACCACACAAATATTAAACTTTTAATTACCACACAAATATTAAACTTTCTTGCTGGAAATATGATCTGCAAGAAATCTCCAGGCCTGAAGCCAGTTTTGCCAAGTCACATTAAATATAGTGTTGAACTAAATTCCAGTGTCATTTGTATGTATTTCTAGCATTAGCAATTTGGGATGTGCCATAAATAAGATTAGAAATCATTCAAACACATTTATGTCTTCAAAGTAGAACATTTAATGTAGGGTTGTTGACAAGGGACATTATGCTCACACTTATAGCAGTATCACATTAAGAGAAGCAGAACTTTAACAGCTCCAAGCTCCATGGATCAGGTAAAGACCCAGCTCTTTCATCCAACACGATTCCCATGTCCAGTCAGGTTCACGTCTGGCCAGCCACAGGAATCTCCTGGGTAAGCGATCTCCATTTCGTGGAAACTTCCACCTGTTGGAGAGTGGCAGATAAACAGCAGCAGGGTCATGGCACCGCGTCCTGGTGCCGCTCTGATAGGGCTCCCTCCTGCTTATCTGGCCGTCCTGACCCCCCACCCCCACCCTCCTACTCACCCCACCCAAACTGGGGAGCCTGAACCGGCAGCAGCCTCCTGATGTCACTCTCATGCAATCTCCCCCAGGCTTGCAAAGAAGATGCTGAGGTAACATACTGACCTGGGATCATTAAAGCCTGTAAAAGTGAAGGGGTGGAGGGATTTCATTACTGACTGTAGAACAGTCAGAGTAACCTTGGTGTGTCCTACCTTATATCTTGCATGCCAATTTCCATGCAAGGGCACGAAAATAAACTCATATCACAAATTTCTGCAGCTTCTACTTCCACAGCTGTTTTAATTTGATGTTTGGCATGGCAAATGCAGGTCAAGGAGAATAAAACGCTAAGAGGACCAAAATTCTGCTGTACATTCCAGTAGGGAATATTGTTAACTGACAAAACAGTAATTCAAGAATTTCATTTCTAATTCCTTGCAGACCAGAACAGCAGGATTGTTTTAGTCTGTCTTACAGTAGTTATTTCAGTGCAAAATATGTAAAATATCTGTAACACAACAGGACATAAAATACTTGAACAGTTTTACAAATGTAATACATGCATGAGGTCTGTCAAAAGTCCAGCATGACAGAGCTGGAGTTTTGTGACTGAAGATCAGCCAAATATAAATCAGTCTTGTTTAACCAATTAACAAATAGTTTATAACTATTAGTTTTAGTTTTTTGGGGGGGTAAATGCATGGTGACACAAAGGCGTGTCCACAAGCAAAAGCGCACAAGCTTTAGGGCGGGAGCAACTGTTCGGTGGCTGATAGAGGAAAGGATCTTGATTGGTCAGAAGGCGAGAAGGGTGAGCGCAGATAAGAGCAAGACGGCCCTTATGTCATCACCGTATGCAAATGAGCAGGGTCCATTAAAATGCTGGGACTCTGGGGTATTGCGGCAAGCTCTCGGGGAACTGTGAAGAGAATGGAGCCGCCATGCCTATAGACCAAAATAAAGAATGGAAAGAAGACAGGGAAGGTGTCAAACGGGTGTAATTAAGCAGTTCATTATCACTTTCTACAAGGGAAGTGGGGACAAGTGACCTTAAGGTGAGAACATGGTGACTTGAAGTAAACAACTGGGTCTCAGTTTTTATGCAGCCAATTAAAGGTGATGAAGTCTCCCGCAAGCGTGACTCGGCAAATGTCTGCAAGGGATCTGCTTTTAGGATAGATCCTTTAAACACTGTAAAAAGACAGACTGGGGTTAGGACAAAGGACCTATTAAAGGCCAGGTCTTATTGGAAAAGTATTATATACGCTAAACATATGTAACTTTAAATAGCTTTTTTTTTTTTTTTTTTTTTTAAATCGAGAGAAAATCACATTTTTTGACACTGACTTTGTTGCCTGTTTTCTCAACAGAATGCTCCAGTGATATTCTCCAGCTGTCCCTACATGGCCATGGGACCCCTGGACAGGATATCATCATATACTGTAAGTTCATTATGGAGACACTACAGTATAGATGATGTACTATCCAGGGCGTCATTCGTCCATCTGAGACCAAGCGCATGCTCACCCTCGTTCTCCGAGACAGAGAGAGGCGGTCAAACCGTTACCATTACTGAGTTTAGTAATGGTAAGGGTTCTTCTGCTTCTTCTCAATGGCCTTCAGCCCATCAAAGATATTTGTGGAACCGGAGCCGACATCCAGACTGTCTGTGCTGCATGTGGTAGATGAGAAACTAGCTCAATGAATCGTCTACCTGATCATTTATGCGTTATTTTCAAATGTGTGTTTCTAATAACAAATCCCTCTGTAAGGAAAGAAGTGTGTATTTTGTGTGTACTTTGTGTGTATACACTGCTCCTCAATAAAAACATACACTTGAACGCGTAACCAAGAGTCTGCAAATTCATTTACACACAATATACAGTTTAAATAATTTGGGTGTATTTGGCTCAAAGGGGTAGTCTACCATTGTGCTTGAAAGAGGCTGGATACTGCAAACATACCGTCATTGACCTCAATGAACATACAAATGACACAGCAAAAAAGGGAAGAAGTGAGAGAGCAGGAGGGTGGAGAGAGATCTTGCTTTGGATTAGCTGAGCTATGAGTTTGCAATTCATCAACATGGCCTGGATAAGGAGTCACTGTCAGGCACGCTCAGGCCCGGGTGGAGGATACAAGAACAAAAGCAACCCAACGACATTTTGTGCCCATTTTAGCAGCAGGTTAGTGCTCCATTTTTGGTTCCATTAGAAGGGTAATCCAGCCCTCTGGGGCTGTATCTTAGTTAAGCTCCAGCAGCTCTCAAATGCAGGGAGTGCGAGTGTGAGTGCGTGTGCACGTGTGTGTGTGCGAGCAAGCGAGTGAGAGTAATGCTTTAACAATACAATTGTCACGCCAATAAAGCTCTTTTTAATTAAAATAGAAAAACTGAAAATTGAGAGAGAAAGACGCAGACAGACCAACAGACAGAGTGTGTAAGAGAGTAGCAGTGTGTATAAGTGTTCTAGAAAGAGAGACGGAGGGCAGAGATAGAGAACCAGAGTAGATTGAAAAGTTCTTTTAAAACAAACACTGAAAAATAGAGTATGAAAGTAATGCAGCCAACTCGATCACAACATATTATATGGACAAATGATGACAATAACTGCCAGCGATCTACAGAGAGTTTACTGTTTGCAAACACAAGCAGCTCTGGATTCTGTAGATAAGGGGGGGGGGGGGGGGGGGGGGGGGGGGGGGGGGGGGGGGGGGGGGGGGGGGGGGGGGGGGGGGG
>JAOYMR010000002.1:9627978-9644230 GCA_025802075.1 Tenebrosternarchus preto | reverse complement strand
CCCCCTCCCCCTTCCCCCAAAAGCACTCACTTCAACTCTGTACAAATCTCCTCAGTTGGCCTGCATCTTGTCCAGCTCTGGGACACTGTGAACTTAATCATAATGCATCCCCACTGCTAGAATGGGGCCAGAAGATGAACAATGTGTTTGCTAATGGTCACACAGGGCCACAGGATGACGAGAGCTCGAAAATTACACGACACAGTGGAAAAACAGCAACTCAAGTTCAGAACGGAGGCCTGACGCTGAATCTGACCGTTATGCTGAAAGATAACAGTGTGCCTCAAAGGCTAGTGCAGAGACAAGGTCCTTTAGCAAACGACAGGAGTGCTTGCTGCCCCCAGAGGGAGAGATTCGGGGAGTTTTTTTGTTGTTTTTTTGCGCCGAGGTGCCGGCGGCAGATCAGGGCGGGGTCCGGGGCAGCGGGTCTGAACGCGTCTCTCCCGAGCCTCTCGCCGGCCAAGGGGATCCGCTTCACGGCTTCAGGGTGGCAGAGATCTTCAGGTGTACCTCACGTGCGAAGCTGTTGGTGAGGCTCTCGCAGGTCTCCTTTGCTATCCTGGCTATTAGCTCACCGCCAGGGCCGATCACCATTTTCTGCACGAGACAGCATGGGAGGTGCAAGGAGAAAGGATGAGAGAAAAGCAGAAAAAAGGAGGAAAATGTTGGGAGAGACTGGGAGACAGGGTGAAAGATAGACTGAGCTGGTGAACATTAAGTCCTTTTATAGTCAGAACTCAGTTAAACCTGAGCATACATTTAATAACTGGTATGACTTATAAAAAGGAACCTGCTGTGGAACCTGCTTTTCCCTTTGCTCAGATATGGCTTTTCCCTTCTGCAGGTACATTGTTTAAAGGTTACTGGGCTGTCAGGGGATGAAGACACATGCGTGAGGCTAAAGCAGACAAGCGGCACTCTCACCATGTGACTGTCCTTCTTCACGCGCAGCTTGATATATATGTCCAGCTTGCCATCCTCGGTCTCCCTCCAGAGCTCAATGTGCTTCAAATCAGACATAGAGACACAGGGAGTTAACAACGTGACCGTTTGAGCGCCACGAAAATTCTGTTGCTTCTTTAAAGTTTTAAAAGCAGAGGAAAGAAGTAAAAAGCAGTAGATAACAGAAACTGGGGGAGGGGGTGAGCCCTACCTGAGTCATTGTGTAGGGCACCTCTTGAGGTAAATATTCTAGAAGCTTCTCTCGCACCATGTTCATGCACATGTCTTCAGGGTTCTGGTCTGTAAGCACATCGCTGTGGTACTGCCAAGGGCCAGGTTTCGCCTCCACCATCAGATATCTCTGTCAAATCAACAGGCACATTCACTACCGCATGCTTGTCTGAACCGGCAGCAGTCAGGAAATGCACAAAAAGCCAAGGAAATACACAAAAAGAGGGAGCAGGATCTCCCAACTTCCGCACCCTCAGCGGCTCCACGTCCTCGGCATCTATGGAGGACAGCATGAACACGTCCTTGAAGTGTGGCCATCCTTTACGGTCCTTCAGAGCGCTGAGCTGCTCCTCGCACAGGGACCTCTGGACCTGGAGCTCCATGCCGGCCGTGGCATCCAGACGTGGGGATTCGCCCCATGGTTCGGATGCCCCCTGTTTGGAAAGCCTCGGGCCGCCGCGTACCCGAAGCCTCTTTCCGTTCACAACACCCTCGGTGAGCTCGGCTGTGATGTCCAGCAGCAGTGATTTTTTCTTCAGGAGGTCCACCTTTTGCGTATATGTGTGTGTGTGTGTGTGTGTGTGTGAGTGAGTGAGTGAGTGAGTGAGAGAGTGACATAATGGGCATTTAATAGGCAGAATGATCACTGCATTTCGTTGCTTTGTACTTGCGCCATACGCAATGACAATAAAGTTGAATTCTATTCTATTGTATTCTATCCTACGTTACACTGTATTTTTACCATTTCTTTTTACTAATGCATTTTTTTTCAAGCATACCGAATGTGAATCGAAGAATTTAGTATTCAGGCTACACAGTTAAGACTAATCCTGATTAGCATAAAGTCCAATCATTCAACAGAAACCTTTATTAAAATGAAATGCAAGTCTATGCAAAATACCTACATACCCATGTAAGCATTTTATTATATTTTCACATATTGTACACACACATACAGACACACACACACAGCAAAAAAAACTGCACTGTTTCCAGAGAAACCAGACATCTCAGACAGAGGTCCTTCATCACTGCTTCACTGTTGTTGAAGGACCTTGGTCTGAAATGCCCTGCTGGGTGTCAGTTAGCGAGGGGCACATCATTAAAATGAAGTGGTCAAAACAGCGAGCGCGCACCGGCCACCTTATTGAGGGCGAGGACGGCAGGAATATGTGGACACAGAGCCAGAGACCTGAGCACCTCGAAGTCCAGCCTGTTTCTAGTCCACTTGTCAGAGATGTCCACCAACACGACCACTGCAAACGGAAGCGCGTTTTAAGACGGGAGTGGTTTTCAAGATGCACAAGGCCACACGTCACAATGCAGGGTCCGACAGATCTGCACCGTTATTGTGGCTGGTGGTCCAGAGTGGTCATACAGGTTTGTTACTGCGACGTGTTCGGCTGTGTGTGTAAGCATGTACACAGAACCAGGCTATTATTATGATTGGCCACATAGCGCAGGGTTCTGGTTTGGCAAATTGTTTCACACTTCTTAAAAGTGCAACTGCTTATTTTCTTTTTTATCTGGCACAAATCCCAGTGTGACAGCATACATGTATATACGTCATTCAGAATAGTTACCCAGATCGGCCTCTTTCAATGACTTCAGTGGATCCACAAGAAGAGACTTTTCCAGATGATGTCTATTTGGAGAACAGAAACAAGAGGTTGGTTATCATCACTCTTTCAGATACACCTTACGGACATGCACACATCACACGCCTGCCCCCCCCCCCAATACTCTGACGAGCCCAAAATTTGCTTGCAAACTCAAAGCAGACGGCTAACAGTTACACCTCACTCTTCTCTGTAATAGGAGGAGGCAATCACATCATTATAACCGTGGTTAGTAATAAGTTAAAATTTAAAAGAAAGTTTTAAAATAGCATTAGCTATGTTAAAAATGTACCGTTTAACTTTGGAGGGTGTAGTAAGACCAGGTGTGTCTAGCAGAATCTGAACATTGAGAGAGACATGCGAGTGTCATCATCATTTACACCACTATGGTATTGCAACTAAAAAGTCATAAATCACACAATAGGCAATTTGATCAACAAGGAGTATTAATAGGCAGCACTTACAATTTGGGTATCAAGTGATTTGAGCACTTACAATTTGGGTATCATCTTCTGTGATTACTCCAAGTGCACTTGATCTTGTCGTATGCACTTTTTTTGAGACCGCAAACAACTGGTTAAAGGAGGTAAGGATGTTTCATAATTGAAAACACCAAGGCATATTTCAACTTTCTATGCAGTCAAAATAGTACCTTCCTGCCAAGAAGCTGGTTGGTTAGCGTAGACTTGCCCGCATTTGGAGCGCCAATTATAGCCACTTTTAGACACTTTGGATTTGGTGGCTGATCTGGATCCTGTAGTAATAGTGAATATTGCTGAGCTGAAAAACAAAACGTAACGTAACGTAAGTTAATTCTAGCTTTATCGCCGAATTACTGTGTAAAACTAATACTCCGTGCTAGTAAGACCAAAACATCTGTTTTTTTAACAACATGCCGCTAAACGCCACACTCCAAGCCTCGTCACGGACTGTAAATTGCGCTTTTCAAACGCCAAATACGATTACCACTATCCGGCGGAACAGAGGCTGGGTAGTGACAAGGACCGTCACCCGTGGCAACCGCTCTCCTTTTCTGCAGTCTGTCCAAAAACTCCTTGGAAGACACCAAACAAGCAGGAGTCGCGTGAAAGCTACACCTTCCGAATACTCCAGAATGAAGAACTGAGGAACAAAACGAGAAGTTTTAGCAACCCCGTCATCTGATATATTAAAAGGTAACTCAAAGAAGCTGCATAATGTAGCTAGCTAGACGCGACTTTACCAAATAATAAATCAATAAAAATCGTCTGAATAAAACTGTACACCAGCTAGTTAGCTAGGATATCTAGATTTGATGCTGTCAAAAGTCTGTCAGCTAGTTAGGTAGCTCACCTAGTTACCTGTCTAGCCGAGTGAATATGTTTGACCTGCTGTGTTTTTAGATATGTCATAACTTCGTGTCATGGTGTTACGGCAGCCAGTGTTTACAGAAGGAGACGTATAGCTATACTGTTTGAGTTAAATGTAAAGTCAGACGTTTATAAGCATGGTCCGCTAATAACAGACCTGATCGTAGTCGTGGTGACGCATTTTCCAAAGGCACTAGCAAGCTACGAAACCGCAAAGACCTTCGTAAAAGAGACTCGCACATACGTAAAGCCATCTTTGTATTTTATGCTGATGATTTATGCTTCCGCTCAAATGATTTTTTTTTTTACTCAAATGCAATTAAACGTGGAAGGTTACTTCACGTTCCATGTTTGTTTAGGCATGGGTTCAGGGCGCAGACATCTTGCCTTAGTCAAAGAGTGCGGCGTGTTGAAAAAGAAGTACCCTTATCTAGCACTAACTTATTGTCTTCTGCCACCTTCTGGACAAATGGAATTACAGTTACACGGTGTAACGTTTTTTTTCGTTCTCTTTTCCCTGCTGGCACAAAATCTCCGGAAATGTTTTGAAATGATTGTATTAAAAAATCTACTTGCTCAACCTACCTGATAACATAGAAGCAGGATATTAAGTCTGCATTTGCAATCCATCAATAGAATACAAATTGCCTTGTTATTGTGGATATATTACACTGTATATGCATAACAAAAGCTTTTATAAAAGAAGAAAATATAAATTTACATCTGTATCTTTGCTAAGCCTATATTTATAGGTATAGCTGCACTTTTCCCATTGCAACTTTGACGCACTTAATATTGCGAAGAGTGTAGGATGCCACACCAATACCAGTCAGTACCACATAACAGTGGGAGAGAGAGATCTGGGACAAGAGGTAAGGTAGAACAGCTGTAAATGTCACAATCATGCTTGGAATGGACCAAAACTGTGAAGGATAATCTGACAGCCCAAGATAGCTGAGGATTTAGGAAAAGAGCAGCATGTTCTTTATCACATCTGCCTCAGAATCAAATTAGTTACATGTGCATATTAAAACGATCAAAGTCATCTGTCCCCTGTGGAATCTCTGCATCTGACCACAAAAAGACACTTGGAGAGGGCTGACGTGGCACAGCACGGATCCGATGGGAAGTCGCGGGCTTCGATCAGGCCGCCGTGCGTGCATGCTCGCGTTGTCGGAGGGAGCAGATGTGTTTTCCTGTCGCCCATCAAATGCGCCGGCTGCTGGCTGGCCCGCCTGGAGTGGAGAGGGACGCAACAGACACCTCCGCTGGGGAGGATGAAGGAGATCAGGTGGCTCGCAATCTGTCATCAACTGAAAGCCTGCATGGCACCAACAGACCAACAGACCGACAGAAAATGGGGGAAAAGGGCCAAGTCCAACTAGGAGGTCTCAACTGAAGCAGGAGTTAAAGGATATTTGAGGAAGAGAGCAGTGTTTAAAGTGCTGAAGGAGGCACAAACGTATGAACAGACACTCGGCTCCTTTGAATGCACATGTACGTCTGTGTGTACACACACCCACACACACACACACACATATCTGGTGTCTCTTTCTAGAACTTTCTCTCTACATGTACCCACTCTATGTAGAAAAGAGTGCAGTACAAAAGTGCTTTGGTGAACTATGGCATTAACTTTTCCCTTTCAACTAGCAGAAAAAAACCCTGTCCCTCCCTCTCACTCTCTTGGTGCCTCTGTGATGGACTGTTTCATGGAGCCATTTAATCATCTCATGGTGCATTTCAGATCTGGATTACTTAGGCAACGAGAATTAAAAATACAGCTGGACATGAAAACGTCCCCCACACGGCACTGTTGTCTGTGTAGTACCACTTTGCATGCTAGCTTGCTTCAGTTGTTCTGTTCTGTGCTTAAACAAGGCGAAAGCCGCCACTGTGTGGTCCACCACTTCAGTCCTGTGCTAGGATAAGAACAACAGATCGGCCTGGACTGGGCAGTGGTGTCGTTGTGGGGTCCAGGATGCGTGGTGTGTGCACCAGCACACACACACTGCATGCACGCACACACAAACACGCATACGCAGACGTGCACGTGCACGCTCCTCGGGCTGAGAGCGGCCTCCGAGTTCCTGTGCTGCTTCGCAGCCTTGCTGCATGGGAGGAGGGAGTAACGGAGTTGATGAAGTGGGGAGCGCGAAGCGGCAGAGGGGACGACGCACATACCCCCCCCCACAGGCCTGCACGGCAGGGCCCTTCCATTCCGCATGATTGCGGCCCCAGCGCACAAAGCCACGCAGCCAGATGCATCCTTTGTCGGTCCCTCATCAGCAAGCTTTTAGAGGAATCATTTAAAAAAATAAATAAATTTTTAAAAAACACCGGCAGGTCACATATGGCCGCCCTGAATCTAAATTCCCCCTCTGATTGGTGAGAGAGAGAAAGGGAGAGAGAAAGGGAGAAAGAGAGACATGGGAGGGGGGGGGGAGTCATACTCAATCTAGAACTGCAATCAATATGACTTGTCTGTGAAGTGGATCAATAATACATCCCCATTGAAATCGTCAATCATGTCAGAGATGGATATAAAAAGCGTAATTAGGAACACCGTTCCTAAACATCCTGTATTGACGTCTCCAAGGGCCGAAGAAAGACACCATTCTGCGTCATTAACTTTGTATTTTTGCCTGATGGAGCCCACTGCTGCGTACTTCCCCTCTGCTGCTACAGGCCCTGCGACTCGGCCCTTTCTGCAGATCCAGGATCAGTTTCTCCTATCCTGATCATGCCTTTCACCATTACGAGCTGGTCTGCAGCCCTGGCCTCTTATCAGACATAAAAGGACAACCTGGATCAATCCAAGCGTGACTTTCTTTTTTACTTGATGGATTTTCTTTTCAAGGAGGGAGAGCAGAGATGGGACCTTGCTGAGGAAGGACTATGAGCAACTCAGTCCGAACCTCAGCAGTTTTGTCATATGTCAATGATGCAGATGAATCGGAGTTGATCTCCACCCTCCTTTGCCTGCAGTGAATAGATAAACAGCAGGGCTGCACAATACCAAGATGATGAGGATGATCACGATGGCAAAGACGCTCTCGTGGATGATTGATTTCAGTCAAAAAAAAAAGACTATGTGTCATCAGTCAACTTCATATGAAATGCTGTGTAACCATGACAGAGAGTCATCACGTTATGTTACATCCCTTCCACCATCTCTGAAGACAAGCATGCATGGGGCGTGACATTGGAAAGCCAAATGCGCTTAAACACGTTCTCACACAGTTACATTCATTTGCTCAGTGATACCAGATTTCTTTTTATATTTTATCAATACCACACAGACGGCAGGTGGGGGTATGTAATGATGCAATTTATCTCAGCTGTCACAGAAATTTTAGACTGGGGCAAAAAAATGAGGATTCAGGAACACCAGAATGAAACTCTCTATTAAATCACATAGCATATTGATATTATTGACAAGGCTTATTATGGATTCGGCTGGCCTTGGAGATTGCAAAAATGTGTTACATTTCCAATTTGCATAAGGTTATTTCATGTACGCTAGGTTTACCCCTCGATTCAAGTTTTCCTTGCAATCTACATTGATGCGACAGCTTTTCACTATTTATAGTGCAAGCTCTTGACGAAGTATTTAAATATGCAGCACAAAACGTATTTTGCAGTGTTCATTTTATTACTTATTATTAAACATAAAACCCCATGGAAAAATAATGTAGGATCAAAGGTGCACTTTTTATTCAGGCGACGCTGAGACACACCTGAATTATGCAGCGTCTAAATTCATGCCTGATTTTCTGTGAGAAGCGCGGATGTGCGCATGCGCCGGAAGTTGTGCCGCAGACAGCAGCAGTGATTCGGCAACGCAGAGCAACAACAGTAGATGAAAAAAAAAATCACTGTACCCAAATAATAAACCATCACGATGTTTTGAACAGTGCATATTGCCGCTGTCATCGGAGAGTGAGTACTGTCCTTACTTATTAGAATTGTAGTGATTTTGTAAGCGATTGCTCGCTATCCATCTTTTTTAACCTTTGCAGAGCAACAAAGGAGTCAAGGCTTTCTATTAGGCTACATTAGTACTAGAAAGCTGGCTAGTTAGTTTTAGCATGCTAGCTAAACAGCTAGATTAAAGTTTAAGATGGCCTGAATTTATGTGAAGTATAATTTAAATACGACGGCAATTTCTGAACAATTTATGTTTTATTCTTGCGTAATTTACCGATGTACTGAATAGTTGGTGTAATGTTTGAGTTGAAGTATCCTATAGGAATAACCGGCGAATGTAACGATCCATGTTGTTACAATGTTATAACATCATAGTATCAGTTAATCCGACCTGGCAGGAGAGCAGTACTTCTTAGTTTGTCTGAACGCGTTCGCTTTACATTGTTACATTGTTATTATATTACATTGCAGGCTAATGGGGCATATAGATTGCCAGAAATATTCATAATAATCTCCAAAGACGTGTATAAAAGGTATAATGTATAAATTCCTAGGAAGCGTTGTACTACTTGTCTTTATATGTTTGACTGTTTCCCTTGCTTGGGAATTAGGCTGTATTTCTGGAAGTGTTAATCAAATAGAGTATAACAGGTCCTTTAACCAGGATGCCAGGCACATTGCCGACCACAAGCTGTGCACAAATAAAGTCGCATTTCATTCTCTGGAAAAAAAAACATTTATCTTCATGACCTTTGCTGAATATCAGGGCTGTTGTTTCAAAATGTCACTGGGAACCTTTGTGCCGAGAAAGAGTGTGTGTTTTGAAGCTGGGCGTTTTGACAACCTACAGCAGCAAAGCTGTTGGGTGGAAAGTTGTAGAGCCGCGAAGCGCTAGGGAGATGGGCTGGCTGCCTCCGTAATTGCGGGAGTTCTTAGGCTGTTCAGTTTAGCAACTGTATCTTAGTGCTTGTTATTAGAAGATCGGTTGATTATGAGTGGATGACCACAGTTCTCGGTTTTAGCCAATGGGGTTATCCCTTCGATGTGTCCATATACGAATGCAAGGCTATAGATTGCAATATTGTAACATGTCTATTACATTTTAATAGTATTTGTGTGGCATGTACATATTATTTCATTGAAAATGTAAACTATTCGTTTGCAGAGTTTATTTATGCAAGATGGTTAAATACACCTGCCTTGTAAGTATTTGGATCGTGTAACTTGAATTGTGCATCCAAAAAAACAGACCATGGCCCTCAAATCAGAACGTGTGTTGATGTGCCCTTTGCAACAGTAGATTTAACATTTTATTAGTCTCACGCACTATTTCAAATGAAAGGGGTCGGCAGGGTAACAAAGGGTTGACGTCATGTATTGCATCTGGCCGCATGACTTCCACCTCTGAATCCCAGCCTCTTTTTCTTCGAGACGACAATCTGATTGGCAGAGTGCTTTGGCCGAGGCTTCCTCGTCTGAACCGAGATCCAATCGGAGAGAGTCTAGAGTGAAACTTCCGTATTGATGTAAACGTATGGGCAGAGTTAACTGATCGAAGTAGCAGTGCAATAGTCGGTGTTGCCTGTACTGGCGACGGATCCGCTTTAGGTGACTGCTCTGCTGTTCGTGTGGATTTTTTTCCTTTTTTGCTGCTAGACGTGGGATTTTAAAAATGCGTTCGAGTTCCGTGGATCTGTGCTAAATGTATAAATAGACTGTTCGTCGAATGACATCCATTTGTAATTGGACGGTGAGGTAAGACTGTATTTTGTTGATCCAGTCGTATTGTCTACTTTTGTATCCATATGTCTTGGGCTTCGCGGGGCATTTTTCATCTGTCGAGGATTTTGCTCTGTAGTTTTCTCTTCTGTCATTCTGATAAATTGCGTGCATTACAATTTGGCGTAAGCGCTAATGATGAAAATCAAAGCGCTCCTTTTTTTCTCCAAGAACGCAATATAGGTTATCGCTGACCGCAAAAGTTACATGGATTAATGACAGATGGTAATGGATGTCGCAGAAGCTATGGGTCCAAAAGAAACAGGTTTTCGGCCGGTCCCGAATAGACCTTGATCGTGGTAGAATAGTCTAGTATGTCTGTTCGAGAATAAATGGTATTGACCATCATATGAAGCGTGCGGATTCCATGTAAGATACGCTGTTGTTTATTTAAGATATTTTCACTTTTTCTTCTTTCGCGAATTTAGCGTTTACATTTATAGTAGGCTATGTGTTTTCTTCCCGACAGTCCCGACAGTTTTTAAAAGTGCTGCTTCTTTTGCAGGACCGGATAGTGCTTATTTGATTTACAGCAGATATTATCGCGGTGCGCACTGATATGTTCTGCTTAGTCTGTCAAAAACGAGAGCTTGACATTAGTTCGCCTGAGAATACAGTTCTACGTCGTTGTGCAGTCTTCAGTCCTGCCCTACATTTCCAAAGAGTGGATAATTAAGTTTCAGACCCTTGTTTCCCGAGAAACACGGTCTCCTATTCTCAGCACAATTATCGCTTATACTCAGGGTTCATTTTGACGTCTGGGTGTAACGTTTGTCTTCACAGTGAAAAGCCATTATGTGATTTGGCATTTCAGATGGTAGGCTACAGAAGGCAGTCATCTCGAACGCCCATGCCTACTAATTAAATATTTGTTCCGTCTTTTTATGGGGAGATTGAATCACTATGGTTATTTATTGATGTCTCGGTCTGAAGGTAGCCTCCTCCTTTACAGATAAGACTAATTGGAGGGAACTGTAACTGTCATCAAAAACTTGCCTTCTCTATGTTTCTCTCCTGTAGACCCGCCTTTTTTGGGTTCCGCGCTCTTATCAAAGTTTTTCCACCGTCTTCAGTGGCACGCGCTAATAGCAGCATATCTGAATCATGAAAGTGCCTTCTTCCAGACCAGCGGTTGAGTAACAATGAGATCATTATGGCCCCGGGTGCGGCCGCACAGAAAGAGCCACTATGTTCTTTGGTGCCCAAGTGCTAAGCACTACAATGCAAGGCAGCCTACTAATGCATGTGCTAATTAGCAAGTGCCTCTGTGTCCGTGCGCTAAGGGCTTGCGGCTGCGTTTGTCTTTTAAGTACTTTATTATGTTTAATTGACCTGCCTGTGCAAAGCATAACTAGCTAAGGGGCAAATAAAGCGAGCGCGAGCGTATTCCTGCGTGTTTGTCGTTAATGTTTTTCGGCAAAGCACTCCAAGCTGGCAAAGCACTTCAGTAAATATTAATTAGAGGTGTTGTGCGTGCGTATGTGTTTGTGTGCGGTGGGGGCCCGCGTGGGCAAGGTCGGTCCAGCGCAAAAGGCAGGCGTTAACTGGCGTGCGTGGCAGAAATCCCGAACCTGCTAATCTGTTCTTTATGAATGCCATAAATGTATCTCATTCCACCATGAAGCATTGTGCGCGCCTCGCTACATTTTACAGTCTCAATTCGCGTATTGAAGTGCACCGAGGGCCACGGCGGCGAGGAAAAAAGAACCGGTAAAAGAGAGTCAGAGTGAGGGTGTCAATACTTTTCTGTAGGAGTGATTGTCATTGAACAGATGCTTCCAATCAAGGCTTAAAATAAGTTCTGGCTTATTCGGCATGTGTGTATGTGTATGTATATGAGAGAGAGAGAGAGAGAGAGAGAGAGAGAGAGAGAGAGAGAGAGAGACAAAATGAAAGGAAGGCAAAAATGTCAGAGGGCCACAACACACTGCCATGGTGTAATTTTATATTCTGGCAGTTGGATCACGACCTCTGACAGTGCAGCACAGGGACAGGTTGTAAATACAGATAGTAATTGTGCTGAGAAAGAGAGAGAGAGAGAGTGAGAGAGAGAGAGAATGATACAGCAGAAGTGAGGGGGACAGGGAGTGTGAGTGGGACATAGACCTGGGGTCCATTAGTGTAGGCCCAGACTGTCGAAAATGAGGGTATTGTGAGGTTTTCTTTCTTTTTTTATCTCTTTTTAAAATTATTTATGTATTTATTTATTTATTTTTAGATAAGTAAAGGCAGGTCAGAATGGAGAGATAACTGACCTGGCTTTACGGACTGAATGTGGGTGGTGGGGCTTGTGGAGTAGGGTTGCATGTGGGTGTGTAACAAAAGCAGGAACCACATCGTGTGGGGAGAGCATGAACGTGGAACAGACCTCGAGCACGGAGCCGGGCGCGGCGGCTACACTAAAAAAACCCACTCCTGGCTTGACCTCACGATTGCCACGTTACCAGGGCATCTTTCGTGCGTTTTCAGACGAAAGAGCTCTCAGGCGCGGCACTGTTAAACCGAGCGCAGTAACTGTGTTTTTGTTTGCTGTGTTTGAGTGTCTGGTCTGTGCAGGGCAGCCAGGTGGGCTGATATTAGCCCCTGTGAAATGACTGTAGCCAGAATCAGCATGAAGAGGTGAGGTTATAAGCTAGACAAACAAACAAGCATTTCCCCCCTAGACCTTGGTTTAAGTATTTCTTTCCTCTCAGGGTTATGTAACATGTTTTATTTTGTTTGCCAGGAAACCTTATCGAGGTTGCCCCTCATAGTTTGAATTTCTAGTGTGTGTGTGTGTGTGTGTGTGTATGTGTGTGAACGCACGGGCGCTCACATTTGCACAGCTGTTTTCCACAGTGAGTCAATGGGAGAAGAATGCATGTATCCCTGGTTTTCTCCTTTCTCCCACTATCTACAGGAGTGACACAGTGAGAGGGAGAGTTCCTCAGGTCAAGTGTCAAGCTCTTAGCCTAGGATACACACACACACACACACACACAGGAGTTAAACATCATCTGTTACACATAGGCAATAAACCGTAAGCTTCTACCTCTCAAGTATTACACACACACACGCACACACACACACACACACACACACACACACAGAGTCTCTAATACCGTGCTCAAAACAGAAAAGGCAGTTATCAAAGCTTCAAGCTCAGTCATTTCTCCACAGTGTTCCAGTGATGGAGTTTCAGCTGGAGAGACGGGGGAGGGGTTGCTGTGAGCAGCCCAGACCAACGTGGTCCCGCCGGTCCAGCCCGGACTGCTTTTCCCGCGGGTGTCTGGCTCACAGGTCTGGGACTGCTAGTGCCTCCTCTGACGGCTGCTATTTGATTTTCTGGGTTGACGTTTGTTGTTCCCCCGGCCGGATTTGCACTCTGATGGGGTAGCAGGGCGGCGATTTATAGGGCATTGTGTCTCTCTCCATTGTGTTTTTCATAAGACGTGGGTCCGAAGTGCAGCCAAGGAGCGGAGCCGGGCCAGTAAATCAGGCACGCCACGATTTGCTGCTCCCAGGCCAGTCCACCCGCCCACCCGAACACTTGCACTGGGACGGGCACGACTGCTCTGAGATCAGTGCGCAGACCGAGGGAGCAAGGAAGCCCGGTGTGGCGATGATTTATGAAGCAGCGGCTTTGATTCATGGCGCTGTCATGTTCCCCTGGCTGAAGCAGCTGCCTGGACGTTGGGCCTTCCTCACATCCTGCACTGTGGCCGAACAACACGGGCCTGGAGAGGGCCACTAGCCGCACTGGTACCAGCGCCATGTCGCTTCTGCCTGCCAATTGCCTAGAGTTAACTGCCTTACTTTCCCTACTAACGTCCGTTTGAGTATCTTAATGGGAACGATGTTGTCTTCAGAGCCAAGCTGGCGAATCTGTTTAATTGGATCTGGTATCTCAATGTAAGGTTAATTGTACGCCCACTGCAGCACGTAGGCACGAGCGATTGGCGTCTGCTCTGTTTCTGTTTCAGCACGTCATCCATGTAAAGCAATACCCCTGCACTATGTTTTGGGAACGATCTGTGTGTGTGTGTGTGTGTGTGTGAGTTTGGAGTTGCTTAATATGATGTGTATTTATATGTTCTTGCACAGAATGATGTGTTGGTGCCCCGTCTTCCTGTCTGTCTGTCTGTCTCCTCGGATGAGAGTGGTTGAGGGTGTAACGGTTAGATGTTGTTATCTTCTTCTGGCACCAGATAAGGTGGACCCTACTAGATGGCTGACTCTCCTCTGAACCTGCTCTTCACGTTCACACTTCTGACTGCCATGCTAGAACAACTCTGCTGTGTGTGTGTGTTCTGTGTCTGTGTCTGTGTTTGTGTGTGCGCATGTGTCTGTGTGTCTGTGTATATCTTTGTGTGTGTCTGTGTATATGTGTGTGTGTGAGAGAGCGGGAGAAAGAGATATGCATGGGCTGAAGGTTAGCTAGGTTGTATATCTGCGCTCCAGAGTGAGAGCTCCGTGGGCGGGCTGTGAGGACTGAACAAGCTGGTTGCTCAGCCTCTGGATCCAGCACTGACACCCCCAACACCCATGACCACCCCCCACCCCCCACCACACACACACACACACACACACCCCAAGACTTCACTGGATCCAGTGCTAACACCCCATGCCATGAGCCTCCACTGGATCTAATTCTAATCCAGCACTATGCAGCTCAACTTGGAAAACTACCATCATTCACTACTTTAAAAAGTCAACAGAACACAAGAACCGTGCATCTCAAGGCTACGGTTTGACCCCCTAATCTGACTGACTTGACAGGACACAAAGGTGGACTAACTGTGAGGGCTCCTATTATTTTGGCAGTTCAGAGTGAGCTAGAAGGGAGCCCTAGGCCCTGAGCGAGCACCCCTGCTTTCAGCCTGCCAACTCTGAGTTTGGCTCCATTGATCGTCACCCGGTGCCGGACATAGAGGGTGTTTCAGCGAGGCCGTCTGCCATCTTCCAAGCCAGCCGTGCGTGTGTTCGGTGGCACTGACCGTGTGCCTGTAGCAGACAGTGAGGTAAACGACGGCGACAGTCGCCGAGGCGGAAGCTTAAAAGAAAGTTCACCGTGGCGACTGACGAGTACCGCGTGTGGGGGAAAAAGCTGAAACCGCTGCTTGTCCAGAGTGATACTGAAGTGAAATATCTCTCTCTTTCTTTTTCTCTCTGAAGTCACAGAGCCCATCTGTGTGCACGAATCGAGCTGAATGGCTGTATGCACAAAATGTGTGTGTGTGAGGTCCCATTCCTGCATTTGCACGTGTGAATTCTGGTTTGCGCCAGCCACAAGAGCATGTGGAAGCGGGAGGGTTTGGGGTGCCCCCCCCTCCCCCCCTCCCTCCCTACCTGCCTGCAGTCTGCCCTGTTTCCATTCACGACAGCGTCAGGATCAGATGGCTGTCCCATTGAGCTCACACTTGGGGATCTGTCTGCCATTAGTATCTAATGGCGGCAAGGCATTGAGCCTGTACAACGGGGAGAGCACAAAAGAGATTGCACAAAAGTGTGTGAGTGTGTATGTATGTATGTATGTATGTATGTATGTATGTATGTACGTGTATGGATGTGTATGCATGTGTATGTGTGTGTGTGTGTATACACATATATATCTATGTATGTGCGTGCACCCATGTGCGAACGCATGCTTCTACTGTGTCTGTGCATATCTTGTATATCTGGTGTCCCGCGGTCCATTGTTTGGCTGTTGGCATAAGCAGGAGCATTTAATGCATCCAGATTAACCGGAGCACTTAAGACGCTGTTCAGGGAGGACAATGGGACGCGGGAAAGAGCAGGCCAGCGCCACTCCTGCTGGATCGGGAGAACAAGATCCCAGAACACAAAAGGGTGAAGTCGGGTTACAGAGGACGGACTGAGTCGGCTGACAAAGGTTTGGGTGCCGGGTTTGGTTTGGGGGGGGGGGGGTCATCGTCAGACTGCTCAGTCCATCATTGACATTTCATCAGGCCAGTTTCTTCTGTGTTACTCATAAACGCTCTTTGATGAGGGATGTGAGCCCCAGCCTGACGCCATTTCGCTGAGTCGCCTGTCCTCCCGTCCCCCGGCAGCCGATGGAGCTCCAGACCCCCCGGCGACTGAGGCCCGTGTTTGAGAAGTCGTCTCTCGAAAGGAAAAGTGCCCCAAGGAAGAATCCACGCCTCGCTTTGCATGATCAGGAAGCCTGTGCCCCCCTCCCTCCCACCCCACCCCATGTCCTTTCAACCTCTGTCTGGCTTTGAGATAAGACCTGTGGAAAGTTCTGGCATTTTGAGAGAAAAACACAAGCCCCCTTCCCCTATGTTATCTTCTGCGCATGGAATATCTGTTAACGCTGAACATATTAACAGATACCTCTCTCTCTCTCTCTCTCTCTCTCTCTCTCTCTCTCTCTCTCTCTCTCTCGCACTCGCTATCTCTCGC
>JAOYMR010000002.1:9597981-9627878 GCA_025802075.1 Tenebrosternarchus preto | reverse complement strand
TGTACATATATATATATATATATATGTGTGTGTGTGTGTGTGTGTGTGTGTGTGTGTGAGAGAGAGAGAGAGAGAAGAAAGATATATACTGATATATTGTCTTCATTTGAATACAATACTTCATTCTAAAACTGAACCAACTCTCAATACAAACATTTATAACAATATCATAACTAATAATCTTTTTTTTTTTTAGAAACAATGCTCTGCACCACTTACCTTCGGTTTAATGTTTTTAGGTTTGTCTGAAGCATTTGAAGCTGCTCTTTGAAGCATTTCCTTAGTATTCTGTTATTCTGTCTTTAATTTTATTTAATTAATATATTTGTAGTTTTAGTGCTATCTAGTGTGTCTGACCTTCAGCTTAAAAGCAATAAGTTCTGTCTTTTAGCGAGAGGAGCCTGGTTGTCTAAGTTCCTCAAACAGGCAGGATGTGACCCAATATTTGTGCTGTCTACATCTGAACCAGTTACAGAGGGGGAAACCATAATCTACTGAGTCTGCATTTTGTGGTCTTTTTGATAACCACTTCCCAGTCATTTCGAGTAACTTGCATAAGGCAAAAAACACAACGGCATAAAACTTTCCATCAAACTGTCATTTTAATAATAATAATCATTAGCCTGTTCTTATGATTATAAACATTAGGCTGTTCTTATGGTGTATTTTCCTGATATGAAATATGCCCAAATAAAAAGGTGGATGTCATTTTTCTTCAGTATCAGTTGGAAATAAGTGTAGCTACATGAGTGTTTGTTTCTTCAATTTTTCCCAACTTACAAAATCTGGTCTCCATACAGGGAAGTATAAGATGATTTAAATGTACAGGAACACAAGAAAGTAGTGAATCACGTTATTGAAAACGTTGCTCCTAAATTTCTCAACACGTGCAGCTGATTGCAAAAGATTTTGCCAAATGAATTGCTGAATGCAAGCATCTTATAAGTACTTGCACAGTCAACAGATTCTGAGATTCTGGTCTGAGTCTAAAATTACATTTTCATAGGATTTTCAAAGCATAGGATTTTGGCAAAATCATGGACAACTTTTATTTATCACCCAATATACCCCTTTCTAAATATTTCATATTTGCCTTAATTAATATAAACATAATCATCAGAGGCTTGTGTCCTGTTTTCATGTGATCTATTCAACAATATGGCTCAGTTATGACTAATATATGGCTGCAAAATGCTGAGAATCATTTCTTTGTGATGCTTAACATGAGAGAATCTCTTGGTCTCTCTTCCACTCTAGGATAACCAAATACTTTGTGGTTCTTCACACTAATCCCACGTGAGACTGGGGTTGATTCCTTTTCTGTCATATAAACTATAAGGGATGAATTCATTTGCATCGCATTGCCTAATGCAGTCTATACGTGGTTCAGTTCATGTTCATAGCATTTTGTAACATTACATTGATTTAGTTGTGGTGCTTCTTTCTGAATGTGTAAATCTGAATAAATTAATACATAATCCCGCCTTCTTTTGCCTGCCTGGTTTTGTCATACACTGCTAAGTAATTTGGTTTGTAAAGAAAATTCTACTTACATTTAGAGCACAGAGCTCTATGTTGGAGACAGAGTGTATCATTTGTGGAGGAGAAGAGAGTCTGTGCAGAATCTGGCTGTGGATCAGGTCCTCTTTTCCAGGGAAGTCGTGTGCAGGGAGGCCCAGGGTGTGGGCCTGGTACACAGTGAGAGGTCGCTGGCAGGTGTGCTGGGCTGCCGCCCAGGCCGATACAGGCTCTCCGGGGTTATTCCAACGCTGGCAGCTAGAGGGCGCTTTCCCGTCTCCTCTCGGCCGCATGGTACAGCTGGAACTCTCCTGGAAAGGGGCCTGCTTGGGCCCAGCTCTGACAGCCATCGCTGGAGATGGACATTTTGAGTTAGCTTTGAAAAGGGAAAAAGCATTATTATACCATTTCCTGTGATGGAAATGTTTTGAGAGAATGTCAATTTAACGAAAAACAATGATGAAAAAAATCTGATTAATTTTTAGCGTTGAAACACGAACACGTCGCCACCTTTTATTTTGGTGGGTGTTCGAGTTCCACTGGCCCCTTTCTGACATCCCTGCTTCCCTGGTTTCCGGGACTTCTTCATGTTTCCCTTTGAATTTCCAGTCTGTTCCGGGACAGAAAGGCGAGAAAATTCCAGCCAAGTCTCTTGCGCACCATGAAAAGCTACAGTATCAACATTAATAACGAGTCTTGCGAGGGTGTTGGAAGTGTTAGCCATTGAACGCTCGCTCGCTTTCGTTCTCATCCTCAGTACCCTCTCACTGGGAGAGTAGCATGTTTGCCGTGGCTCAGCGTTAGGTCTTGGCTTAGAGTGTTATCGTTGTCTGCCATCGCTCGTGCTGGCGCTAGGGCGGGCACGCAGTCCTGGCACTGACCGCGCGCTCAGACCTCGCCC
This sequence comes from Tenebrosternarchus preto, assembly GCA_025802075.1. Lineage (NCBI taxonomy): Eukaryota > Metazoa > Chordata > Actinopteri > Gymnotiformes > Apteronotidae > Tenebrosternarchus > Tenebrosternarchus preto. The sequence continues at coordinate 9,625,459 of JAOYMR010000002.1, read as the reverse complement.
CATCTGTGTGGTGGAGGGATTACACGGACATAATGGTGCCCCTCCCTCCCACACCATCTGTGCACCAGTGCAGTCAGCGTTTGTGCTAAGTGATTGCCCCCGTTTATGACAACTGCCAACAGTCTCCCCTCTGTGTCGATAAAAGGCCTGATGACCATTTAGAAGATATGATGTTAGCATTATTGGCATGTGTAAAACAGCTGGAGGGGAGGGGGGTCTAGATCTCACCGTCTCGTGCTGTCGGATGCTCGGCCTTCCCTGTTGCGGGATACTGCTATGCGGTACATCACAGCGGGCAATCTATTATTAGTGAAGGCCTCAGAAACATTCAGAGGGCGAATATTTATCATTAGTACCCGAATGCGACATATAGAATATTATGTTTCATGGTCGTGTGAGTCAGAACGAATACTTTGGTCATTAGGGCGTTTAGATCTTGGAAAGGTTGTGTTCTGATAATGTTCATTACAAAAAGAAAATCATTTTAAAAAGTTCCAACTGCACTGAAGCAATTAGCAAAAACATTGGAAATTTGGTGTGCGAGTATAAGATATATATAGTGGGAGTATAAGAGACCTGCACAGAGGAATGTGTTTCTGTTTGTGTAGAGTTGGTCAGTGGGAGTACGCCAGCTTTGTTATCGATATCATATTTCAGAGTCTTCATTAGGTCTAGAACATAAAACATAATAAAAACATGAAGTATATTACAAAACATTAGTAACTGACAGTAATAACCAGAATATTATACTTGAGTTTTAAGTAACAAAATATAGTATTACACGGAGCACCTTTTTTAAAGGTGAACATGATTTCCCGTTACTACTGATATGATCTTTTAAGATTAACGCCCAAAATGAAAGCGTTATTTATAAACGCAAAGTATGACAGGTGTTATTTATAAATTGAGACCGAACCTTGGCCAAAGGTAGGATGTTTTGCGTGGGTAACATCACACAGCACTGTTCACATCCTGTTTGGCTGTATGGTTTTATAAGAGGAAGCACCGCTTATTACAAGAAGCTCATATTAGTTTCGTGAAGGTCTGATTCTAGGTGACTTCGAAATCTCCTGTAGTATTTATTTACTTTTTAATGATTGTTACATACTCACATACTGCACATTAATTAATATATTCAAGCTACTTATATTTGGCTAATCTGACATAACTATTATCATTTTCAAACAGTGACAGTTGAATAAGATTTTACACTTTACACTGTATTTGGACATATAAACACGATGCAATCTCATCTTAATTGGATTAATTAAGACCCAAATTAATCCAACCAACGGATTCTGTGCGCATAATTGTTTGCACAATTTCGAATTTTGCTTCCTCATTCGTCGACGCAAGTGGCACCGCGTCCGGTATAAACATGGAGCTTTGGCTTCAAGGAAGTGGTGCGAATGGAAACAAGTTGGACCTAAATCCGCAAATCCTCAGATGAATTTACCGCGGTTTTGATTGTCCCTCGTGTCAGTTAAGTCGTCCCGTCGTATGGAAGTGAGACAGGCTTCATTAACGTGGACGGTATTATCTGTAGGAGGGAAACCAAAAAAGCCATTAAGGCCCTGTTCTCTCAGCTGAGGGCAAGACATTGCTACATGGAAGATAAAACCAGCTTGCTATGCATGGCTGACCAAGTAGGCTACTGTGTTTCGGAGTTAAGAGTGTTTTTCCGGGGAAAAAAGGCCTGGCACTCGTTCCCCTCCCCCGCTTCTCTTGTTATTCAGTAGTTTAAATTGATGTTTTTGCATTTTACTAGGTGCAGTGCTGATTATTGAATTCTGTAAGTATCAGATATCAGATATCACAATGTAGAAAAACCCCTTTGTTTTGTTTTCAGACTATACTTCCTTGTCTTTTTGGGGAGTGGCTCGATTATGCTTAGTCGGGAAACCAGTTGAAATACCTGTTTGAGCTGAAACATACATACCTACGTGGTCAGACGTGGAATTTGGTAATGTCCTGGAATGAGGAAAATTTTACAGACCAAAGGCACATGCTAATTATGCGTTACAGATTATCCATTGAAAAAAAATAATTACAATTTTTAATTGTTTTAAAAAGATTAATCAACATGTTCTTTTTCGACATGAACCATTTTATTACTATGATCAGCTACTATTTAAACTCTCGCACACTCTAATATGATATATACAACAAAAAGAAGAGACGCAAGTTTATCCACAACACAGACAATGTTTAAAATGAAAAACCCAGTGTAAGTATCCTAGACCTTTGTGAGAATGATTTCAAACCTCTGAGATTTCTCAGTAATGAGACATTCTGATCTTACTGCTGTTCTACAGTGTTGCTCCCTTATCATGTGGCAGTAGTCTGATTTTGTACGTGATCAACAAAACAGACATACATGCTTCTGCTGTGAACATGTACTTGTGTGTTCTCTGCAGTCTTGCTAAAAAAGAGTATAAATATGCTGCAAGGAGCCATATGAAAAGCTTCAGAGGGATAAAAAAATGTTGGAAAAATGGTAAAGCGATTGGGCCCATCACCTCCAGGACTGTGTGAGGTTGCTGGATCCACTGCATTTTGTAGTTCTAATGTTACTTTTTGAATTGACTTGTATTTACTATGTAGAATTACAATCTCATACTAAAATTGCAGGAATAGAATTTACATACCTTTTTTTCTTCTTTTTGGAATTGGTGGAGTTCATTTCTGAATTATCCTGATCAGAAGAAGTACGGTCATGTCAATATCAATCGTGTAGCTCAAAACCTTCTGTTATACAGTTTTCAGGATAAGTGTTGCTTTTTGTGAATTAAGTTTAGCACACAGAAAACCATATAGTAGTCATTTTATTACATAAACTTTTTTAATCTGTCTTATATCTGCTTCCATGTACGTAGGCTGCAGTCAGAAAGATTCTGCATAAAGACAGCATCACACCCCAAACTGTGTAAACAACAACAACTCGGCTTAAAATGTTCAACCTGTTGTAATCAGCACTGGGTCCTGAATGTATCGTTGTTTACTGTACTATATAATAGGGCTTCACTATGCATAATTTGTTCATCATTATTGCAGTTTTTGATAAAACCGATAATTGCACTTTAATGTACAAATCCGATTTTTCATTGTTTGTTTGTTTTTTAATTAATTATATGATTATACACACATTATATAATGTGTGTTCTGACTAATTCACATCAGCCAACAAATATAAACAATTATGATCACTGTAATGCAGGCCAGTCTCTAACGCCATCACATCAGGGATTTACCATTATGTTATAATATGTTGCATAGCATATTACAATTGCTAAGTCATCAGTTATCGTTACCATGGAGATGGAGTGCCCCTGTGAGGTCGGCCACTGAGGGCTGGGGTCCAGGAGGCCCGGCGGGCTGCTGGACCTGCTGGGAATGGTGTACGTGCGACTCTCACACCCATTCGGCACTGCCTCATACAGGCTGTCCATGGAGCCCTCCTGCAAAGCACCCATGCACTTAGCCTGGACTTCCCATGCAAAGAGATGCAACAGAGTCAACAGGCTAGAAGCTGAAACCGCTACACTGACTTGAATTTCCCTTTGGGATCAATAAAGTATCTATCTATCTATCTATCTATCTATCTATCTATCTATCTATCTATCTATCTATCTATCTCTCTCTCTCTCTCTCCCCCCTCTTTTTCTCTCTCTATCTTTTTTCTTTTTCTCTCCTCCCTCCCACTGTCTCTCGCTCTGGTCTGATATATGAGCTGGCTGGGGTGAACAGACCTTCAATGAGATTGAGCTGTGAGTGTGTGTGAGTGTGTGAAGAGCGACTCTGGTGTTGAGTGTTTTGACACCGAGGAGCTTAGCAGCAGGAGAGATATCCAGTTCATACGTGACATTATTGCACTGTGATGTGAGCTAATATAAAGTCCATTTCATGTTTATTATATATATAAAATATACAAACGGAAATGATCTGTGTTGGAAATTCGGATTTTAGTCTTGTGCTGTCATTTTTCATGCTCTATGAATTTAATGTATGTGTGTGTGTTAGTTTGTATGTGTTAGTTTGTGTGTGTGTGTGTGTGTGTGTGTGTAAGTCTGTGTGTCTGAGGGCATGAGTCGAAAGTGCACTGACCTGCACATGCTGAAGAAATTCTTTTCAGCGGGTTGTAACAAAGGCGCATGCCATTGTGTTTGTTTGCCTCTGTGTGTGTTTCTGTGTGTGTGTGTGTGTGTGTGTGTGTGTGTGTGTGTGCGTGTGCGCGCGCGTGGATCCTGAGAGCGTGTGTGTTATTTCAGCGCAAGGGACCCAGGGCTTTTGAATGGAGTCCTTTCATGCAGGGGACGCTGATTCTGCGCCCTTGTTAGGACGCTTTGTCCAAGCGACTGAATGCCGAGTGCTATCTCCGCGCCGGGAGAAGCGGCCAGATGACATTCTTTTCCCGCCGCACGCCCAGAAGATGAAGATGGAAGGGCCAGCGAGATGCGGCCCGTAGTCCTGTTAAAGCGACAAGACAAAGGGGGGGGTGGGTGTGTCCCGTCATGTTTGCGGTGGAGAGAAGTCCGCTTCGGTTTCTGGGCTGCAGATGGAGACGGGCTAGGTGCAGGTTGGGCGGCGTCCTTCACTGGACCAGCGTGAAAGCAGGGCCTGAACGCCTGCGTGTCCCCAGGCTCGAGCGACAGCAGGGCAGAGGCTTTTCCAGAGTGGCTTTTGTTTGCTAAAGCACTTCTCTGCCATCTCTGCAGTTTTGTATTGTTTCATCTTATTAGCAGTTTTTTCTTGTTTTTTTGTTTGTTTGTTTTTTTTTTAATGCTGATTTCTTTTTTGTTGTTCATCTGCTTCAGAAGGTTTTTTTTCTTGCTTGACTTGTCATGTTAGTAAGTAAAATTTTTGAGAAGGAAGTGATCTCATTGGCCAAGCCATATATAATACAACCTGCTTTAGATGTTGTCTCTGAGAGCACAAGGAGGCCTTTTAAAGTGATCTTATCTGCAGTTAAGCGATCCCTGGAGCACAGCACACACCTGCATCTCTAATGGTTCATCTGTGCTCAGAATTTAAATGCTATTTCGCTTCTAAAAATTTACCATAATTCCTTTCACCTTAAAGTCAAACCTAGTGATTTTGGTCTCAGGTTAACAGTTCAGTTTCAATCAGAGACATCTGGTTTGAGTAAAGGTTCACTGAATGCTAGCTGCAGACTAGCTACCGTAGATATCTTTAGGCTAGCTAGATATCTTCTCCATTTACCAGCCTGTCCAGAGCTCAAGTTCTCAAGTTCCTGGTCAGACAGAGCAGCTTTCCAGACGGTCCAGAGGTCATCACAGTGGACTCGAGTGGCCTGAAGACAAGACCACGAGACCAACCAGAGTGTTTTTTTTTGTTGGTTTTTTTTTTTTTGGGGGGGGGGTTCTTGGCAAGGTGATACAGTGCATTGTGTCACATGTTTGTGAGAGATACGGCTGTCTTTCTTCAGAGATTAACAAGTGGCCTTTGGGGAAGTGCTTCAGGATGTGGGGAAAATTACATTTAATAGTCCTGCTGTCAGTGCTGGCGTTAGATCAAGCTGAATGTTAGACTCCATATCAGCAGTTCCCCCCCAACCCTTATACGCCTTAGGTTGAAACCGTTTGTCATTCAGCATCTTCACCAAGTCCAAAGACATTACGAGTTGCTCAGGAACTTGGCGCGACAGATTTTCTTTTTTTAACAAATTTTTTTTTTTGCTTCGTTTTTCTTCGCCGTCGTCTTCCTGTGTTCCAGCAGTCTTCCAGGACGCACCTTCAGCTCAAGGAGGAAGATGTGTCGAGTCATGGCACAGCAAACGAGAGGCCCCGGATGGCCCGGGGTCTGGCATGGGCCTGCGGGGCCGCCCTCGCCTGATGGCCTCGGCCCATTCATCAGTGCTGCCAGCTGCAGTTATCAATCTCATGCAGCGTCGGGCAACGGCCGAGATCAGCGTCTCCTCTCCGGGTTTAATGTATCACTCAGGGGCAGGGCTGGGGTCCTGAAGGGGGGTGGGGTGGGGGGTTGAGTGACGAGAAGAGCAAGATGAAGAGAGGGAGGGAGAAAGCAAGGAGAGGGAGAGCGAGGAGGAGGCACTGGTCGTGAGAAATGACAGATGAGAGGAAGGCTTAACGTTCACGTCAGAAGCCTCCTGGGCTTCTCCTGCTCAGCTGGAAATGGTTCAGTAAAGGAGCTGAACTGGCAAGCTTAACACACGTGTGCGGTTTTTATTTGGGGCCTTCCTGCTCGCTCGCTCGCTCTTACACACAAACACACACACTCTCTCTTCAGTCACTGAAGTGCATGGAAGGTGGTTGGGGAGAGGGTACATGGCTTGCCACAGGGATGAGGCTGTTTGTCAGGGCTGTGCTGTGTTTGTCAGGGGAGGAGGCTGTGTTGTTTGTCAGGCATCCGTCGGCGCTTGGAGAGCGCCACGTCTCACTCAGCTTCCCTCCTTTGTACGCCGAGCACTCGAGCCCATTTTTGAAATCGTCCATTACCAGCAGCTCCTGCTGTGTTTTTGAGGGGGTTTTGGTGTCTGGTGTGTGTGTCTGGCTGTGTCTGTGTGTGTGTGTGTTTGTGTGTGTCTGGATGTGTGTGAGTGAGCGCGTGTCCGCACACATACGTGTGTGTGTGTGTGTGTATTCACTCATGATCAGGCCATTTGTCTTCCTGTATTTGACATCCCAGGGTCCTGTGCCAAGCTGGCCTTCCCTGCATGGCAGCTTCCTGTAATTAATAGGGCCTCTCACCTGCCGCCCGACGGGGACCAGGTGTGCCAGCCAGGCCCGCACGGTGCCGATGGATTGGAGAGGCGTTATCAAGCCGCCCTGACAAATTCTCAGCTCTCAGCTCTCCCTGACCATGGGCTCCTCAGCCTCCGACACAAAACCCGTGGGGTTTCTGTGAGCCGCCCTCCTTCAAAACGAGCCCAAGGTAAACTGGGTGCGACTCTCGGAAGGGGCTTTTGTTTGTGCCGTTTTGTATGCTGTTTACTGTTTCATTCTGGCTGAACGCATAGGTGCATCTTTGAAGGTATGTCTTTCTTGTCACACAGCACTGACAGCTCCCTGGTTTTGAATCCCCTTGTCTTTCATGTAAAAAGTCGGCAAGCAAGAGTGTGACACAGATGGTTGTATTTTCCTTCTTTCTGGATATGTGGCAGTTTGTTCCGCTGCCCCAGGAAGTGTTTTGCGGTGCTTCCTGTTCCCTTTCTGAAATACTGTGAATGCGACAATTTCCTGTTTCACTCATTTTCTCTGAGCACATACTTCTGGTTCTTTCTGTTATACATATTCAGAAGTGTCAAAATGAACATTTGGAACCATAGGATGTTGTTTAGGGACTATAACCAAATAGTTTTCACCCCTTTTTCTGAATTAAGTGCTCTGGCTTTAAGATAAGACCCTTTAAAACACTTAGGAAGGACAGGTACATTTCTGAAATCTGCAGAATCCTGTGGTAAAAAGCATGGTTTTCTGATGCAGATTAAATGACATCAGTATCTAAATGCACAATATCCCCAAACAAACATACACACACATTGTATTGTTGGCCATTTTTCACCAAAGTTGGGTGTTGTGTCTAGATAGCACTGCCCCTGGTATCAATAGTACCACCCTCTGGAATTGTTAGCACTGCCCTTTGGCATTGGGGGGGCGGGGGGGGGTGGTGCGTGAGCCAGGGGAGTAGCGACCAGTGGTGAGTGATTTAACCTCTGGCCACGGATGCTTTAAAAGGAAGCCAGGCTGACCTTTCCTGCCCGGCCGCTGGAGTGCACCTTAAATTCACTTCCTCCACTTCCTCCGGGCTCGGGGGGGGGGGTGATGTCATTCCAGGCCCACACACACACACACACACAAGGTGTTGCCGACACTCCGCATCTGTCGCTTTTCTCAGAACATAACAAAGTGACCCCTGATCACAGCCAACAGCTGTGTTTGCTACAAGACAAAACAGGAAAGAAACCTGCAACTTAAAAAAGGGGGGAGTGGGGGGGGGGGTCATCATGGTTTTCTTAGCTTTCATATGATTGGGCATTTTACCCAACACACACACACACACACACACAACGATACTTCTACGCATTGATAATCGCTGAGCGGTATGCTAAATGAATGCGTCAGACGTGGCGTCTGGGGGCGGTGGCTAATCAGGCGTGGCCGGTGGAAATTGCGGGGATTTGGGTGGATTAAGGCAGGCTGTGTGAACGGCTGCGCGGAGACCAGCCAGCTCGGCCCGGCGCCCGGCGATGCGTCTCTCCCGCTCCATAGCACACAACTCTGAACGACTCCCGTCAGATCCGTTCCCTCCCGCCTCGACTCCTGGTCTCTTCTGTGGAACCGCTCTCGCTTAACAAAGCGACCAGGAAATGTAGAAATCTGTGTCAGATTCCAAGCCTCACCGTTCCTGGCTGTCGCCATTCCCTCCGATTGCTTTTGTGATGGTGATGATCTGTCCGAAGATCCGGTGGATCTTGTGCCAGAACTCTGAGAGCGTCAGACTCTTTGTAGGATGATGATTCAGATGATTCCTCCATCCCACCCCAACAGGCCCTGGGTCCCTCACACCAGCCTGCGGCTTCCGCCCCCACGAAGGAGACGGAACCCCAAACCCACTTGGTCTGATCTCAACCATGCTGCTCTCAGGCTGAAATGAGCACCCAGTTCCACTCCGCAACACCCGAGAGCTCGTTGAGCTTGGCAAGACAAGGCTGCTGAGCTGGGATCAAGTGTCGTCCGTGCCCACAAGCTTGTTCATTAATGAAAGGAAAGGCAAAATCTGATTCCAGGTCACCACTATGCCTGATAAGTTAAATATTGCAGGGTTTTGAGGTTGGGCATCTGGCTTACTGTGTAAACTGTGTTCCATTAATGACCTCAAACCTTGTTTTCTTTTCCATTCCTTTGTTCTTCCTTAAGCATTTTCATGTACTCCTATGAATCAAATTTATCAAGCTACTCGGTTTACCTTACTTGTGCAGAGGGGCTTAGCTGGTCTTATAAAAGCAACAGGCAGGTATGTCCAGATATGAGTATTGATTTAGCCCTGGGTCATAAACCACGCCTGCCAGGTGAAGCTGTACGTGGCTCATATGACCGCGGATACAGCAGGTCGCAGGTTTTTGAATTTACAGCCTAGAGCTAATGGGCTTCTGTACGTTCCGGTTTATAACTCATTAACGGTCTCTTCCTCTCGCCTGTGTCTAGCGAAGCGTCGAGGATTTATAGCCCAAACTGGAGTCACGCAGGCAGGTCTTCAGTGGTGAGTTTTCACTCTGCCTTCCTAGCCTAATCCCAGAGGCTCGCTGCACAAGTTTGGTTACTTATGGAATTTTCCAGCCCCCCCACCAAGAGCCCTTGTGTCAACAGCCTGGTATCTTAAGTGATTGATTCTGTTCTGCTCATAGAAAAGACAGAGGGCAAAAGAGGTGTGTGGGTGTGTGTTGGTTATATAGCCTGTCAAACACATACAGCATACCTACGATGACCAGTCCCATACATTAACTATCATTAAGCACCCAGCTTTTCTTGCATTCCTAGCTTGGATTGTCTCAGGTTAAGCAGCTCTATCTCTGGTAAGAGACACCAGTTTCAGGCTGAAGTCTGCGCTCTTGAAAGTCCATTCAATTAGCTGTGCTATATAGAACAGATCTAGTCTCACAGTAATAAATCCTGTCTGAGTTTTGCTTTGATGGGACCATCGTTCTTTTGGGTTTTTTTTGTTTCTTCATTGTTGTTGACTGACCTGTAATTGGAGCCACTGTTGCTTCCCCAGAACGGATTGGCTGATCAAGTTGGAACCATAAACCCAAGAGCAGGGTTATTTAATCCAATCGAATTTTTTGGCTTTTAGATTGAACACAGTTCTGCATTGATGGCTCTTTTAGAAACTTAATTCAGTTTGAGCAAACCTTCCTCTCAAGATGCCATTGCTAGAAACGGCAAATCTTTAAAGATATTTTTATGTTGTTGTTTTTTTGTTTTTTTTTTATTGAAATTGCAAAAACCACATAAAACCAAAATGAACAAGGGGGGAAATATTATTATTTAATTAATTATACCAAACTAAAACAAACCCCTCACCACCTCAGTTGCCCTGTACCAAATGTTTTCCATGGCTGCTCTTGCTAAGCACAGATTCTGCTACAGCGGCAGCACATCCAGGAGATGATCCGCAAAAATGCATGTCAGAAGAACATCGGGCTCAGCCAGAAACTTCAACACCACTTTTACCACCATCGTCTACTTTGGGCACAGTGGCTTGGTGGTTAGCACGTTTGTCTTGCATCACTTCAGTGTTAGGTTTAATTCGGGTTGAAGTTTCCTGTGTCTGGGTGGCTTTCCTCCGGGGTCTCAGGTTTCCTCAGTCCAAAAACAGGGAGGTCAGGTACATTGGCCACCCACTAACGTCGTTTTTGTGCCTGTGTATCCATTGATGAGTACCCTAATAAAATAAAGTTGCTCTGTGGTGTGTGTGTGTGTGTGTGTGGCGATCTGTCCTGGGTGGTTTCCTCTCTTCCCTTCTGCGCCTGATGACGGGGTGGTTCCAGCAACACTTGGAGAGCATTTAGAACACAATTTATCAGTTGACATCCTCATTTGGAACACTCATGGAGGTGTGAACCGTCGACTGTTCTGTTCCTAAAATGGGAGCTGACTTTGAGATGCTTTTCTCACACAGGCCCCCCCCCCTCAGTTCTAGATTCAGTGAAATGAGCATTTTGCACTTGTATAGTTTCCATGAGATAGTCTTTTTTTGGGGGGAGGGGTTAACACACTTTCCTTTCCGTGTTTATTGGCCACGGTTTTGAGAGGCACTCCTGAGGTAATTCGCTCAACATTGAATTGCAACCGTTCTGTCAGCTGCCCTGGCCTCACTGTTCCCATGGTCACACGTGCTCGTGAAACGTCGAGCACCAGTAAACCAGCCTCATGCTCCGTTTGGCAGCGCCGCCAAGGGGGAAAAGAGGCCACTACTACTTTGGTGCCTTTGGGAGAAGGTCAGGGGTAAGGGCTAGTAGGTTAGGGGGGTACGGCTAGCAGATTAGGGGGGTAAGGGCTAGCAGGTTAGCGGCTTAAGGCTAGCAGGTTAGCGGCTTAAGGCTAGCAGGTTAGCGGCTTAGGGCTAGCAGGTTAGGTGGTTAAGGGCTAGCAGGTTAGCGGGCTCCGGCGTACAGACACCAACCCGGGGGGAGGATTAATGGGAGGACAGAGCGAGCGATAGCTGTTCCTTGGTTTTCATCTTTTATGCTTTTTGTGTGTGGGCGCGCCTGCATTCACACCGAGCAGCTCTGAGCTCGCCTCCGTCGTGCTGCGGATCGAAGCTGGATTGCTGAAGCTTAAAGGCCACCACGCCCGGCACCCACGGGCAGGGCTGACCTGGGTGCAGGAGCGTTTGTGCCCGAGAACCGCTCTAGTCACTCCGCCATCGAACGGCCTCCTTCCCTTTGGAGTCTGGCACAGCCCCCTCCCCCCACCCCCAGTTCTTGCCCTGTCTCCTGGAACTCGCTCAAAGCTCACCCTGTGCTCACAACTCCAAGCTAGTGTTTGCGTGTCAAGCCTGTGTGCGCGTAACCTCCTGTAGCGTCTGTGCGTCAGGTCTTCCTCAGAGGCGAATCGCACAGACTGCTGGCCTCCCCTTTCGCTTTGTTGCCATGCCAACTGACCCGCTCCTTCCATCGGAATCCATTGACACTCCAGTGCTGGGATTCTTAGAGGCTAGCAGCCTGCCAGCGATAGCGTTAGCGCTAGTTCTCGATACTTCTTTGTGTCACTCTCACAGCTGTGTTTATGAGTCTGCGCTCGGCTCATAATGCTGACCCGAGATCAGCTTTCCTCTGCCTGTTCTATCCAACTAATTACTTAAAATAAAATGAATGCAACACTGATCTCAGATCTGCATAAAGAGGTAGCATCTACTTAAAGCAGCTGTTTGGAGAAATTGCAAGCACTCCTCTGAACTGTCACCTCAGCAGGCTTCTTGGAATGGTCACTTGTTTTTCAGGTTAATGGCATACAAGGTTTCTTCCTGACCGCTCGGTTAGACACACCTGCTGTTTCATGTGATTGGTGTTGTGGAGGTGTGTGTGTGCGTGCTTTAATGGGTCTACTTTAATTTCAGCATCTATGCATCTTGATTTTCCGTTTCTGCCTTGATTGTGTGGTCAAGCTCATATGAATATGTGAATGTGTGAAATCACTTCGTTGCTAGAACCATTATCAAAGTGTGTGTGTGTGTGTTTGAGTGTGTTTGAGTGCGCGTGTATATTTCCATAATGGCACCCCAATTGCCTTTCCCTCGCATGAGAGCAGCAGCTGTGCTTGCAGTGCATTCTGGGACAGGAAAACAGTCGCCGCCCGAACACCTGCACAAGAGGAAGGCTGGGCGGTCAGATGCTGCGCCCACGTGAGACTGTACTGCAGACAGGCACACGTGGGCGCCTCTTTAGAAACACCCCCTCCCCTCACACATCCTTTGAATTGCCCTGCTGAGCTGTCACCGGGGTGTCCCGTTTCTGATAGAGCAGAGACTAGGGGATGGGGAGGAGGGGATCCACACCTGTTCAGGAAATAAGCCATGGGGCCATCATTTCCCTGGGCTTCCCCTATAGTGACAGGGGTTTGCTTGTCATGCATGTGACCTCTGCTCTCACGGTGGGAGTGGCTTTGGCGGCTGTGAGCCCAAAGAAGCCCCTCCTTCCTGTACTGGGGTGGGGATGTGTGTGTGTGTGTGTGTGTGTGTGTGTGTGTGTGTGTGTGTGTGTGTGTGTGTGTGTGTGTGTGTGTGTGTGTGTGGGGTGATGGATGCTGGTAATGGGCTGCTGTTACTGTTACTGCTGTCCTGACTTGCACTTGCAGCCGGGAAGGTATTTGTACTTCGACATGTGGCATAATTTTTGGAAGGGGCAGCTATACGATCATAAAATTGGTATGATGCACAGGGATGTTTGTGTATTTGTGGTTTTGTGTGTGGATGTGTGTGTGTGGTGGGGGGAGGATGCGCGTGTGTGTGTGTGTGGGGCGGGTATGTATTTGCATGTTGTGGGGTGTGTGTGTGTCCGTGTATGTTTAATCAGGTGCTAGCAGAGGCCTGTGGCTGTGGGGTGACCTCAGCTCTGTCAGGACTGTGAGTCTGCTGGAGCCTGTGGTGCCTAGAGGAGAAACCTGCTGATTTACTGTTCACACATCCACTTCAATGAGCAAGACCATTCACATACACCCCCCCCCCCAAACTGTATCTCTTGCTCCTTCCCCCTTACTCTCATGTTCTCTCTCTCTCTCCTGGATTATCTGTCACTTGATTTGTGTCTGTGTGTGCGTGTGTCTGTGTCTGTGTCTGTCTGTGTCTGTGTCTGTGTGTGTCTGCGTGTGTCTGTGCGTGCGTGTGTCTGTGCGTGCGTGTGTGTGTGTGTGCATATCTCTTGTGTCTTTCAATCCACCCAAGGTGGTGGCATGTGGACAGCCCCTTCGGTCACGCATGTCCGTAACACTGTGGGTACACCGGCACGTGTGAAGGGCTCGTGTGTTCCAGGTTGCACTGGTCCAGAGGCCCCGCCCCCTACCCGGCAGCCCTGGTTACCCTCCAGGTCCTGCTGCCGTGGCGTCCGTAGCCAACGGCGGACCAATCTGTGTTTGAACAGTTGCACGCCGACCCAGAGGAAGAGCCAAGCACTGCATCCCTGCCGACAGGAAGTGAGGGAGTGCAGGCAGCCAGGGACCGAGAGACAGCAGAGATAATACAACCATGTTTTTTCCACTTCATTATGATTAATAACTTTGTTCAGGGCTTTGAAAGAGAGGGAAAGGGGCACTGTTTGTTTTGACAGCCGTTTTGTGAGTGGTAAATCAGATTTACATTGTTGGGAGCCTAAATTAGACCTTGGTCTGTGTGTGCGTGTGTGCGTGTGTGTGTGCGTGTGTGCGTGTGTGTGTGTGTGTGCGCACTCCTGTTTCACTCTCTGTCTGACCCACAGCAGTTGCTGAGCTTCGCCAAAATGGAGCAGCTTTTATGTATTTATGGGTCGTTCCTTACTCACTCCTGCCTTTATTCTGTCACTTCTGTAGGGTTTCACATAGCTCACTCTCACTCAGGCATGACCTCTGTGTGTGTGTGTGTGTGTGTGTGTGTGTGTGTGTGTGTGTGTGTGTGTGTGTGTGAATGAGTGTGTGTGAATGAGTGTGTGTGAATGAGTGCGTCGGTGTTTGAGACTCTCTTTAGTTTGGATGTGGATCTGTGTCCACACAGTGCCTCGCTTGGACTATAAACATGTCTGTCAAGTGACACACACCACACAACACATACAGTTATAAGACACACACACACACACACACACACACACACACACACACACACACTGGAAGCAGACATAACAGGCTTGCTTTGCTGTTCCTTTCTGTCAGTGGTACTGAGGGGCTGAGTATTGAGTAATAAGCTTTAATACACAGGCTGATGGATTTAACACGTTTGGTGTACTACCAAAGTTCTTTCTCATAGCTGCTGATTTCAGAACATTAAAGCTGATACACCTTCTTTTCCACTTCTGCTGTCTCTATTTCATCCCACCCAAGGACTTCACACATATGTATACACCTCCCTTCACCATTCTCTCTCTCACCACTGCTCACATCTCATCTACTGCACGGCTTGGTCTGAGTGACCATTAAATAGAAATGTGAGTGTGAATGGAGTAGCCAGAGAGACTCTTTGGCTCTCTCTGTCTCTCTCTCTCTCTCTCTCTCCTTTATCTTACTGTCTCACTCTCTTTCTTTGCCTCAGTCTTATCTCTGTTTTTCTTTCTCTCTGTCTCTCGCTCGCTGACAGTGCTCTGTGTAGATTACCATCTCTAGGTCACCGAAGCAGAAGGCAGATGAGTGTGAGATAAGACTTCCTCTCCTCATGCACGTTAAAAGCCTCCTGCTTTGACCCTTCTCCTTACATTACACCCATATTCTCTTACCATAACGACAGGAAGTTCATCATAGATTTAAAAAGCTCTCTCTCTCTCTCTCTCTTTCCAAGTCAAAGCAAGATGGCTTTATTGGCATGACTCTGTGTAGTACATTATTTTCAGAGCTTGGAACAATTTCAGAAAACATTTTGCCCAAGTGTACCAATAGATGAATTACTGAAATTAATGACAATAGCATTAAGAACAACAACATGGACAACAACAGCCATAATAATAATAATAATAATAATAAGTAAACATAAATACCAATATCAACGGCGTTAACAAGATTGTATGTTTTGGCAGAGAAGATGCGTGAGATGAGAGGAGTATAATTAGAAAAGCACGACCTGTGGGGACCGTCCACGACGCTCTTTCACATGATGACATTTTGCTGCGGATTTTGCACCAAGGGTTGCAGAGTGGCCTCCTCCTGTTGGTTCCTCGCCTGTCTGAGATGTGGAGCTCGGTTTTGTAATCTCCTTTTGCATTCTCATACATGACAGCACTTTCACAGTAAGGAGAAATCGCCTCCCTGTCTGAGCCTCACCTTTTGTGAGAGAACAGTGTTGTTTCCTTGGCAGCCAGGTCTTTCTGCGCCTGCCTTCTCCTACTAGCTGGACTTTGGTCACCAAGTTTGGGGTCAGGGACCGTTTCTGTGCGTCTGCTGAGTCATGCTCTCTGTTTGGGGCACCGTGTCACTCTGATTTACTTCAGAGTCCCGGTGCTCCTCGTCGCTGTTGTTTTGACTTTTGCATTTTAATGGGATTTGGTTTTAGATTTGGGGATACAGTAGTGCCGTGGAGAAGCTGGTCTGGGTTGGGGTATGTTACAGGGTTAGTGAGCTGCAGATCTAGCTGATTGAGAGGAATCTATTCAGCATTCAGATGTTCTGAAATACTATAAATGTTTCAAGTCTATACAGAAATTTAGTGGGATTTTAAATGTTTATAGACATTGGAAATTGGCCAAAGTCTGTCTGTCTGTCTGTCTCTCTCTCTCTCGCTCTCTCTCTCTCTCACTCTCGCTCTCACTCTCACTCTCACTCACTCACTCACTCACTCACTCACTCACTCACTCCCTCCCTCCCTCCAATTCAATTAAATTCAAGGTAGTTTTATTGGCATGACTATACCAGGTACAGTTTTGCCAATGCAAATAATTTGGGACTGAACATAACAAATATCATAAGTAACAAATGCTTAATATAATAATAATAATAATAATAATAATAATAATAATAATAACAATAACAATAATAATAACAATAATAATAATGGTATATGTGTATAAAAATAAATGAACCAGAAAAGTGACAAATTAATACATTAATAAACTACATAATAAACTAGATAAAACAAGGTAACAATATATATGAATAGGGTAATGATTATTATTATATAGTTAGACGTGTGGATGGTAGGTGTGCTGGTGCGAGTGTGTTACTCACTCATACAGACTCACCCTCACACTCACAAACTCACCCTCACATATACAAACTCACTCTGAGGGTCATCCTATCTCTCACACAGATGATGAACTGACACTGCTGTCATTGTGCAAATACTGTTTTAATTTCTGCCCCTCCACTTTAATTCTAGAAGCACACCTGCTTTTAAACAGCGATGCCCTTTAGTGTAGGGGAGGGAGGGTTGTTTTGCTGGTTAAGAGCGCCTCGGTGCTCTGGCTCGGGGTGTAGGACATTTCAGATGTTTAGTCGCACACCCCTTCACTTCACTTATGCCCCTGAAGAGACCGTTTTCCAAGACCTCGTCACTCCGTCAGGAATTGGGCAAAAATTTGGCAGGGAGGAGTGGGGGTGTTCTGCCACACACTGGCATGTCGCCCCTCTAGCTCAAACAAACAAAAATCAGAGGTACTATGTGCTTTAATCATCATAGTCCCTTGTGCTCACACATTCTCCACCTAAGCCAATCCAAGCCAGCCTCTCCACCTCAGCCAATTACAGCCAGCCTCTCCACCTCAGCCAATCACAGCCCACCTCTCCGTGGGCCCGCGGTGGAGGCTTTCAGCTTCAAGCTAGCCTGCGTCCAGACACACGGGTGTTTACCAGTCGCGTTTGACGACGCCGGGCTTTCTCTTTCACAGTCGCAGACCGCCTCCCTTTCTCTCTCTCTCTCTCTCTCTCTCTCTCTCTCTCCCTCCCTCCCTCTCTCTCTCTCTCTCCCTCCCTCTCTCTCTCTCTCTTCTCTCAGAGAGAACGCATGGCCTGGTGTTGCATTCAGAGATAACACCATTCATTCATTCCTTTCACCCTCTTTCCTCTTTCTTTCCTGCCTTCTGCCAACCAGCTCATAAAAGAAAAATCACTCTGCTGCTTTCACACTGCTTCTCCCTCAGAAAAGCTATTTCACTCTATGGCTTTTGTGTTCCTTGGAGAATTTACACACTAGATTACACTGAATTTTTCTCTCTCTCTCTCTCTCTCTCTGTCTCTCTCTCCCTCTATCTGTGTCTCTCTCTCTCTCTCTCTCTCTCTCTCTCTCGTTCACTCATTCGTAATTCCATCATGGACCCTTAACCTGAGGCTAAACATGCAATTAAATAAGAACAGCTTGCTGTATTCTCCATCTCTGCTGTTAGCTTTATACACACGTGCGTAAACACACACACACACACACACACACACACACAAACACACACACACACTCACACGAAGATGCAGGCTTAGCCTGTATTAATTACCGTTGCTCTTAATTGGACTGCTAAGAGCTTGACGCGAATTCGCGGAAACACACATGTTTATTTATTCTGTTCAGCATGTTGTTCTTTTCCTGTGTCTCCTCAGAAAGAGAGAAGTAGAAGGTCTTAAATGAATTCTGCCTTATTATTTCTGCAAACAGCCTTGCTCTCCCTCCCTCCCTCCCTCCCTCCCTCACTCACTTTTTCACTCTCTCTCCTTCTGTCTCTCTCTCACTCACTTTCTCACTCTCTCTCATTCACTCTCACTCTTCCTCTTGCTCTCATTCTCTCACACACGCTCTTTTGACCTTGCTTCTGAAATGTGCATGTTTGTGTGTAATTAGCCTATACACATCTGCTCCTTGTGTGCTGAGCATCAACCCACTCCCACCCCCCGAGCTGGTCACAACCAGCGCTCACTGTCCCCTTCACACTCTCATTATGCCCCGGTGTGTTCAGCCCTCCCTCCCTCTCTCTCTCCCCCTCTCCCCCGTCGGAGACCATATCGCCATCTTGGGTCCGACTCCTTGCCTCGACGACGGCCGCTTACGTGGAATGGGGCGGGTCACCGATCCTGTCCTCTGTAAGTCTTAGGGCCCTCACTGGCTGCAGCTCTCTCTGTCCTCACTGGGGACACTGCAGTGGTCCCTGTCCTGTTGCTAGGGGATGGGGCCACCAGAAGGTGTGTGTTCACAAATTCCCATATATCTGGCTGTGATTCATAACTGGTTTCCCTTCTGTGAAATAACAAAGGAACTCATTAGATTAGGACTCAGGTCAGGGTCCTCAAGCTCGTCTCTCTGGATCATTTCTAAATCTTTTGAGTTAATGCCATCAGAATTTGGGCTTAGTGCAAAGTCTTCAGGCTTAGTGTAAAGTAGAAAGCAAAAAAAAAAACAAAACCAAGATCAAAATACCACTCTTTGATGCGTGGATTGCATAAACCAGCTCCGGCTTATGTACCTCGGCCCGCCTACACCCCGTCGTGATTGGACGCTGCTGGTGTTTATCGATTTGCTGTTCGGCCTGTGGTCACACGACCACACGAGCGCTGGGATGAAAGCATGAGCCGTCTGAGCGATCCTTTTGTTTCCTCTATCCTCCCTATCGTTCTCTTTCTTTCCCCCAATAGTCCAATTTATTTGTATTGTCTCCAACCCCTCCCCCACCCGCCACTGCAGCCGGCCTGACCCACAGGTAACTGGCGCCATTACCATAGTGTGACCTTTCTGCCGGTTCCTCTGGGCCTCCCTCCGTCACGAGCAGCCCTCGCTCGTATGCTTGTGGAAGCCTGGAGGAGCCAAACCCAGCGGCGCTCCCCTTTTCCTACGTGGCCGCCGTGTTTGTCGGCATCGGAGCTGGGCTTTGTCACTAAACCAAAGTGGGTTTTGTGTTGCGTGTTTTTCTTCACAGACGTCATTCAAATCAATGTACAGAAATAAGGTGAAGTGTACACATGGCATAACAACCATAAGATAGACAGTGTTTAAAAGGATAAAGCTTAAAGACATATATAGAATGAAAAAAAATCGTTCTGTAGAATAAGCACCAAAGATATGTAAGGGAATTTCGCAAAAAGAAAAATTGTAAACACAAACGTAATTGAAGGTGCTGGAGAGCAGAAACATGGCTAAGGTTCTGGCACCTTTGAGACTCTGGGGTAGGAGCTGAAATCTGTTCCACTATGCTGATATCAGGCACTTCTGATTGACCAGGTCCTATTGATCTAAAAAATGTTGTAGTCTTCTAGCATTCTTCTGTTAAAGCCTGTGAAATGTGGTGTGTGTGTGTGTGTTTGTGTGTGTGTGTGTGTGTGTGTATGTATATGAGAGAGAGGATGTATGGATAGATGGATGGACTCTGTATTTGGAGAACCTGGGAGCTTTAATATGGTATAGCTTTATATTTCTTATAGTCCTGGTGAAGCGGTCTTCCTCTTTCAGCACTGTATTCCTGTAACCTGATATGTCAAACCTCCGTTGCCGTTTGATTTTTTTCTTAAATACACCACCCTCCCACATTCACCTCCCTTAATCCTTGTCATACTTGTACAGGAAGAGCTCGGGCGCTTTTGTAGATTAAACAAGCCTTGGGGTGAAGGAAGAACGAACGAAAAGACGGACGAGAGAACAGAACAGCTCTCAAAACGGAGCAGCACACGCGAACCCCCGAGTCCTTTTGGGTTTGTGGGGGGGGGGGGTTGGATGTCAGACCAATTAGAGCTAATGCAGGGCGACATGGGGAATCAGGGATAAGGGAATGGGGCCATAAGGCAGAGCAGAGAGGAAGGGGGAGACGTGAGGGGGTATAGGTGTATGATATCAGTTTGGGAGGGGGCACAGAGATAAAGTGAGAGGAAGAGGGTTTGAGAGAGGAGTTAAAATGCTTCATCTCATCTCTGTGTGCTGCAGGGGGCAGGGGGTAGGGGTGGGGCTTGGCAGGATGGAGCGGCCCGAAAGACATGTAGACTGAGACAGAGAGTGCGCTAATGTAAAGGAAAGGGGAGAGATGTGGCACTAGTGGAAGTTAGAGGGGAGAAATAGAGGACATGAAAGGTCGAGAGAGACCTGGTCGCTCTCAGCCTGCACCGCTGAGACCTCATCACACCTCTCCTCAGGGCACTCTACCCCTCTCTCTCCTCTTATCTCCATGTGTGCATGTAACTGTGCTGCTTCATTAGTACTTGTTTTCACCCTCGCCAGGAGGATTTAAATGAGCCATCATTCTGACCTTTATACACCTTTCTCTCTCTCCCCTCCACCTCGCCCCTCAGGCTCCAGAGCTCCGGTGGCGGGGTGCGGCCCAGGCGGGGCTGTTTGTGACATCACGCGAGAGCTGTTTGTCTCTTTTTAGTCATCCCCTTTTAGTTCATCCATCCATTTATTTATTTCCCGCGCCACGCGGCGGATGCTGGCGGTGTGCGCGGACGGCTGTTTTGTAGAAAGTAGATGGGAAGTGGGGGGGGGTGCGCTAGAGAATGCTAAACGCAAACGACCAGCCATTAGCGTGCCGCTGATGCTTCTGTTCTTTTGCGGAAACGCGTCTGCCGCTGTGAATACTGTAATTGAATCGACCGGGACCGCCTGTGATCGCCTATCCACTTGAAAGCCTAGACGTGCGTCGCTGTCCGACTGTGGCAGTAAGCTGTAACGTGTCGGCCAGTATCTCCACAAGTTCATATATCACGCGAAAACGCACACGGAGGTCTCCTTGACTAATACTTGAAACGTTTTTCTCTGGTTCTGTGCCTCAATCCGTAGCCCTTTTCTCCAAAGTCACGCGCTTGGTGAATATTTTGTTGTTATATTGCTTAGTCGCGGTTAAGTTGCACTGTGTTCGCTATATTTTCCCAAAAAATCGCTTGTAGATTTGAAATAAAACTCATTTGTATATTTTCATAGGATCAAGTGTGTGCCATTTCCCGTCAGGGATCTGGAAGATGATGCATGACTTTCTGAAGATTTGCTGACTTTAAACAGGATACGACTACGACGTGAGCGTACCGTTAGGCTAATTATTTTAAACAGGATACGACTACGACGTGAGCGTACCATTAGGCTTATCATTTTAACACGAAAACTCCTGTCAACATGGAGCGCTCGAGTCTCTCTCTCTCTCTCTCTCTCTCTCTCTCTCTCTCTCTCTCTCTCTCTCTCGTGCTTTTGTTTTAAACACGGCGGTTATTGTAGCACGGCAGACGTGCTAAATAAGGCGTTATATTTGTTCGTGTTTTGATTTGATGGTTTTCAGCCATGGTCTGCTCAAAACCCTTCGTGAAAAAAACATGCTTGAACTGTATAAGTAAGCTATAACCTAGAACTGGCTGTGACATTTTTAAATATAGATAATTCGCCTCCAGAACTGCGACGCTCAGTAGGGGAGCAGCTTGCTTATAAGATTCTATTTTCACTACTGATAACTGACAAGATATCTTTCTGTTCTCAGATTTTGAGTGCAGTCGTGAATAAATCACATTTTTGGCTTGCTGGTAAACTCGTCTGCTAGCCACGTGGAGGCCAAACCTGAAATCTAGTGTCCCCAAATGTTCTTAAACCGAGTGGTTCACAGACCTGGAGGCCCCCCTCTGACATGTGAACGCACAGGGTGGCCGTTGCGGACGGATGGGTGAAAGAGCGTCAAATGATAGCAAACGCCGTCGAAGGGGAGAGGGTGGGGATGTGGTGAGAGGGACTCCAGTGCACAGAGTCGAATTACTGCGGTTCACCGGCCCCCGAGGCCGGTGGCTCGACACAGTGTGTCCGTGACGCCGTTTGATGTTTAATTAAAGTTCAGATTGGGTATCATCCTCGGCCTCGGCGGCTGCGGGTGGCAGGCACGGCTCTGTAGCCAGGCATCAGGGAAGGGGGAGGGCGGGGGTCGCCTCAGGTGGACCAGGCGGGATTAGGGTCCTATCTGCATGGAGCACACGGATGGGCCTGGAGCTCAGCATGGCCGACCGAGCCCACGCCAGAAGGGGGTGGGAGATTGGGTTGAGGAAAGGCTGAGTCTGGAAAGATGTGTGTCTGAGTGCTGTGACAGAGAGCAACCCATAGCTGTTTACATTTCAAGTCAATCTGGGGTGTGTCTTAAGTGTGAGTGAGTGATTGATTTATTCTCAGCCTCACTAATGCATATGCACATGTTACTGGCTTGTCTAATCACCTGTCTTCCCTCTCTCTCTGTTTCTCTGTCTCTTGGCAGTGTGAGGAGGAGTGTGAGTCCCATGTTGCACTAGGAGTGTGTGTGTGTGTGAGATGCTGGCCTGTTTGCCAGGGCCAGGTGACTTCTCCCTCCAGCTTCTTCCCCACTCGCAGATGAACACTGGACTTCAGAAATGTGAGTACCAGCACACACACATGCCCAGATGCAATATTCAACCAGTTTTTAGGGCGACATTACACAGTCCAATGTTGGCCTATTGAATTGGCATAATATCAATAAAATAGGTGTACCATGAAACACTCAGGATCAAAACTGGCATCTAACATGAATGTGTACCGCCCACACCGAGAGCTGCTCTGCGCCAGCATTCGAGTACAGATGCCGTTGCTAATTGTCTGTGAGATATATGAAAATCATCATGTCTGTGGCAACAAAAACATTTTAATCATTATGAGCTATTGATATCCTGCACGAGTTAGTGGTCTGAAACCCAGTTGTCTGAGGCAAAGATACCCACCATTAACCCCAGTAAGAGGCCAGACACCCCCTTTCCACTGGAATTTGTTTTCTTACAAAGCACTTAAACAACTGTTTTCATTTTTACTTATCTAACGTGATAAACTACAATCGACCCAGCTATAAACGTTCTCAGGCTTGTTTTCAACACTGGGCTTATAGAAGCTAATCGAACTCTGCTGTG
The DNA here is from genome assembly GCA_025802075.1 of Tenebrosternarchus preto. Lineage (NCBI taxonomy): Eukaryota > Metazoa > Chordata > Actinopteri > Gymnotiformes > Apteronotidae > Tenebrosternarchus > Tenebrosternarchus preto. The sequence goes on along the minus strand of JAOYMR010000002.1, from coordinate 9,602,468 downwards.
ATGATGCGACCAGCGCAGTACGACGATGTCATAGTGCGCCTGATGTCGTAAGCGACCTGGAGCTTCGCACGATGACACCGTGCGGTCCAGGTGGATTTTAGTCAGCTGGAGGTACTCTGGAACACGGGTCCGCTTACATCGAGCCACTGACTCTCACGCTGAGTTCTCACGACATTTGGCAGTGCTGGCGCCAGCCTCACAATAGCAAAAGCAAACAGGATTTTGGTTTGGTATCAAAAAAACAAACAAATGAATAACGAACGGAGAAAACAGTTCCACATTTTTTGTAGCAGGGGGTGGTGGTGAAGAGACGTCCACAATGTTCTATCAGGAGTTGACAGAATGCATTTATTTAATCTTCGTTGTTTACTTTGTTTAAGTTTGTGGTGTCGTGCGGTGGGGGAGGAATTAGTTAGACAGCAGGTGGAATTGGAGATAACTAACACTGGTAGAAATGGAGTAGAAAATGTACAGTTGGTGATGGTCTTTGTTTTTCATATGAATGGAGGAGGCACATATCTCCCCATCTGTGTACAATGATGTCAGCACTGGGGGCAATAATCCCGTATTTGGCATTCTGGAGTGTCCCAGACAAGAGCTGGAGGTAGAAATGAAGGGCCCCCGCGTTCCTGCCCCTGTCCGGCACCCTGCGGTCCTCAGGGCCCCTAGCCAGGGGCCTCAGCTTCACCCGAGCCGCAGCTGACTTCGCACCCTGCAGCAAGCGGAACTGTCTTTAACTTCACACCCGTCAGCCCTACCCTCCTTCTCATCACAAGCGCTCGCATGGACACGCAGGCAGGCAACACCCTGCTGTCCATCCAGCCTGTCCTTTACAATGATGTCGAGTGCTCAGCGAAATTAGGTGCTGTTGTTCTGTGGCGCAGCGGGAGAGCAGCAGCCATCAACTCCAACCTCCATCACCTCCACACACAGAGAACACCTGCTGCTGCCCTGCAGACAGCCATCCTTCCATCTCCCTCCCTCCCGCTATCTCTCTCTCCTTCCCTCTCTCTCTCGCTCTCTCTCCCCCTCTCTCTCTGCCTCACTCACTCACTCACCCTCGCTCTGGTCTTTGAGAAGCGGACAAATGTGGGCGGCTGGTGTCACCAGACCTGACATGCCATAAGATTGGCAGGAGAGCTATTTAGTGAGGAAATGTCAGGGGCCATTTTGTTTAGTCAACAGCCCACAACAAAGAGAAAGGGGGAGAGAGGAGGTTACTTTGCTCAATAAAGGAAGGACAAGCTCATCCAACTAAAACTAAAAGGCCTGCAGCTGGATTCGCAGTTTGATTCCCAGCCGTACAATGCACTATCCGCGGCCGCCCTGGAATAATCCTCATATTTGGGAAAGCAGACAGCGTGTTAATTACTCACAAGGGAAACCTTCCCCTTGTCACTCCTCTCCTCCATCTCCTCCCACCTCATCTCTCTCTCTCTCTCTCTCTCTCTCTCTCTCTCCCTGAGACACCTTTGCCCCATTTGTCTGTCTGTCTGTCTCTCTTGCATGCCCCCCTGTAGAGCAGCTCCCCTGGGGAAGGCTGGCTGGTGATAATGAGGATTCAATCTCGTTAGGATGACAAAACCCGGTTAGACAGACAGACACACAGACAGGGGCAGTGACGTGCGAGCCGTCAAGTGGCGGTGCCGACACTGCTCTTGGCTCAGCGAGGGCGGGGCAGGGGGTGGGGGGGTGGGGGGACAAGTCAGAAGGGCAAATGGCGACTTGGGGAGGGCAGTGAAACACCCAGACGGCACAGGAACAGGGCGTGCCATGCCACAGCTCCACACGCCCTCAGCCTTGTCCCTCCACACCCCCCCCACCCCCCCTGTCCTCCTGTGTCCTGTGGAGACTGAGCAATCTCCAGAGGTTTCACTCACTGTGGAATTGCACAAGCAGTCAGAGCTTGACCCACTTCTGGGCTTTATTTGTCAGGCGCACGGTGCCTCTCCTTGTCTTGCTATTTGTCTCTCTCTTTCTCTCTCTCTCTCTCTCTGGTTCTTTTTCCGCTCTCTCTTTTAACACAAGTACTTTCTCATTCTGTTCCTCCCCCTCCTTAAGCCCCCCCTCCCCCCTCTGCCGTGTGATTTGAGAATAGCAGTAATCACACAAGCCCCAGGAGCCCCCATTAACCGGCATGCAGAGCTGTTCCCCTGCCATTGTCAGTCTCCGCTCCTTCAGCCCAGCTTCCTGCCCTCCCACCGAACGCATCGGCCCTATCCGGCACTCCTGCTTTGGCTGCTTTTGCCTGATCAAGAGGTCGGTCATCACTCGCTTATGCCTGCTGTTTAAGGGGGGGGGGGGGGACGACTCTTTCCTGGACAGAACGGCCGTCTCGCCCTTGCACCTTTGTGTCCCCCTAGCCAGGGCTCCTGCAGGCTTTAAAAGAGTGGAAAGAGAGAAAGAGTGAATCACATGACACTGAGAGCAAGCGAGAGTGACAGAGAGACTGGCAGAGGTTGTTCAGACAGAACTTGATGCCTCTTTTCATTAGCATACGACCTCGAAAACGTGAGGACCAGTTAATCCTCACGCGTTTAGGAAGAGCTGGTTTGCTCCCGTTTTTTCTTGTTCTGTTTTCCCTTTCTCTCTCTGTCTTCTCCCCATCACTCTTGCAGCTCTTTCTTGTGTCTGTGCTTTCCCATGTGCCCTGTGCCCATATGTGTTCTGCAAACATCTGGAACATTGCGGGAAACGCAAGACTAGAAATGTGCGTGCGTGTGTGTGTGTGTGTGTGTGTGTGTGTGTGTGTGTGTGTGTTTGGCTCTGTCATGGGAGAAGCGCCTTTATCCTCACCTGGGCCCAGCTGCTGCTCCCCATAGCAACCAGCAGTCCAAGAGGCTTTCGAACATGAGCTGAGGTGTTTACATGTGCACCGCTGTTGTGTTCGTCCATGAGCCTGGAGCTCGCAGTGCCTTCATTCATATTCATATCTAGAAAAGGGGTGGGGGTGACCTCAGGGGGGTTTGCAGCAGCCACTTTACCTCATGGCTGACAATAATTACTGCTCATGGAAGATCCCTCAGGATGACATACTGCTCAAGACTGTCCATGCATGTGACCCACTCTGGTGTCTGGGGCTCCACCCCCCCCTCAACGCCCCCTCACACCCCTGCTGCAGTGATGCCCACACCAGCCTGACCTCCACACCAGCCACTGGCCTCACTGATGGAGATCCAACTTTATTAGGTGTCCACCCACGCAGAGCCGTGGCAGGTTTTCTGACCCTGGCTCTTTTTGTAGGGTTTTTCCCCCGTCACTTATCAGGTTTGTGTGTTTCCGTCTCTCCTCATCTCTGTGCGGTCTGGTATAGACAGGCAGGGTTGTCCGTGCCAATCCAGATGGTCGGAAGTGCTTGGGTGGCTGAAGACTGGCTTGGCAAATTGCTCTAATGCGCACCTCTGAGACCCGGCCGACCGGCAAGAATGTTTTTGCTGCATACTTGGAGCAGTTTGCTCCACTGAGTGTCTGTGCCGAGCCTCAGTACAATGTGACGCCAAGCTGCTCTCAGATCAGCAGAAACAGGACACTCACAGCCTCAGGATATGACCTGAGCAAGAACTATCTCCTCTCTTTCTCTATCTCTCTCTTGCCTCTTCACTCTCTCCCCATGTCTCCCTCACTTCCCTCTTTCCCTCCTTCTCTTTCTCTATTTCTGTCTCTTTCCTGCCTCTTCCCTTCTCTCTTTCACTCCTTTTGTCTCTCTCTTTCTCTCCCTCTCCCCAAAGTTCCTGAGTGCAGTAGTTGACAGTATTGACAGTCAGTGGTCTGGTCAGTGTGGTCACTCTGTTTGCACCATCTCTGTTTGCCATTCATATAAAAGAAGCTGAGGAGAGCAGGGGGAGGGTGTGTGTGTGTGTGTGTGTGTGTGTGTGTGCGTGCGCGTATTGGAGGAGGTGCTGTGGAGAAAAAGGACAGAGAACAAGAGGAGAACATCACAATTCCACAACAGACTGCCTCAGGGCCTGCTCTGTCTGAGGGGGAGTGAAATGAACTCACTTTTGTCATCGATGCATTGAATCTCCTCTTCCTCCTCCTCCTCCTCCTCCTCCTCCTCCTCCTGAGCTGTCTCCTGTGGAATGGCCAGTCAGTGCGTGCGAGGTGAGCGAGCGCTGGCGCTGCACTGGAGCGCCCTCACTGCCCCTGGGGTCCCCACACTCACAGCAGCCAGCAGAGAGAGAGAGAGAGAGAGAGAGAATGTGTGTGTGTGTGTGTGTGTGTGTGTGTGTGTGTGTGTGTGGGAAGGATCGGTCCTGGATCAGAGTGGCAGGGAAGTGCAGGTGGGTGCACATCAGAAGCCCTCTCATCCTCTCCTTCTCTCTGTCTCTCTCTCAGTCTCTCTCTGCTCTCTCTCCCCTCGAATGATGAAAGCTTGTTTTATACAAAGACTCCCTTTCAGCCACCAGACAGCAGTTTCACAGAGAAACGCTTATCATCGTCAAATTCTCTCTGTCTTCCTCTCCCTCACGTCTTTTCCTCTCACCCCC
>JAOYMR010000002.1:9581519-9597881 GCA_025802075.1 Tenebrosternarchus preto | reverse complement strand
TGTGTCCTTGAGAGGAAGAGAACGTATTTGTATGTGTTTTTGCAAGTGTGTGTGTGTGTGTGTGTGTGTGTGTGTGTATGTGTGTGTGTGTGTGTGTGTGTGTGTGTGTGTGTGTGTGTGAACGCGTGCATGTGTGTGTGTGTGAGTGTACGCGTGCATGCGTATGTGTGTGTGTATATCTGCGTGCGTGTGTGTCAAATCCTTTTCAGGAAATGTGTCTGTTCGTTCCTCCAGCCGCTAATAAATGTAGAATTAATTGGCCAGAAGTTGCTATGGCTCCCACCATCCCGTCTAATAAATGCAGCTGATTATGGCCTTTTATGCGAACTTCTACCTTCAATTATGGAATGCCATCACATCTCTTCTCGTTCTCTCCTTTACAAGGTCGCATCCCAATTAAACGTTGTACGCTGGCGACAAGCGAAGACTAAGCCTGGAGTTCTTTTTGCTCTTCCCTTTTAAACGGACTGCAGGGCCACCTTTACCTTTTCCTATGTGTTGACACCGAGCCATGAGGAAGGAGGAGAGAGGGAGCACTCCCCGAATGACGCGTCTCCTTCAGGGCCGGGGCTGGGGGAAGGGGGAGGGGCCTGTCTCCTGGAGGGGGTTAAGAGGTTTTAGTGACCCGACAGCCCTTCTGGCCACGTACTTCAAGTCTGTGTGTCGTGCATGTGTGTGTGAGCTCAGCGGGGTGTCGGGTTTGACAGGATCTGGTTTCGTGCACTACAGTAGTGATATTCAGGTGACGAATATAGAGGCAGAGCCCAAATGGAATCGACTCTCCCATTTGGGGAAGGGAGAGGGCCAACCCAAGTCGCTTGTTCTGAGCAAGTCAGATAGATGGGAGAGGGTTTATTGACCTTTTACAAATGGTGTGTGCCACCAATCGGTATTAGTCTCTCCTCAGTTCCACAGGGAGCACAGATCTAGAGGAAATCACAACTGCGATTTTCTTGCCTTTACACACACTTTAAGAGCTAGTCCACACTAACATGGAGAAATTTGAAAGTGCCATTTTTGTGTTTGGTACAGCATTTTCTGGAACTTTCCTGTCTCCAATTAAGACACAGAAGCAAGGATAAAAAAGGCCTATGGTGAGCATGAGCGAGCCTCTGACCTTTTGACTCCTGTGTCATTTCCGCCGTGCTACTTTGTTTACATGCTGCAGGCGCGTGTAAGGGTAGAAGCCCACACTTCAAGAAAACAGGCGCCGCCATTTTGGAACTATAGGGGTCACATGATTAGCTTACATCAGTGAGCAGATTTGAAAGCATGTTTTCAGTGGAGATTTAGTGTGGAAGAATGGGCCAAAATTACAAACACAGGTGTGTGTTCCAGCTGATCCGTGTTTGTGTGGACTAGGCCTAAAACCTGCCTCCAACCCAAACCCCCAGGTTCCCAGCTTTCAGACAGAAACACATACACACACATACATACACACACACACACACACACACACACACACACACACAAACACGCCCGCAGAGATGATTGACATGAGCAGTTTTAAATACTGTGGAACAGATGCACTTGCCAGGCATTAATGTGTCTGGCAGAGTGCTGATTGGTGCTTGGAGTGCTTTGTGCTGTGAGCGTGCGTGCGTATGTTTGTGCGTGCGTGTGTGTGTGCGTGCGTGTGTGTGTGCGTATGTGTGTGTGTGTGTGTGTGAAAAATCTATCCATGCTGCACAGGAAATGTCACCTGTGGTGTTGATGGAGAGGAAGTGTGGTGGTGGAACGTTCACCTGCTTCTAGTGTGCGGGGCCTTGTGTGTGTGTTATTGTGTGTGTGTGTTTCAGAGACACACCTTGCAGTACACTTGCGTCAATACAAGATTTTCGCTCTTCAAACACCCATAGCACTGCATTATTAAGTCATTAGGAGGAGGCTGTTCTGCCCCACATGCCGAAAAACACAATCTGCATGATCAACAGATACACTGAATAGCATTAGCATCACATGGCCATCAGAAGCCATTCAAACACTGCTTGCACAATGAGTTGATTTCCTAATAAAACTGCAGGCTCTTGCACCCTGGTCTCCAGACTATATATATGGGTAACAAATGCACTTACTTCAGTGAGTTCCAGGCACCGGTCTCTATTCTCACCAGAGTCTATTCTCACCGACAGAAAAGGTTTCCTCCCAGCTGAAGAGCCTGTAACAGTCTCTTACCCTTCACCTATTCTGCAGAGATGAGAGCTCTCTCACTTTCCTCTCTCTCTCTCTCCCTCTCTCTCGCCCCCCCCCACCCCTGTTCCCTGGTTTGGTCTTTATCTCCTGAATGTCATGGGCCTTTTGTGGCGCCGCTGACACTGGGAACGTGAGAATGTCGGGGCAGTTGGGTTCCGCTCCTCTCCGGTGTCCCTCTCTGCTCCGGTTTCGTCCGATTCTGTTCAGCCAGGCCCGGATGAGCTGCCCGCTCACCCCTCTCTGTCTCTCCACGGCTGCATCCCCTGCCATGGCTGCCAGCTGATGGCGTCACTACAATCGTCAGATCCTGTGTTCATTCGTCTTCTTTTTCTCTTTCTCCTTCTCTTTCTCTCTATCCTGTTTCTGCTGTATCTGCCTCTCTCTTATTTATATATATGTGTGTGTGTGTGTGTGTGTGTGTGTATATATATATCACTCTCCCTCTGTCTTTTTCTCTCTCTCCTTCCCCCCCCCTCTCTCTCTCTCTCTCTCTCTCTCCCTCTCTCTCTCTCTCTCTCTCTCTCTCTAGGGGACACTACACGGAGGATGAGATCAGTTCAGTACCCCACCCCTGCCGAGCTGGACGCGTATGCTAAGAAGGTCGCCAACAGCCCGCTCACCATCAAGATCTTCCCCAACAGCGTGAAGGTCCCGCAGCGCAGTCACGTGCGCCGCACCGTCAACGGCCTGGACACGGGCGTCCCGCCTCGGTACAGCCCCTACCCCCCGTCCCAGCCCACCGCCAAGGCCGGCCTCCTTGCCATCGTCAAAGCACCCGCCGTCAAGGGCGTCATCAAGGATTTTGCCGGCACGCGGGCGCGCTCACACCCACACCCCGAGGCGAGCATGAGCGGCCCCGGGGGTCCGTACGGCCCGCCTCCGCCATCGGCCGCCTCCGCCAGCACTTTAGCCCTGCAGCATGGGCCGCAGCCGCCTGCCGGCCCGCCGCCGCTCCAGCAGGGACTCGCCCCGCACGCACAGCCACTCCAGCCCCAGCAGGCTGGAGCGCCGCCGCACCCGGGGTTCAGGCACCACCCCCCCGCAGCCGCCGCCCAGCACCCTCAGGGCCTGGGCAGGACGCAGCCGCTCTCGCACGCCCCCACCCTGGGCCACGCCGGCCCGCCGCCTCCTCCGCCGACGCACCTGCTCCAGCAGCAGCAGCAGCACCCGCCACACCTCCAGCAGCCGCCCCCACCACCGGGCCTGCAGGGCGGAGCCAGGAAGCTCCTGGACGCCGACGCCCCGCCCAACGTGACCGTGTCTACCTCAACCATCCCGCTCTCCATGGCCGGCGCCCTGCAGCAGGGACGCCCCGCCGACCTGAGCAGCATCGTGCACCAGATCAACCAGTTCTGCCAGGCGCGGGCCCAGGGTGCCGGAGCCACGTCCGTGTGCGAGGGCCAGATCGCCAACCCCAGCCCCATCAGCCGCAGCCTGCTCATCAACGCCAGCTCCAGGGTGGCGGTCCACGGCGGGCACCCCTCCGGCCCGCCCCCGGGACTCGCCCACCCCTCCTGCGCCATCGGCGCCCCGGACAAAGCGGCCGTGCCCGGCGCCGGCCCCCCGCACGCCATGGGTGCCATGAGCCACATGGCCGTTTATCACAGCGAGGTGAAGCAGCAGCCGCACCATGCGTCGCTCCTTCAGCACCCCCACCCGCAGCACCAGAACCACCAACAGCACCCAGGCCGCCACCATCACCACCACCAACACCACCATCACCACCCGCAGCAGCAGCAGCAGCAGCAGATGAGGCCGTGGGGACAACACCAGCTCGCCCACCTGCAACATATCGCCGATGGCGCCGGGCACCCGTGCAAACCCCCTCCCCGGGACGCCGGCTACCCCTGCAAGGGCATGAACTATCCCCCAGAGCTGTGCATGGGGCAGCCTTACACCCTCAAGCCCCCCGTGGACAAGCCCACACCCTCCCCACCCGTAGTCAGCAACAACAACCACAACGGCATGCCAGCCGGCCCTGTGGCGCACTACACCAACGGGCAGTACTACCATCAGCCGCCTGTGTGGGGCAGCATACTGCCCACGCCCAACAGTGACAGCTCGGGCTCGCAGGAGCTGCCAGTGCCATTCCACAGCAGTGCAGGCGGCGCCAACCCCTCCGCAGGGGTGGACTGCACCCCCGTGGGAGGAACAGCCCATTACCGGCCGGCGGGGGGAGCCACCACCGGGCAGACTAATCTGATGCAAACGGCGGATTACATGGGAGGGGACTTCCAGACGCCTTGCTTCCGAGATCAAAATCTGAGCCTGATGGGGAAGATGCACAGGCCGCCCCCAATGGGAAGGGTGGTGGCTCCTCCCTCCGAGGCCCACGGCCAGCACCCAGGGTACAGATAAGCTCCGACAGGCCTCGCCGCACTCTCACATACTCTACACGCTCTCTGTCTTAAAACGGATACAACTTAACATGTGCAGAAGAATTCAAACAAATTTGCGTGAAAAAAAAATCCAGTAACATCAGAAAAAAAAAAGATATTTAAGAAGAACTCAAACACATCTAACACAGTGTTCTCGCTATTGGTTTTTTTTTTTTTCTTCCTTTAAATCATCAGTCTTGCAAGTGATCAATTGTTTTTTTTGTTGTTGTTGTTTTTTACGGAGTGCTTCGATGAGGCACTTTAACGATTGGTTTCAGTAGTTTCCCCCAAATGCTTCTTTTTCTCTGTCTCTTCAGTTTTACTGATTTCTTTTTCCATCACTATTCCTTACAGTTATGACAAGTATCTTCTGAGACGTGCAAACAGTGTGAATTGGGATAATGAGGAATAATATGGAGAGCGATCAGCCTAAGCTCTGCTAGCATCCAGCTCCCTTGCCCGGTTCTGCTGGACAAACTTGGTAACGCGCTCGTCGTCGGGGACGACGTTTGGCTTCGTTTCGCTATTCCGTTGTTTCCGTTTCTTTATTTATATTTATGACCCGTGCAAGATTAAAACTGGATGCCAGAGGCTTGGTGTGAGCTTGCCCTGGCGATTACAGAGCAGAGGAGGTGCATCAGTGTGGAAGCACGTGTGTTCATCTAGGCCTGGCTGGGGGGGGGGGTTAAATGATGGAAGCAAAACGTCCCTCTTGCAGTCCGAAATGCTGCGGAAAAAAAAAATCGGCTGTGCGTTAAACCTCTCGAGCTCCTTAGATCGATGAAGTTGGCAGCATGATTGTGGATTTATATTTTCTTAAAAAGCTGTTTCTGGATGCTTAAAAAAAAAAAAAAAAGCTGCAAGATGTTGAGCTTCAAGGGGTGCCATTGTACTTCTGTTTCATTTACTTAAGATATGAAAACGTATTACTTGAATCATAGGTGTGGGCTGTTAGATTAGCTTGTATTAAAGTTAGCAGGACTAAACATACTACTGGAGAAGATTGTGTGGCGTGGATTTGTTACCAATATCATTTAGAAACTAAACTATGAACCAAATTGCGATTGACATGATTTGATCCTGCATTTTTGTCATGTATCTGTTGAAATAACTTCAGTTAGGAGTTGCTACTGATACTCTAATGTGCTTGAATAGACCAAATTGATCACTTGCAAGATCACTTGTGGGTAAATCAAGGAGGACTTTTTTTAAAAGTCAAGGGTGAAACAGCAGATGAGTTGTTTATTGTACACTGGCTAATCTGCTATACTACTGTAACTTTAAGAAGTGTAATGATTGTGTGAATGTTGGATGGTTGTGGGAATGGTTTCCAAGGACTTTTGTGATTGAGCGCACGCGTGTGTGTGGGTGTGTGTGGGTGTGGGTGTGGGTGGGTGTATTCACCCACGCCCACTTTCTGCTTGCCTCCCTCTGGAACAGCCCTTATAAAGCCTTAAGTATTTGGTCCCTGGACTTTCCTTTTAAAACAAGCATGGTTATTATGAAACCTATAATAATGATAATTATGAAACAACAACAAATAGACTATAAAGGAACAGCAATTTTTCCTTGTTTATTTTTATTAACTAAAGCTTTTGTTGAATAGAAAAGCAATTCCTTAGAATTACAATGAAAATGAAGAAAAAAAAAAGTATTTTATCGTAATTATGTTTTATAGCTATGTGTAGTTCTGGGCTGTAACAGAAATCTTTTTATTCCAAGTTTCAAAGCTTCAGTTTTGCAATTTGTGACTATTTATAATTATGAACTTGATTTTTTTTTCTTGTTATTTAATTTTTTCTCCTTGTTTTTTTATGTTTTTTTTTGTTGTTGTTGTTGTTGTTTGGTTTTTTGTTTGTTTGGTTTCTTTTTTTGCTATAGCTGTGAAATGAAGGAAAGGCTCTAGGGGCCTTTCTTATATCTGTCACTCTGTGGCTGTTGAGTGAATGAGCGAAATCTACAAAGAGTGCGTGAGAGTTGTGCTACTCTTTTTGTAATATTGTAATAATAAAATAAAGTTCTAATTTATGCTTTGAAATTCGCCTGCATCTTTTTACGATAACTTCACATTTCCGATCTAGCACGAAGCTCTTGTTTCTGCGTTGCGCACCTCTAAGCAAGCGAGTGTTCTCCTACAGGTCTTACCTGGTTTCAGTATCGTGCCCCAAGATGTTTCTCAAGCAGGTGCAGCCATCGAGATGTGAACCTTGTTCTGCAAGCCGCTTTGAAGTGGATTTACTTTTTCTTATAATGTGATCTGACTGGGAGTTGATGCTCACCTGAAGTGCTCCAATCCACTGAGCTGGACTCGGGCGGTTCAAAGTCATAAACAGTTACTATGACTGAAAACCTTAATAAACAGTTTGGAGGTTAAAAAAAGTTATAAATGAGCATGAAGCTCACGGTGGCGTGTTTGTAACTACGTCATCTTAAGAAATTAAAATAACACCTCTCGGAGTATGAGGGTTAATTTCTTTACACTAGTACCCTTTAAAGTTTGACGTGCATATCTAGAGTACATCATTTTTCATAATTTTACCCATTTAAAATTGCTGCTTTTTTCTGTAGTGTTCTGACAGGCCACATTCGCTGGTTGTTTTATCGGCGTATTACAGTCCTTTTGCGTTGATTGTTACTTGGCTAGTTAGCATTAATGCGGACTAATTGTCCACCCTTAATGATGAAGAATTGCCGTGCGACCGCTGCCTTTCGTCCGTGCTTCTTGCACAACCTTGGCGCAAGGTCACCTGGATCTTTTTTTTAACCCTTCTGGTGCCTTAAGTAATGTTTTGTTGTGTCTAAGTAGATGTTCTAAGTAGTTTGTTAAGTGTCTAAGTAGATGTTTTCGACTTCAACTTCAGTGTTCTTTGTAACGAGTATCTTTAACACAGTGGATAACCGGATTTCACCTAAAGCTGAGAGAGAAATATATCATTTGTTACTCTTAGATTACAATGATATTTGATATTCTGTTAATGCAGTCTTTTAAATAAAAGTCTTCGTAATGTGGCATAATTAAGGCTGAGTCAGGCCCATGCATTCAATTAAAGAAATTGTTAAGCATAAAATGTTCTAAGCAATCTCGCGGGATATCTCGGATAATAAGAAGATCACTCATGGTTTTAAAAAGTGACCGGAGTCGAGGCGTACTCTATTTAATTCTCTAATGGAGGTCTGAAAAGCACACTAAACTGTCAACAAGCAGTGAGTGACTGGGGGAAACGGCTCTCTTCAGCAGCACTACTTTTAGCAACCCTCGCTGCTTCTCTGCGACAGCTGGCGTCCAAATGGATGATTGCGTCAATTTTATTCAATAGGGCCATATATCAAAGCGCGCCGGAGCGACACAGCGCCAGGAAGTACCGCAGACGGGGCAGCTTTGAAGGAGCCCCGCTCGGAATGGGCAAGTTGTCGTGGATTTGAGCCGTCTGGCGCGCATGGAAATTTGAGTTACATAAAGAGTATACACAACGGGACGTCCGCGACCTGGGTACAGCGCGTGAGGCTCGGCGAGAACTGCACCGGGGATATGACCCATGACTGAACTTCGAGAGGGGAGCTTTAATGAGTCCGTCAGGACACAAATTGAAGGCCGAATAATGTCACGATAAAGTGATCTTAAGTATTACCTGTGTGACAGATGGTGTATACATTGCACTCTTATAGGTTACCATCACGTACAAGAAACTGACAAATAAAAGTGGTATCACAAAAGCTGCTTGGTTGATAGGGAAGCTTGAAAAGACACAAAAAACATCCATTATGTTGTCTTCAACTCGCTTGGGGTCCTTTATAGAGAACTGATTCCAACTTGTCTCTAGTTTCAAGCAGCTGCTCAACGTTTGTGGTGATAAACCTCACTACCCGCCGCACAGTAAGAGGGAAGTATGATCAAAACAACAACACTTTAAAGTGTGTGTGTAATGTGTAATATATTCACACACACACTGGGGATCAAAATTAGAGAACACACAATAATTTCCTAAATGTCAAGGTCATTGTGTAGTCTTATGTATGTGTAGTCTTATATAAGTCTTATAAAATTATCCTAACAGGAGTGAAATAGCAGTTTTAGAGAACACTTTCAGATACCTGCAAGTTATTGGTGTTAGTCTGGCACCTGGCGCTAATTTCCTTAATTATCTGACAAACCCTATTTAACTGGCAGCCTAACTTTCCAGTTTTCACTGACTTTGCAAAAATGGTGAGCCGATCCAAAGTGACTGAAACTTTCTGGCAGCAGGTTGTTCAGATGAAGGCCAAAGGGGTGACCCTATCAGCCATAGCAAGAGAAGTTGGTTGTTCCAAGTCTGTGATTTATAGAATACTGCATCCTTACAACATCAGAAATTCATTCAAGTCCCCCAAGAAGGCTGGTCGCCCACGAAAGACAAATGCAAGAGAGGACAAGGTAATGCGCAGAATCTCCATGGGTAATCAGTTCAACACAGCAGCTTGAATCGCTCGCCAGTGCAGTACTGAACAGGGTAAGGATCTGTCTTGTCATACAGTGTCTTGACGTTTAAGAGCATTTGGACTGAAAGCCCACTCTGTAGTGACCAAACCCCTCATTAGTAGAAAGGATAAAAAAGCTAGACTCACTTTTGCTGAGGAGCATGTTGTGTAGACAGAGAAGTGGTCCAGAGTTCATTTTAGTGATGAAAGCAAGTTTAATTTATTTGAGGCAGATTGGAAACATTATGTTCCTCGACAAACTGGGCAAAGACTGAACCCAAAGTGTGTAAAGAAGTCAGTGAAAGGTGGAGGAGGAAGTGTCATGATTTGGGAAATGTTTTTGGCAGCAGGAGTTGGACCTCTCATACAGCTACATGGAAGAATGAATGCAAGTGTGAATCAGAACCTTCTTCAACAACACATGGTTCCTTCCTTGCATTCATCACTCAATCAGCCAGCAATTTCCATGCAGGACAATGCCCCCTGTCACACAGCAAAACAGGTAAAGCAGTTCCTTGAAACTGAAAACATTGAAACAGTGAAATGGCCAGCCTAGAGTCCTGATCTAAACCCAATAGAAAACCACTGGAAAATCCTTGGTGACAAAGTTAAGGCCAAGAAACCCACAACAGTCACAGAACTGTAAAAGAGACTGGAAGAAGAGTGGACCAAAATCACACCACAGCGCTGTGAGAGACTAGTGATGTCCTGTGGCCACAGATGTGCTGAAGTCATTCAAAGCAAAGACCTGTACACTTCCTACTGATTACTGACTGTTGTAACCTTCAGAAAATGTAGTTGTAATATTTCTCTGTGCTACAGTTTCATATTGATATACTTTGGTTATTTTGTAAAAACACTGTTCTAGTGGCGTGGTGTACCCCTTACAAAAATGTTCATCAGTGTAGCTTACATTATTTCTGAAAAAATCAAGTGTTCATACATTGTTCATCACACACATACACACACACACACATATAACAAATAAAGTCAGGTTACTTTATTGGAACGAATAATTTTTTTCCCCTCAGAAAATTGGTAGATATTTATTGTATGTATTATATGTTAAATATATATGACTCTTCACTGACTGTTACACTGCAGGCTTTTTCAGCACCTGGAGATCTGCTCCTTTAGTTTCAAATCAATCATCAAAAACTACTGAATATTACTACCAGGTGCTGGACTAGAATTTGGCTGTTCTGGACACAGCAGAGTTGGTCACATGTCTTTCAGATCCTCCATCTGAATCCGGGCCTAGGACGGCCCTCCTCAAGTTCTTGTGTGTGGGTGGGCGGGGCGCTACTCCGTCAGACGGAGTCAGTTGCCAGGGGGCTGATCTCATGCTGTTCGTTGCTGATGCGGGTGTTTTGCCGCTTCCGGCTGAGGTCCCTCAGAAATCCACGCCAGCTGTTCTCTGGACGGGGCGACACATGTCATGAGCGTCATGCATTTCACTCTGTAAACATAACGCATTTTTTTTTCAGAGCTGGTCGGACTTTCAAGTACATCTCATTCTAAACGTCTGAACGTTAAAGACGTGGCGATTGTATGCCTCTCGCTCCCCCCCAACGCCTCGTTTCCGTCACCTGCTTTATATTCCGGGCCGAGACTCATTTCGGAGCAGTGTGTAAATTTTTTTTTTTTTCTTTGTCCAGTACCTCTCTGAGGCCTGACAGGCAAGGCTGGGATCCTGCTGAAGTTCCCAGGATCCTCGTTGATGATGCCCAGGTTGCGGTTCCATTTGTTCCAGTTGACTTCTTCCACTCTGCAGCAAACACACACACGGTGACGCATGTTCCAATGACTGCCTGCCAGATCTTACAGCATTCTGCTTGGTGGTAAATGCTGATCCGTGGACCATGAGACTATATTATGTTGAGGGAGAAAGTGTGTCTGCGTTCACTCAAGCAGCTACACTCTAATATCAAAGTGCCAGTAGACAGCAGCTGTTTTTCAATAGTGGGTCTGCACATACACAAAAGCAACTGATCAATAATACATACTCGAATGGTATATGAAATACAGCGAGGACTGCTGGGACTAAGAACCTTTGAATCTTTACTCTACCAACTCTATTGCTTTTACATCTTAGTAGAATCTTCAACTGATCAGTTTGTCTTCCAATCCAATCCAATTTTATTTATATAGCACTTTAAAACAACAACAAGTCTTCAAATAAGGAGCTTTATTTTTTCATTATGGTTTGCTAATTTTGTTTTTTTTATGTAACATTTCCAATAAGTTGTCGCAGAAGATTAAGTAGGAAAACCCATCTCTAAGAAATGAGCTGTAAGGCAAGGGGCAAGAGAGACGGTGTTGTGAACAATGGCCTCAGTGAAATATTTGTTTAGCAATTGTTGAAATGCTAATTTTCAGTAAAAATTGTACAAATTGGAAAATTGTACAATTTCAGTCTACTTAAAGTATTGCTTGCTGTGGCTTCCAATGTGTTTGGGTGGAGCTGCAGTAGAGTACTCCACCCAGGTAGGTGTATGCAGTAGAGTACTCCACCCAGGCAAGCACTTGCAGTGGTTCCTGGCGTGACCTGCTCTTCTGTCTGACCTGAGACACCTGCGCAGGTCCGTCTCCCGCCTGCCCAGGTCCTTCTCCACTCCAGAACGCAGCTTCGTTTTTAGGCACTGAGGGAGACTCCTCTCCAGGTCCAAGGTGGTGATGGCGCGCTGCAAAGCCACGCACACACGGACACGTAACATTTCTGAAAGCTCATGTTGTGTTTAAAAAAAGGGGGAAGAACAGTGAAAACATGTTATAGTCACTGGAGGCCAGAATTCTCTGAGTGACTGAGGGTACACAGGTGCCCTCTTGCGCATGGTGCACATTTTCTGACTTCAGTAAAACTTCAGGACGTGTTTCTGTAAACACGTAAAATACATTTCCTTCCTGAGTGTGTGGGCTTTTATTTTGCACAGATGGGCTGGTTGTGCTGTATCCTGCTGTATCAGCCCTCTGTGTTCTTAATTTGTTTTTATGAGGACAGCAATGCATTGGTTCAGTGGATATTGCGGCACAATGGCCCATTAAAGACCAGTGCAACATCATGTTTATTATGTTAAGCTGCTGATTCCAGTAAATGAAGGAGGATAAATGTGACAAATTAGAAATGGCTTTTACTATACTTTTAAAAAGGCCCCATTGTCAATAAACAATCTGCAAGCCAACTGTCGCCATCAGAAGATACAGATCGTCTCTGTCAACCAGTTGTTTTTTGTGTTTGTTTGTTTGGTCTGCTTTTGTACATCAATATTAGAAAGACTCCAGATCCAAACATTTCAAATGACTTCAAACACAGAAGTCGCACCTGGAGTTTCCAGATGCGGGTGCTCTCCATGGACATCATCTCCACCGTCTTGCTCATGAGGGCGATGAGCATGTTCAGAAGCAGGATGTATGTGAGCACTATGTACACGATGAGTAGCAAGTAGAACACATGCTTGTACTTGTATTCCTCGGTGAACTCCAGGTCGCCCATGCCTATGGTGAACTTGAACAGCTCCAGCGTGGTGAAGTAGATGTCTTTGTAGGTGGGCTCCTTGCAGCCTGTCGAATTTGGGACGCCGATGTACAGTGTCCGGGACGTGATGCTCGCCATGGTTGGCGTGGGCTTGATGCTCATATCGGGTTCATTAAGTAGGGTCTTAACTGCTGTTTCAGGAGCGCAAAAGAAAGTGATTTAGGGACCACCCCATTTTGTGGGATGGAGAGTAGGTGGGTGCGAGGTTCTGTTGATCAGTACCTGCTGAGAATCCAATTAGAAAGACAAAGTAGACAAAGAGGAAGCGCAGGATGTCTACAAGGATCATCTGAGAGAGAAACAGGATGAGAGAGTGAGAATACACAGCCACGGCCTTAGGACGTAGTGCTATGAGCTGGAAATTGTAATAGCAAATTTCCACCACTTGGTGGCAGAGTAACTTTACACAGCTCATCAAGTAACCTCTGGTAAGTATGCATTGTTTATTCAAACTATTATTAAACCTCTTTTCCCCTCTAGGGCCAAACAGTTACTAAGTCCATGCCTGGCTGATCAACACTGCAGACTACTGAAACTGGTAGGATTTCCCTTTCAAGTAGTTGTGTTACAGGTTCAACGTCCAGCTCTAAAGAAAATTAAAACAAACTGAATTCAGTGTTGGTGACAAGACATATCTCTACAGAAATAGACACTTTTTAAAATGAAGCTGAAATGATGCTCTAGACTGATACACTTGCGATTTTAGTGACATTCCCCAAAGTGGCCAGCAGGAGGCATAACAAGAGTTTCGTTTTGCT
Organism: Tenebrosternarchus preto; assembly: GCA_025802075.1. Lineage (NCBI taxonomy): Eukaryota > Metazoa > Chordata > Actinopteri > Gymnotiformes > Apteronotidae > Tenebrosternarchus > Tenebrosternarchus preto. The sequence goes on along the minus strand of JAOYMR010000002.1, from coordinate 9,584,562 downwards.
GCAGTGTAAATGTACCAATAGGGGGCATAAGATATTACATGGCTGTAATATTTTGTGAGAAAAAAAAAATGGAAATGTCCATGATAGCTAAAAGTACAGCAGCAAGATCTAACTTCTAAACAGGAAAGAAGTAGGATATATGTTTTCACAGAAAAAAGGTAGTCACCCTCTGGATCATAACACTGTAGATCCCCATGTGCTGGGAGCCTCTGGAGAAGTAGAGTAGATTGATCCAGCTCATGGCCAGAGAGACCACTAGAAAAGCCACGTATGTGTCCTGGCCACTCAGATACAGGCCCGCGGAGACCAGGAAGAGAATGGCCTGAAAAAAACTACAGCGCACCACAGACAAGGACAGTCCTGAGGAGTCTTGAAAATTTTGCTTGTAGAAGTTATTTGAAATAAGCTCCCCTATGATGAACAACTAAGTTGTTCACTGGGGTGTAGAGGAACACAGAGAGGGGTAGGAGAATACACAGAGTGGTGGGGGAACACAGGGAACATGGAGGTGATGAGTGTTCATGTAAAGAAAAGGGCAACAGGTGCACAGATGTGTGCTGAGGCAAAAATGTCACTATCTATCAAAGAACTTCATCAAATTCTGTGAAAGGGAACTGGTATTCAAAATATTGCTAAACAGTAAGTTAGACAAAGTTTCTGTTTTCTTTAACGGGTTTTTCTTGGATTGTATAAAATGAAAATAAAACCCTGATACCTATTGTTAGCTGGCCAGTATGATCACATAGACATTCACAATATCTATTCTATATGCAATACATGTATGATATTGGAACTATTGATGGAAATTATTAATGATATTGTAGCTATTCATTGATATTATTAATGATACTGTAGCTATTGATGGGTATTATTAATGATATTGTTCCTATTCGTATGTATTATTAATGATACAGTATACTTGACTGCTGTATTTCAGGGGACTAGGAGTTTGATTGTGGATTAACAAATTCAACATTTATTACCATTCACCATTGTTAGTCACTAGGAAAATGTACAGCATAAAGTCACTGAATTATGCCTGCTTTCTTTCAGTAGTTAAATTTATCCTGTTATTTAGGACTGAAACATGCCGTCATATCCTCTTTCAAAAATAGAAAAAGAGGTGCACTCACAAGAGCAGGTCGGAATATCCATCAATCAGCAGTGTCTGCAGCGTTGGCCGTTTTCTCTTCATGTCCATCAGCTGCAGGAAGAGGCAGTAGTCACTATAAACTGTCAGAAGTAGAAAAACCTGCCTGTTTTTTGAACCAAAGAAATTGCAATACCTACCCCTTTAAAGAAAAAGTAGACTGATCCAACAGTTGTGATGATCTGGCCTGTAAGGAGAAGGTAGTCATCGGCCTGGTTCTGCATCGAAAACAGGGGCTAGAACAACAAATGGTGGTGTGTAAAATCAGCTGATACCAAGACAACTTGGGATGAGCAAAAGGACAATGAAATGGTCAGTTTGATAAACTGAGAAGATTTCTATTCTTCTTGGACTTCCAGAATTAAGGGACTGGTTAGGTTCTGGGGTCCTTGCACTTTCTCCTGCTAATCCATTTGATATGAACACTAACATGAAATTTTGTGTTCCTCAGCAGTCTAGAGGCTGGACAATTTCCTCAGAGTTCAGAGTTAAGGAAATAACACAAGTAGGGTAGATATACAGACTGGTTACAGGATCCTATGATGTTATTAGTGGGTTCATTTTGGAGCTGATGCTGACAGTTGAGTTTTTTATATGGACCTTGGTTCAGGTTGCGATTAGATCTAGACCTGTCTTACCTTAGGCCTCTGTTACTAGGTCAAGTGTTGCTGTCTGAGCTCACCTTCTTGTGTTTGTGTTCACAGCACAGGGCCGTGAAGATGCCAAGGTAGAAGAGATAAAAGATAAATTTCATGAAGAAAATCTTCTGGGCAAATCTGTCCCATTTGTCCTCCAGCAGTTTATTTAGGGGTTCAATCTGGAGCATCTCAAGGCGGTTCTAAAGATAAAATGCAAAATCAACTTCTCACATTTCTCATTGCTATTAATGAGTTTGAGATAACGTTTAATCTTCTAGAATGCTCTTTATACTTTATGTAAATGCACATGGATCTTAGTAATTCAGTCATTTGACTTTAGTTTCTTTCCAGCTAAACATTCAAAGTATGTGTATGTGTATATATATGTGTGTATGTATGTATGTGTGTGTGTGTGTGTGTGTGGAGATATATATATATATATATATATATATATATATATATATCTCTATCTATCTCATAACTAAACCGGTTGATTAGCACATTTAAAAATAGAATAATATTCTCTTACAGGTGTCTCTGTGCCATACACAGCTATTTCCAGTACAGAGTTCTTCTCGTAGGTATCAAGACAAGCCAGATCATAGAGTGAGGAGTACACAGGACCGTATGCCCACTCGGTGAACTTTCGGGACAGATGTCTGCATGCCTCAGTCTGGAACTCGCGATGCAGAATGTGTTCAAACAGCTGGTGGAACAAGAATTTATATTCGGCATGTTTTATGCATTCCAGTGATCGAAACTTAATAACTGACAGTGATGATAGACCTTTTCCAGTTGTCAGTTTTTATGTCAGATCTGATGTTGGGTGTTGGTTAAGCCAAAGGTAAGTTAAAACTAGAAGAGTTCAAATCAGAATTTTCTGGGGTGGGGTGAGGTCTCTCCATTAATGTTTAGCCATGAGTTGGAGAACACACACACACACACACACACACATATATGTGTATACTGGAGATCATAATTAGAGAACAAAACACAATTTCCTAGATGTCAAGGTTATTGTGAGGTCCTATGTGAAATTAACCTAACAGGAGTGAAATAGCAGTATTTTAAACTTTTAAAATTTTATATATTGTAAAGCATAAAAACTTAAATGATATTGAAAAAGAACACTGATCAAATTTAGAGAACACTTTCAGATACCTGCAAGTTATTGGTGTTAATCTGGCATCTGGTGCTAATTTCCTTAATTATCTGACAAACCCTATTTAACTGGCAGCCTAACTTTCCAGTTTTC
>JAOYMR010000002.1:9533039-9543361 GCA_025802075.1 Tenebrosternarchus preto | reverse complement strand
ACATTCTCAATGGTGTCACTTGGCTCAACCTCAAGGGTGATGGTCTTGCCGGTGAGGGTCTTCACGAAGATCTGCATACCGCCCCTGAGGCGCAGCACCAAGTGGAGCGTGGACTCCTTCTGGATGTTGTAGTCGGACAGGGTGCGGCCATCTTCCAGCTGCTTGCCAGCGAAGATCAGCCTCTGCTGATCTGGGGGAATGCCTTCTTTGTCCTGGATCTTGGCCTTGACATTCTCAATGGTGTCACTTGGCTCAACCTCAAGGGTGATGGTCTTGCCGGTGAGGGTCTTCACGAAGATCTGCATCTTTTTAGCTGTGAGGTGAAAAAAACGGCAACAACAAAAACGTTACACACAGTAAGAAATCATACACATAGTTCATCAGCTGTGCAAAGTGCTTCTGAATTTGTAATAGGAACCAGTTTATAAATATACAAATATAAAATAAAACATTTGAAGATTTCATAAACAGAAACAGTGCAATCGATACATTGTTTACATACGTCTGTATGCTAGTGTGTATACATGAAAAATGTGTGCGCGCACAGAGACAGACACACACACACACAAACGTTTCTAATTTGCTTTTGAAATCTACAAATGTCAAGTTTTACATTACTTTTAAACCATTAACTACAATCTGATATGACAAAGACCAGGCTCTCAAAGCTTTCTTCTCGTTCTGTCATTCGCCATTTCAGAACATCCGGGTTATTTCCCCGAGAGGAGAAAATGACTCAGCACAATGCGAACAAAGGACTAGCTAGTTAGCTAACAAAGGAGAACTGCCGTTCCGATCAACAAGACGCAGCTTTTTGAATTTTAAAAAATGTAGTTTTGAGAATAGATGGAAAAACTGAAAATATATCTGGTTTTTATGACGCGACCAAAACTGAATACAGACAAATGGTATTGCTAACCAGCGGCCTAACCCAACGTTTCAATTAGGTAGATAGCGGGGTAGTTTTTAGAAAACAAAATAAAAAACTACCCGTTACGCTACAAACGTTTTATTACGAAGGGTGTGTATAAAAAATTATATTAAAACCACAACTTACATTTCGACGATAAGCTGCTTCTTAGTAAGCTCTTCAATATAGTACTAACTTGTCTTTCAGCGTAGACTGTAATGCGGAAAAATCAGGCAGCTACTGTATTTATAGAAACCCCGAATAGTGACGTGTTCAATGTCATATGCCTTCCGCACTTAAAACTAGTCCCCTGTTTGTTTTGCTCAACAATAACAGCGTAAATCATCTAAACGGTTATTTTAACAGTTTCATGTTTTTAAGCTACATAGGTAACTAAATATATCAAAACTGATGACTAAAATCTAGCACCTTACAATGCGCAGTAATACAAATGAAAAAGATGTCTCTAGAATATGCGAGACACATCTCATACGATGATTGGACGGTTTCGGTTGTTTTTGCGCAATGTCATTGGTGAATCATATGTCTGGAACTTGGGGCGGAATCAATAGCACACTGACGTTAGACAGGTTCCGTGGCTACTGGTGAATATGACAAGGAAATAACCAGAACTGACGAGGCTCAGCTTATTACACAGTTATATGTTTAACAGATTTTTATTTTCCAAAGAACAACAACAACTGATTACTATTCAATTAATTGTGTCGTTTCATTTTAGTAGTTTTACTATATGAATTCCTTAATTCTTTGATTGTCACTGAACTGACATTGCATGTTCTTGATTAGCTAGCCAGAGGTTACATCATTTCAGCTCACCTTTGTTATGTTTTAGAATAGATAACTATAATTCTTTACGGTATGGCTGACAGAATAAAACGCAATGCGTGACACAACTGACTTAAAATCATGTCGACCCCCTTCCATACTGCGACAATGTAGGTCACGTCAAAAAAAAGTTGCGGAGGACTGCTCGACCGTTTCATGAAAACAATTTTCTGATCATCCACGAAAATAAAGCTTGTTTTGCCCACCTTTGTTCAAAATCGCATGTGAAGTGGACACATTTTCACGGTAATACACATGACAAAATGCGTATAAACCGCATACAAATGAAGAGGTGGTATTTTTATGGATCTAACCGTCGTCTTCCTGTGCAGCATGAGCACGGCTGTTGCCGCAAAGCGTGATACTAGCCCTTACATTGTATTTTTAGCTGTTGCCTAGCCTACCTTCTGAAATATAACTATTATCAAATAAAGGTCCACGTCCCCATCAAACATTCACAGATTCCTGAAGACCTCACGTGTCCATGCTACCTAACAGCTCTCAACACAATCTGAACAACCCTGCACTGTTTTGTCATTGTATCCAAATGGTTGATCTTATGTTATTACCTATAAAGTGCACGTTATCACACTTAGTCTGACTATGGAATGTATATAATACAGAGATGATGTCTAATGGAAAGGTTTGTCTTGAAGAAACAAGGTGGTTGGACTCAGGCTGTGTGGGGTCAGGCTGCTGTTCCTTCCTGCAGTTGGCACTACCAGCTGATAGATTAACCTGATCAGATGGTATAACCAACCTTTGTTTCAGTACAACAGAATTGGAGGGAGAAGTGAAATATTTTAACAAAAAGTGCTCCTTCCTCTCTTTCCCTCTCTTACACACACACAAACACACACACACACACACACACACACACACACACACACACACACACACACACACACACACACCTTAACTCCTTGGTCTGTTCAATTTATTTTGATCTTGACCATATAGTTTTATAGTTCTCTTCAGACCAGAGCAGAAAGTGACGAGTTAGGATTGAGGTCATTATCGCCTGTCTATTTTTAGAGTTATAGATATGCCTTGAAATGGTAATAAGATGAATCTGAGTTATCACACTTAGGGCTACCTAAGGAGACTCAGCACTGTAATACTGTAAGCATTCTAATAATAACAAGATTGCTCAATTTATTTCTGTGCCTGTGTGTTATTTTTGTATATTTGATATGTGCCAACTGCATAAAAACAGGAAGCAGAAGCAGGGTGACACCAAGAGAAAAGAGACTGGTCCTGAGCATAACATTTGCTATACCTATAATAACTCTGGGATACTTTCTGTTTTGCATCCATTCATCTATATTTGGGATATTAATTAAAGTAATATTTAGCTAAATTTATTCATTCTGAATGATATGTATTTATTTCCTTTTATAGTGTGAAACCCAAGCAAAATATGGATCTGATTAGAAGCAACAACAGCTGCTTGATCAGTGTTGCACTTGTGATTGTATGTATATTACTGAACTCTATCTCTTTAGATCCAACACATTGCAAAACCGTCCATGGACTCAAGACAGAATGTTTGTTCAGAGTAAAACGTCCTGTACTAGGTGTTTACCCTGTGTGCGCTTCCTGGAATCACAGCATTGCCTGTTTGTCAACATCTAAGGCTACCTTTAATTTGACACCTGGTCATAGCTTCCCAAAGTGCAAATATAACATTAAAGATAAAGAAATGAAAAGGTAAACAAGCTCAGCATGGAGCCACTGTCATGGTTATTTCATATAAACTACTGTTAAACCATATAAACTAAACACATGTTTAATGCAATCAGTACATAAGCCTGAAAAGGCAATTCCCATTTCTTTACAGAATTCTTTATTAGTTCTCTCACAAGTTTAGCCCAAAAGTCACAGAATATTCCAGTCCTCACAGCCTCAGTCCAAACACTGAAACTAATAGGTCAACTTCCTTATCGGCCTGCCAGAATATTGTGTTCTAGCGAACACAGCACTGTGATATGTCAGGGCTTGTTTTATTTTGGCAACGCCTGAGCAAGCTAGTTCAGAATGGAATCACTGTGACGTGCAAAGCCGTGTCAGCTGGCCGCGGCATGTGACTTAGTCGGTTGGTCCAGAGTCCGCCTCACGCATTGTGTTTTTCAGCAAACATTTGCGATAATTATCAGCACTCTATAGATATCTTTGGGCGCAGTATTCCTTCAGCCTGCCACGCTGTTAAGCGAAATGTTCTAGAAGCCACGAAACGATAACATATTTCCGCCATATGAAAAAGTAGCGATAAATATGCTATGGCGTGCGCCGATGGAGGACAAAGGTAAGGTGTGTGGCTGACAGACGGGTTTTCACACGTGTTTTATTAAGAGGTATGTCTCATCAACTGTGAAAGAGCCGATGAATCCAGTTATGCCGTTCATAAATTAAATTAGGAAATATCCAGGATTGAATGTAAAATGGGGCATCAAAAATCCACCTGAATCAAAAATACGTAGCTGTTTAAATATCCTAAAGCGTCAAACGTAAAATACAGACCTGTAGTTGCTACAGCATTTAGTAGACTTTATTTTTAGTGTATAAAAGAATGTAGGCCTACGTAAGAATTTAAAGCAAAAAAACCCCCCAAAAAACAACAACTATGATATCTATATGATAGTCATTTTCCTCAAATTTCAGTCTTTGGGAGTAAAACATATAAGTAAACACATAAAACTTTAATGTTTGTAGGTAATTATATGACTACATAATCTTAGTCAGGGCAACCTAATGTCAATAAGCACTTGGAAGTAGAACCACATCCCTACAATTCATCAGGCTTTACATATTCATAACACTATTTATAAATCAGTTCCTTTTCTGATAAACTTATTCACTGTGGGTTAACAAGTCCTATGCACTTCAGAATACCGATGATGCAGTGAATTGCTCCACGTCTTACTTGCAGTGCACTTTTACTATGCATTACATGACTATGCCTTACATAAACCTGTTCCAGGAAAAACGAGAGTGTTGTGAGACACACAGGTGGCTGTCACTGTGGAGCTGTTCGTTTTGAGGTTTGGAGTGCCCCTGATCTCCATGTATTCAACTGCAAGTACGAGTCTTTTTGCCAAGAGCTACAGTCAGTGACGCTCCAACAAATCATATAATGAGGGTTCCCTTCCCTTATACCTACAGGTTTCTGTTACATGTATTGCACAGATATTCTTAAGACAAATGTTAATGCCTCTCTGTCTAGTTGCAGCATCTGTACCAAGAAGCAGAACCAGCATTTTATTGTTCCCAAATCCCAGTTTACCTTACTTCAGGTATGTTTCTTCCTTCAAATGTGTAAAGAGGTGCAACAACTAGAAATGAGAAAACTTGACCCTCTGAACCATTTTAATGGAACGACTCTCCAGTTAAGATGTTTAAAAATGCTAAAGTAGATATTTTGTATTTGTTAATGATAAGCTTTACTGCCTATTTGTTAATGATAAGCTTTACCCTTGTCTTTCAGGGATCAGAGAACATAACCACGTACACGTTCAATACACACACAGCCAAGCACACATTTTGCAAGACGTGTGGCGTCCAAAGTTTCTACACGCCACGATCTAATCCTGATGGCTTTGGTAGGACTACAAAAAACCCCACCGACAAACAGATTAGTTTGTTTACAGATTGGTTGTAGGAAGTGTACAATTTAGCCACTTGTTTAGCTAATTAAAGGGTATATGTATATGAGTTTACATGCAGCTATCTTTGCTTTAGAATAATGACATTCTTTCAGCCAATGTCATGCATTCATTATTCCAGGTGTGGCTCCCCACTGCCTGGACCCTGGAACCATAAAGAGCACAACAGTCGAGGAGTTCTGTGGAGAGAAGTGGGAGGAGAGCATGCAGAAGCACTTGACCATCAGGAGTATGTCCAGACCTTCACCGCAGACCAACTAGCACATACTGGTGATTGCCTCTGTACAGTAACTTGATACTGCCGTTCAGATCAAACCTAGGTTTCAACTATAGACACCAATTGCACCCACTGTGTGGTAATACAAATTAAATAAATACATAAACACAGTGACTGCTTTCAAAAGTGTATTCACCTACACTACAGCCTAGGTATATATTACCCGTATATAAACTGGTCATATAAATATCAGACAAAACATAAATAAATATCAGACAAAACATGCCGAATCATCTTCAGATGCACTTGTTTATTCCTTAAATACATGGATTTCAGATAAAGTGCATATACAATACAAACAAAGATTGCTCAGATGTACAAAAAAAATCCATTTTGGTACAGTATGTAAAGACTTTATAATTACATAACAGCAGGTTAAAACAGTGTAAAACTGAGAGATTTGTAAACCTGTCATAACACACATTGCTTTTGAATGTGAACATTGGGTCACTAACGATCTGTGGATACCCACAGCTAGTCTGCATGTTGAGTCATGAGAAGGTCCTGGACTGTCATGGTGATGAATTAAGGAGTGTGGGAGGGGGAAACTGAAACAATTAGAGCAACAAAATATTTAAACACCTTTTTCAATAAAATTAAGATTAGCTTCACCCAATTTGTGCCATTTCATGTAGTGTGTGTACACAAATACATTTCTGTGTCTCTTAGTTTCGGTATGTCAGTGCAGAATGGTGAAATTCAGGCTGGACAGCTGAGGCTGGTTTGTGATGGACGCGACCGAACCTGAAAAATGTGTGACGCTTCTCCTTGATCGCTCCAGTCCTTCAGGGCCTGGGCACAGTGTGCGAGTGTGAGCCATTTTGCATCAGTAGATCTTCACATTCTTGGTCTCCACGGTGATGGCATGAAAGGTGTTGACAAACATGTAGCGCGAAAACAGAAGGTACAGGCGACGGAACCACAGTAGCTGGGAGCGGTGACACTGCATAGCTTCCTGTTGACAAAAGGCCAACAGGAAGTAAGGAAGGATGAAAAGATGGAGGGATACATAGAAGGTAGGATTCAGGTTCATGGTTAGTGAGGACAGAGTTTTGGAGGCAGAATGGCTCTCTCACTACACACGCCTACAGGTTGTGTGGAGGTCCTTTATTAAGAGCACTGGTAATACACACCCACGTGAGGCTAAACATATGTCCATTGGTGCTGTCCTGCAACACTGCCAGAGTTCCTTAAACAGGACCAGATCAGCCCTCAGCCTTGGCACCGTAAAAGATGTCATTTCCAGATGGCTGGAGAGGACTGGCTACAAACACACATCATAAACGTAAGGACTCTGCCCAGCAGGTATTACCTGATGTATGTCGCAGTGCTTCATTATATAATAGGGCTTATAGTTGCTAGGACACTTCAGCCACTGCTGTTTAGAGCTGAGGCCCATTCTCATGTTTATTTCAGGAAGCAGTTTGTATACAAAACTGTAGTGGCAATTAGAAATATAATTTAAACATCCTGTGTGTTCCTCCTTACATCATCATTTTTATCAGTGGCTTCCTTTCAAATATTTACGGACTAACCACATCTGTATTTAATCTCCTTTAGGTAAAACATGCTGATGTACACAGAATCAACCCTTCAACACAGCAAAGGTAATGTTGTTAAAGAAAAACGGTGCTGAAGGAACACAAATAAATACGTACATGAATGAATGTTATCAGACGTACGTTAATTAACGGAGACGGGTAAACACATCAATCCCTCAAATCAAGCAAAGGCTTAAACACTCAGATCTTCTACTGTCACACTAAAAGTAAATGCTAGATTGCTTTTGTCAACATTAACAGCAGAAGACAGTGTCACCACCATCAGATATACTGATGGTGCTCACAGCCAATACTGATAAAATGCCACATTGCTACATTTAAATTTAGTGCTTTTAAACAGGAGATGTCCTGTTTTCTACCTTAGTTATTCATTTAAAACATTTTAAATATTGATTTAATGCAAATCTTATCAATACAATTTATGGGGTTTACACCATAATCTGAAATCTTCCTAGAGTCAAAGTGGCATAAACCTTTTAAAAATGATTAATTTTATACTTGTATTTTGACCAAAATACAGTGATTTACATGTTTTTTCCCAGTTTCAAAGTAACTGATATGGACTGTGGTAAGTCATATTATCTATTTGATTTCATATGTAGTTTTCATAAGTATCATGTTGTCCATTTAAAGACTTAGTTTGCTCACCTTAGCCTTCCTGTATTCCTCTGGTCCAATCACACAGCAGAAAGAAGAGGGTAGCAACCAGCTGATTGGTAGTTCTAAGATCGACAGGTATTTCCTGAGGATGCTGATGGTGTGAAGACAGAGGACCTGGCAATCTGGGAGAGTGGACATATTGACACATACTGTCATACGGACACATACAATAACACTATCTTTATTATATTGATATGGTAATACTAGTACCTATTGCAATAATTACTCAAACAGGAGTGTGCCACTTGTTTACTACTGAGCTATTGCACAATTTGCAGTGTATTACATTTTAATAAGCACTGACAAAACTGACCACACAGGCCCTCTTTTAGGGTCCCTCTGAGCCCAACAAGCTAGCATGCTAAAATCGGCTTAGGGTGAGCTAACGACAGGGATGTGGAGAGCCCAGTTTCCTTCTATCTGAGCAGATCTGTTTCTGAAAGCTCCAGAGGCCTGGACCTCCGGGCCAGCAACTCGCCGAGCTCTAAATGACAGAGTGGAGCTTGTTCTTGTTTTGCCACTGCCTGTGCACCATCCATCCTGGGGGCGGAGCCTCGGGTCAGCTTGGACAGCATGACGCTGGAAGTGGATGTGTTTGCCCTACCTCAAAGAAGAGGTTTGAGCAGGAGCAAAATTCTGTGCTGAATTCCATTCCTGCAGTAACCACGCATTTTGCCACACAGTTTATATCCAGGGCCCCTCGGAGGGAAACACTTCAGTTCAACTGAACTCTGGGTGCTAAGAATGCTGGGTGCAAAGAATGCTGTTCAAGACCCAAAGTGTTCTGAGCTCTAGATGAATAACGACCACATTAACTTTTACTCATGTAGCACCTTTCGCAAACCTGAGGTCATTTTACAATACAACAACATTTAAACACAAAGATACTTTGGGTCTTAAGAAGAGACTTAAACGTGCGGCGGGGGGTGGTGTCATCGCAGGGGGAGGAGCTTCCTCAGATCATGAAGGGATTCGACTGTTACGCAAGTCAAAGGATTTGGCAGTTAACAGAAGCAAGCAGAAAGATCCTTGTCCGTGTGGCATGGCAGGGTGAACACATGACCTTTCTTGCGTGCATTTCAGTTCTTTAAAAAGGAACTCAAAGCTTAAATGCTAAAATCAAGGTCAACCCTAAAGCAAAACTGACCTAAACCTTAAATGGAAACAAGACTGGTTCTTTATAAATATTTACTGATAGTTATTTGCCACGTCAGATGGCAGACAGATTGGAGAGGCTTTGCTCAATTAAAAGCTGTGTTGTTCAGTGCTGCCCCTGGTGGACTAAATAGTTAAGCATAAATCAAGGATTGAATAATCTGTATAAATGCAGACTGCAGGTGGTGCAATTCACCCATGCAAAAGACAGATTTGGTATTTTTACAGATAGTTTAGACAAATGTGACACAAACCCAAATATAAAACTTACCTTCTGGTATTCTGCCAATAGAGGCTAGATAGCTGAAGACAAATAAAAAAAGCCTGTTTTAGTTGAGATATGAAAGATTGACACTGCTGGCATAAAAGTATTGGATAAACCAAACCCCTTTAGGGATTTTGCAAGCTAATATTGTGAAATACAGGTGAAGCAGAATGAAATCAAAAATGTATTTCTGAAATCCTATAACAATGAAAAATTTAGATTTAGAGACAAATATAGAAATACAAGAAATGTATGAGAGCAGCTTCACACACTCCGATGGTGTTTCATATTTCACAAGGTCTTTTCTTTTCGCAGATCTGAGGGAGCTTTAAATCAATACCCAGTTCCTGGAAATCTTAGTGCTGCCCTGAACTGGTTACCAAGTGACAACAGCTTTACAACCTGACCCCTCCCATCTCTCCCTCTCCCTCTCTCCCTCCCTCTCTCTCTCCCTCTCCCTCCCTCTCCCTCCCTCTCTCTCGTCTCACCCTCCCTGTCTCCCCTACCATCTCAAAAAGCTGAACAACTGCTCAGAAACCTTAATCGCACTAATCAACCACTACTGGTCTTAAGATTAACGTCCTTAGTACATCTCCACATTAATATCTCCATCGTCTCCCCTTCTCTGCCTGATGAACAGAATCCCTGTCCCTGGCAAGGGTCCAACTGGGGGAGAGGTCAGGATGGTAACAGTAACACGTCTGACGCTGTAACCCAGCCCAGAGAAATATCGACAGAATGGGTGTGGGGTGTGGTGGTGGTGGTGGAGGTGGTTGTGGTTGCTGCAACAACAAATGATCCACACTATCAAGTGCCAGTGTGTGTTTATGCTCGAGTACAGCCTCAAACACGCTATCATTCATTCCTAACCTGCTGACACAGTGAATTCCCTATGAACAGGGGGTGTGAGGGATGGGGGGTGGGTGGGTGGAGAGAAAGACGAACACACTTCAAACAGTGAGAATGAGAATAGGTTTAGGCTGGT
>JAOYMR010000002.1:9507945-9518582 GCA_025802075.1 Tenebrosternarchus preto | reverse complement strand
TACAGTCTGCGTGCCTTTACCTCTGGGTATGCTGAGAACTTGTGTATGGCAAGGGCTTCAATTTTGCTATCTATGCTCCTACAGTACCAACATTTTATGAGGCTTTTCATTTTACGAACAGCAAGTTGTCCACCTCTCTGTGTGCCAAGGTTGCATTATGGAGGAGGGGGGAGGTTGTCACACAAGCTGTGCCTGAGAGTGTTGACCTCATTGCATTGTGGACAACTTGCTGTTCGTAAAATGAAAAGCCTCATAAAATGTTGGTACTGTAGCAGCATAGATAGCAAAATTGAAGCCCTTGCCATACACAAGTTCTCAGCATACCCAGAGGTAAAGGCACGCAGACTGTATCTCATGGTTCAACTCATCATTTATTGCTTTTAATGTAAGAGAAGAAACATAACAGCTCAGCACTAAGAAACCTGCACCCCAAAAGTCTGCACTAATGGTTAAAGCAGTTGATCTCAAAGGACTCCAAGAATTGACTGTTCCACTTGAATACCTGATGCTGATGTGCTTAATGGAGTGTTAGTTGTGCCAGTGGATTTTGAGGAGACAGGAGATTATAATCATGCCTGCAAGATGTATGCAGAGACACACAGCTGTTTTATATTAACACCACCATAGCACATTGCTTGGCAAGATGTCAGGTGATATTCTTAGAACATCTGAGTCTGATCAAGAAAGATCTGATGATAGCTAGTGACTGTAAATAGAGACATCTCAGACTTTACTTTGCAGATTCTTGAACAGGGAGTATGGAGACACAAACAAAACTTGATTCTTTAAAAGTCATATGCCTAAATATGAACCAGACCAGCTGATGGTAGTTTGGTGCTTATCTGAATAAACTAGCTGAACAATACAGCTCAGAAACTGACTGGAAAATGTCATTTTCCATTAGGGTACAGTCAGGACCTATGGCAGGTTAGCACTCCTTACCCCTGACTATGTGAGGGGATGGGGAACTGGAGTCTAGTTATCCGCCTCAGTTTATCTCCTTGTCTAGGGGTGGTCTGCCCCAAATTATCTGGAGATATATTCACAATGCAACAAGTCGGAACCAGTGAATGCTCCTACTCTTAGATGTTTACTGCTCCTCTGGGATCAGCTATCACTTTTCCATCTTGTTGCATTCATCAGAATATAAAAGATCTGTACTCTTTCTACTCAGAGTTTGAGGTGCAACCCTTCCACCTCATTCCTGCCTCCTTTAATCAACTTGCTAGGCATGTTTGAAACCCCAGCCAGTTGTGTGCACCTCCAGTTACATCTCTCCTCAACCCTTGGGCTGCAGCCAAAGTGTGACATACACCCCCCCCCCCCCCGCCTGCTGTCACGTGGTCACACAAATGAGGACCTGTCCGCTCGTTCTGTCCTGTCTCAGGGATTCAACACGGGCAGAACAGAAGGGTATGGAAAAGCAACTCTAACCAGCCTGTATTTTGAAGGCTGTAGAGACTCTAGGGTATAATTTCTGGTTCACTGAGATTATAGTGAATGAGGAAAGACAAATGACACTTTAGTGAAAAACACATTGCCAGTGAATGCTGCGTGTAGGAAAAGAAGAACTTAAAATTAGGTTCACTAAACATTACACAGATGTGGAAGGCTACTACTTGAAAGAAAAAAACGAGTTAATATCAGTGTGGGTCACAAAGTAATCAATTACTCTGGCAAAAAAAATATTTGTTCAGATAACATCACCCTTCATGATCTTTTCTAAAGGGACAGCTCAGCACTCCTAAATGTGGCCCTCTTAAAAACCATGTTCTTAGATCTGGTTTACTGTGACTAAGCTGATCCTAGACACTGCACTTTTACCTGGAGGCGCTTTGTGCATGCAGGCCCTTGGTCATTTATGGCTCCACCGATAGAGAAGGCCCATACATCAGCCAGGCCAAACTACAGCTCTGTTGTGTTGAGAATGGCCAGCCTTGATTTGTAGCCTGACCACTATTTGCTCTTTCGGTAGCTGGTGGGAGAAGGGGAGGGCCCACGGCCAGCATGGCATGCCCTTAATGGGTGTGCTTTCTGAGGTTGAGGGGTTGGGGGTGGGTCTGACTGTTTATTTTCAGTCCACAGAAGAAACGCCCCCTTGAGAAGCAGATCTGGTTTTATTGTCAGTTTTGGAAGTCTGATAGATGAACAGACACTTGGTTAGCCTAATGGGGCAGTTTTAAAGCTTGTTTGAAATTATTTTTACAATAGTGTATTGTTTAGTATTGTTTTATTATGGAAATATGCTACAGATTATTAACTGATTGTTGAATTATATAATTCAGTGGTCTTTCCATTGTTAAAGTCATCATGGATAACTGTCAAATAAGATGCTATTAAAAAATAAATAAATAAAAATAAATTTTAATGTATTTATTTTCTCACAGTGTATATATATATATATATACACACTGTGACTTATTCAGATTATTTTTGTTTTGACTGAAGTCATAACGTTCAGACAGATTTTGCCAACCAACATTGAGCACCATGTTAGAGGAGTACAAAGCCTACAGAAAACAAGTCATATGTCCTGTTGCTCTTACTTGTTATCGATAATGGTTACATGGTTGGTTGGTATTCCCAAAACTGCACAGCTGTCAATGAGTTCCTCTTTACGCTGGTCTCCTTGGTTGCAGTAGTTTCCTGATAAACATCAGATAAAAATTCTAAGGTAAAGTCTTCGACATGTTAGATAATCCTTTAAATAAAAAACAAGACACATCGGTAGTTTTTACAACATATATTGGCTATATTATTTAAAGTGGATATTTACGCGCCTTCTGTTGTGTAGAAAATTACAGTGTCTGAACGGGCATGTTTAGATCCATTTTTGTGAAGTTCAAAGTGGGAAACGTACCTGATGAAAGACATAGTAAATGAACTAATGCATTCGATTCAACAAGTTTTAAAACTGTTGGAGCAAAAAACATGCATTCATCGTCTGGATGTGCAGTTACAATAAGAACTCCTATATCATTAAACGTGTGCAAATTGTCTTTTTCTGAATTTCTTGAGTGAAAGTCGTTTCGATCATATGTCGAGAGAACATTTAAATCTTTCTTTGTGCACAAAGAACGTGAAATGTTATTCTCTAAGACCGGCCATACATTTTTAAATCGGTTATACAACAATTTTATAGAAATAAGGTAGCCGAGAAAGCAAAAAATGATAGAAAGCAAAACAAACATGTCCACCGTTTCACAAAAGATCCGTGTAGAACAACGTTCTGTAAAAGGTTCCTACGCATGTTAATGGTGGGTTGTAAAACAGAAAGTGAAAAAAATGCGCAGTTATAATACTTATTTTAAATTCACATAAACACGCGTAGAATGACGAATCTAGAATCAGAATAATGTAACTACACTAGAGAGTTGGTTATCTTAATAAAGGGACATGTTAAGGGATGAATGTGTTTAATAGGATTTTTTCAAAGGATTGTACTTTTTGTATTCGTGACGATCACTGAGTGTTGATATTGAGGAATGATTTACATTAAATGTTTCAATGAATAAATATTGTTTGCGTCATCATTTATTAAGCTACACGTATAGAAAGGCAATACTTAAAGGTTTGGGTGGGGAATGCTTTTAGGAACGTCAGGCCGCCTGTGGGGAAACTTTTAACGTCACACCAAATTGTCCTAGCTGATATACAAAAAAAATTTAAATCAGCGTTATATTTCAGGTCAATTTAAAACAATCAGAAATCGTAAAACTAAACATCAGGGGAAATTTTGTTTGTGGAAAAATACAAGTGGATTGGATACGTTTCCCGTTACCGAAAAAAGTAAATTCTTAAATATTTTACTAGTACTGCTAGGACAAATAGTACCATAGACCTTGATGTGTACAGGAGCTCAGTGTCTGCAACACTCGCACACTCCGTCAGCAGCAGAATAAAATTTTCACATTTTAGTCATATAAGTTTGGCTTCTATATCTATTCGGAGGGTTTAATGGAAACGAGGTGAGTTTTGCGTTTATTGTACATTTTGGTGGTTTGCATATTCACGAAACGAAGGCTTGTATCCGGGGCTTGAACATTGCTGTAACGGTGGTTATCTCTAGCTAAAGTTACGAGGGATCTGTTAGCAAGCTAGCTAGCGGGCTAGCCTTTGCAAGATGGCGGCTTGGTTTAGAAACCAAAGGTGAAATGTTAAAATAGAAAGATAGCGTTTAGTGACTTATTGAAACGGTGCAGTACATTTCAAATACGAAATACGATATATTAGTTATGGATTTATATAATCTGTATAATTGAAAGCGAGCGTCTTTAATAAATGTAGAAGGCAACACCAGCTAGCAGCTATCTTGCTAGCGTTAACGTTATCGTGTAGTAGAATTTAGCTAGTGATAATCTAGCTAGGTATGCTAGTTAGCTAACCCGTTGAGATGCTGTTAGATTGACAAATAATGTTGCTATGGCTAGATGCCTGCCCGTCCTGATAGTCGAGACTGACCAGACAAAGCTAGGTAGGTAGCTAGCTAGCTATTATGTTGCAGAATGGGAATTCTTCATATGCTCACGTTGACTATTTATTATAATTGTTCGACACCGATATTCCAAGAAGAGATATATTCAAGAGAAGAGAACACAAATCCGGTCTTCCCTTTTGCTAACTTCAAGAGGCAAATAATTTAAACCCCTGCATTTTAGGTCATATCTTGATCAGTAAAATAGATGTGCGTGTGAGTACACATTCTAATTGTTTTATATTCATTTAGGTACTCTAGCTAAAAGACTTTTATTTTATTCTCATTTGTTCTTGGATACACGTAGCTACATGTTGAATCAGATTACCCCTTTTACAGGCGTGTGGTTTGAAGTCGTATTGAACCTAGAACCAGAACGTGGCTCAGGGTCTTGCATCCTGTCAAATTAATTTGCGTTGTTGATTGGTATGGGAGTCATTAACGCTAATTATTTTGCGCATAAAATCACTGAAAATTGGTTCCCGTTTATTTATTTGTTTTAGTCGATTAGTACCATTAATGAAACTATGCTCAAAGCAGTGTAACAGAAATATCCAGAATGTTGGTTCTGTTTTATTTTTCCTTTTTTTGTTTTTTAGATTTTCATGAGGCAGTTAATATCGGGCAACAAATGCAAAGGCTTAGTTACTCCATTAAGAAAAATGAACTAGGTTTACTCTCTCTACCTAGCGACTCGTTTTACCTAGGAAGTAAGACGTGATGTTAATTTCAGACGAGCTCTGGAATTTAAGTCAAAGATAACAAGATGTTGAAACCATTTTTATTAGCTGTAACTGGATTTGTAGTTCGCCTATGTTCTGATATCTGTCCTAGCAGATTTGTGCTTAGGCACACTAAGCTTTCAGGAATGAGTTACCGGTGAAACTGGAATCAGTGATGTTTTTTTTTTTTTCCCTCACTCCCAACTGAGGATATTAAAACAAATTCCTTAAAGCATAGGAGATTTATTGAATAGTGTCCTGGGCACATTCAAGAAAAAGCAGCTGTTATGATATCTTATAAAAGTAATCTTTTTTTTTTTTTTAGGTCACCTCCTCCTTTTTTATTGACCCAGTGTTTGTTGAATCTGATTATTAAAATACCTTTATTTTGAACCTGGGGTGGTGATATCTGGGATCTGTAATTTGGATGGTCATCTTTTTCACCTCGTCCTTCATAATAGTCCAGTTCTCTGTTTACTCCAGGTCACTTGATACAGACCACTCATTCACCTCTGTTACAAGGAGATGAACTAACCGTTCTCCCATCAGGGAATGGCCTTGGCATCTTCGGGGATCAGATTAGGGACTGAAGTCCCAAGCAGCATCTTAGCTGAGATATCTGGCCCACATTGACGATTGATGCACTAAGGCAAAAAAACACTCCTCTCAAACTTCTCTTGTATTTGTTACCTTGCAGCTTGTCTGTTGTTTACTGGTACTTTTCAGTAAAAGTGAGCATGAAACCTTGTCCTTCATGTTTCTTAAAAGAAACACAGCACCACTTCATCTTAATCGGTTCTGCCATCTGGAGTGTGTGTGTGTGTGTGTGTTTTAAGTGTTGCGATGCTTATTTTTCATTGCGCGTTGCCTTTGGGTTTTATAAGGGTTACTTAATCTGCTGGCAGCAGGACTGTGGTAGTCTACCACAGGACGTATAATTATTGTGCTGCGCCTGTGGCCAGGCAGAGCAGAGAGCGTGGAGAGAATCTTGCAGGGGCAGGCTGCCACGTTGACTCAGTTGGAGGGTTGTTTTTTTTTTTTTTTTTTTTTTTTTTGAGGTTTGTGTCAACTGGACAATGTTATGCCCTTTTCCATCTCTGCATTGAAAATCCCTTCCCCCCACAAGTTCATTATACGGTCGTTATCGCGTTTGTCATCAAGGGACCGTTTGGGTTGTCAATGGTGACCTGACTTAAGAATTATAGATGCAAGCTACGTCATGCTCCAGCCAAGTCCATTTTGAGCGTAGTTGTTAAAGCGGTGCTGATGTGATGCGTTGAGAGAGGGCCTTTTCTCCACATCTTCGTTGCGCCCAAGTTGCGAATGTGATTAATGGAAACTTGTCTTATTTTATTTATCAAAGTATGATTTTCATCATTGCTGGCAAAAAAAAAAAAAAGAGTCTAATGTTCTAATGTCTTCAAATCCCCAGTGAATAATGGGAATTCTGGTTTGGAGAAGGGTTATGAAGGGAGACTCATTCCTGACATGGCATTTAGTCAGAGACCGCTCCTAATCTGTGTCTGCTCGGCTCGTCTAGACGAGCTCTGAAAGTTACTTTCACCCGGCTATCGCCTACTGTCTTTGCAGTAGTACTGTGTGCAGTGTTGGCAGCGGCACAAGGTTTCTGCTCTAAGATGTCGCCTTTGGAGCCCATGCAAGGGATGAAACCCGGTAAGAGGCACACAGGTGCCAGAGGACAGTCGCAGAGTCCGTGCCCAGCAGACATTAGACACGCTCCTCGCCCTTTTGTGCTGATCCACATCGGGCTGGAGTCAACTCGGCGTAGGCTATTCATTCGTTACGTTATGTCTGAATCCAGTGTTCTGAAGCTTCTGTTTTCTCCTTAGGAAAAAACTCTTTGTTCTTAGAAA
Source organism: Tenebrosternarchus preto (assembly GCA_025802075.1). NCBI lineage: Eukaryota > Metazoa > Chordata > Actinopteri > Gymnotiformes > Apteronotidae > Tenebrosternarchus > Tenebrosternarchus preto. Next base: position 9,511,512 of record JAOYMR010000002.1, on the reverse strand, counting down.
AAAAAAACACACACACACACACACACAATAGTAGCCTAATACTGTCAGCTTTCAGACACGTAGAACTTCCATTGTTAATAGCTATATGGATAATGTTCAATGGGGAATATCAATAAATTACAGCTGGTTTAGGTTAATGCGTCATACATTCACCCCCATGCATCCAAGGAGCCTTGAGTAAGAGCACAACGCGGCCTTGGAATCTCCGGCGGGCAGAGGCGCCGTGGAAACCAGCGCCGTGGCACTGTTTTAGATTATCGGACGGGAAGGAAGGTGCTCGGCAGAAAATGTCCGACAAGAAATGGACGCATGAGCGGACTGATCCATAGCTGCGCGTAGGAATGGCGCTCCGTAACCCCAGACCTGTTGCCACACACCCTACACTCTTTCAAACACCGAACGGCACGTCCCAGGTTGTGTGGCAGCACGTTTAATTAATACCATGTCGCCGCCTACCAAATATACTTTGAACTCCAATAAAGAGCCTGCTCACGCTAACCTCGCGGTTAATTCCGAAACGTCCATGGTGGGGTTGGTGTTTTTCGACGGCGAGTTCGCAGCCTGTGAGTATCGTGGGTATTTAGGCCTGCCACAGATCCACAGCCAGCTTCCCCCCCACCGCAGTGCTAACTCCAGCCATCAGAAGAGAAATGACAAAGCTATTTGAAGAATAGCAGAAGGGACCACTTCTGACAAACTTCTGCAGCACGGCTTACTTCTACAATGGCCACATGTGCCTTTACTATCCTAAAACATGAGGCTTACATTTGTGGTAAGCATCGACTGCCACATTGTTGTGTTTTTTTTTGCCTGAAAAATCATGTTCATATCATATTGCAACTGGAGGGGGGGGGGGTGATGCCCATCATTTTTGTGATTCCTCCCTGTAGTGGTGTCAGAATGACATCAGTGCAGCAGATGTTTATGACAAATCCTCGATTTCGCAGGACGTGGGTGTGTCGGGCTCCCCCCCCCCCCCCCCCTCTTCCGTTTCCTCTCGTATCTTTGTCTTTAAAGCACTCATTCTCACCCTCTCGCTTCTCAGCCTTGCAGTGCGAGATCAGAGTTACAGCTTGACAAAGTACACGCAACAAATTGCGAACAAATTGATTTGCTGTTGATTAAAGCAGACTGACGGTGTTTTGAGGGGTGTTGAATTTTGGAGGCGCCGATATCAATTTTGGACTATACTGTATGTGCAGTTGTGTTTTATTTTCTGTTCTGAACTTGGGCACAGCCTTGTTTGGTGAGGCTGTTCGATTAAGGCCGCCTTTAGCTCCATCATTACGACACTGGTGCTGAATTTTGGTGGTTTGAGCCCATAAATGGAAATGACATGGCATTTTGACGTTTCTTGCCCGTGTGCCTAGGACGTAAAGGTCGGGGTTTCCGTTGTGAGGTTTCGGTGTCTTTTGAATGAGCTGGCGTTTAGCAACGGGCGAGTCATGCAGCTGCAGATAAGTTTCTGCAGCTGCTTGTGAAAAATGGCTGACAGCAGCCTGTCTCTATAGAAAACCTCCACGGTGTTGCAGGAACAATCTGTCAGCTCTGGTACCTAAAAAATAAAAATAAGCTATTTGCCTCCTGCTACCAGGCTAACATCTCTCTCTCTCTCTCTCTCTTGTCCCTCAGGTGCGCCGGCAGGGCTGCCATGCTGGCGCGGAGCCCGTGAGTGAGTTCCCCCTGGCCCCGCCCCTCCCTCCTCCCCTCCATCCGTGCTCCAGGCCACCAGGCCTCCAGGCGCCAGTCCGAGCCTCCAGCGGCGGCATGTCCAGCACAGGCTTCCCTCCCAGCCAGGGGAGCTTCAGCAGTGAGCAGAGCCGCTACCCACCCCACTCGGTCCAGTACACCTTCAGCACCGTGCGCCACCCGTCGGTAAGCCTCCTCACATTTAAAGGAGTCTTGGTGGGCGGAGCTCTGACTCCAGCACAATTTTGCGCTGTTGATGCTCAGGTTGGTAGCGAGTGGATTGGCTAGCGTACTGCGTAAAGGATAAAGCTTGTCGGGTTGCCTGAGGAGCATTAGCTGTTCTTTGCCCAGCCTGCTTTCCTTACAGATCAATGAATCATTACCTGAAACTGCATACTGAGTATAAATCTGCAGTATAGAATGTTTGTGCACTTTGAACTCATCAACAGCAAGCTAAGTGTTTCTGTCTTGTGCTGGCAGGCTGAGACAATTGAGTTATCGCTACTGCGTCACTGAGAGCGCTAACACCCCCCCCCCCCCCTTCTCCAAGCATGCACACATCAAGTGCAGCTTAATGTGATGGTGCTCTTGGCCAAAGGTGTTGTGGAAGGGGATGTGCCTGGGGGTACAAGCACTTGTTGTCCATCCTCCCCATCTGCGCTTCTGCCCGAGGAGTCAGGGCTCCCTGACCTCCACTGGACTGAGCAGCACACCGAGAAACGCTGCTGCACGCCCAACGGCTGTCCACTTCGTGCCTGACCGACAGCGCCTCTTCTGACTAATCCCTGCCCACTTCCCCTCTGTCTGGGGCGGTAGGAATCCACGCGCGTTAACACCACGTAGTGCCCCGGGCAGAGTTAGCGTTCCCTCACTGAACACAGTCTTCTTTCTCTTTTGGTAAGAGAACTCTTCACGTGGGCATTGAGAAAATGTTGCCCCAGGTCAAGAGTCTTTAGAAACTCACTGATATGCAGAAGTGGCAAACTCTGTGAACGCTTGATCCCGAGTGTTTAATCATGAAATTAAAGCTCTGGAGTCAAAGTAATCTTAGCTATACTGCCTACATTTTCCTTCTTTTTAAATTCTTTTTAAATTAAATTTTTTTTTTATTTCAGGCTTGTGCCCCCACTTCAGGGGTCATGTCAAAAATTAGACTTTGTAACATTTTCAGAACCGGGATATGTGTGTGTAAGATGATTTAAACCGGTACTAGTTATGTGACTTATGACCTGGCTATGTGCCTTCAGCGCTCTGAGTCGCCAAGGTCCCTCTCAGTTTATTTGCTGAACTTGATTGCAGAGTACTGAGAATTGGGCTTTCACAGAAAGGTTGATGCTGGGCACGGCCACCCGCCCCTTGCCCGGCTCTCCAGGTTCTGCTGCCTGCCACGGTGGCTAGGAAGTGAGAGGGAGCACTCCCCTCCCTCCCTCCCTCCCAACCAAAGAAGTCGTCTGGCTGTGGTGAAGCCTTTTACAGGAGGAAGCCCTCTGTGAGCCTTCCTTCCTCAGACGTCGTAGGCCTGGGTGTCTGGCCTTCCTTGCTGACTTGCTGTGTCTCGTTTTGCTTCATTGTTTTTCTTGCTGGTGGTTCCTGTAGAATAGGCTGCTAAACCTGTTGTAGAGGCCTGATATAGACACTGCCTCAGGCTTCCAAAGTGAACTTCGCTGAACTTTGTCAGTCGGCTGTTTCTCAGACTCTGAGGGAGGGAGGGAGGGAGGGAGTTCTTTCCCTCTCCATCCCTCATTCATGCCCTCATCCAAGAGCGCCTATAAGTTTTAGTTTTGTTGTGTGGTCTTCCTTTCAGCAAGTGTGTGTGTGTGTGTGTGTGTGTGTGTGTGTGTGTGTGTGTGTGTGTGTGTGTGTGTGTGTGTGTGTGTG
>JAOYMR010000002.1:9452592-9463371 GCA_025802075.1 Tenebrosternarchus preto | reverse complement strand
AGGCGAGGGCTCCAGATTGGTAGTTAACAGTGGTCCTGGTTGTGGTTGCTCACCCTCTGGCCCTTTGCTTCTGTCTGTAAAAGGTATAATTGATCTAGCCCAGATGCCTCCCACCATCCTGTTGCCTCACCCTGGGGGAACAGGTTCCCCCACCCTGGACCGCATCACGTACATCCCTGGACCTCAGCCCCCTTTTCCTCCTAGGGTTTTCAACCCTGCCTCCATATCTCCAGGTGAGGACCCCATTCCCAATCCCCCCAACTTCCCCATAAAAACTTCCTGCTGTCTGTGTACCGCCTGACCTAGATCACACCGCCCCGCTGTTTCCTCTGCGCCCTGCGGTCGCTTCTTGCCACCCGTGTGCCCGTTCCTAACGCCAGCACCCCCCTCACCCTCTCTCCCCCCCGGCTGCTATGGCGAAGGCACTTCTCGCCCAACAATACTGATCTAGAATCAGCTCGGTTCCTTCGTGTCCATGTGATTCAGGCTGGTACATGCTTGTGCTAAGCTGCTTCTAGACCTGTATTCAGTGGCGACTGCAACTTCAGGCTGTCTCCAGGGGGTCTCTCTGCTGTTTGCTGTAATTGTGGCGCTAGCGATTTTTGGGTTTGATGTGGTTTTGAAGACGGGTCTTTGATTACTGACGCATTTAATGTGGTTTCACAACTTCGGTTTACTCTTATCCTGTTGTTTATTTAAAATAAAACAATGTTTTAATAGTTTCAGTGACATAAATGCTCACCATTTATGCTGCTGACACAAAATCTTGTAGGATCCAGAATAAGGAACCATCATAGAATTGTTTGAAGTGCAATGGGTCCTGCAGTATTAATTTTCATCAAGGACAGCTTAATTAGGTTTCTAGTAAGAATATTATTGGAAACTTCAGGCCAGTTGTAATATTTGTCTCTCCGCCTGCGCACACACACACACACGCACTGTGATAACGAAACACGAATCCCTTTAATAGCACTTTGAATGTGCATTACAGTAGCTGTTTCTGCTGATGTAGCACCGAGTGTAAATGAAGTGCCTCCAGTTAGTACTGAGCTAATGGATCCTTCTGACTGGCGACTAATAGCACCCTTGTGCGTGAAAATGCTTTTGACATATCCAAGTCTTCAGCAGCAAAAGGTGAAGCAAGAGCTTCCTGTTTGAGGCACCCAGTGGGTGAGGGGTGGGCTGTTGTTGTTCTCCTCTTCACTGGCGACAGCAGTGGTCTGTTTTTCCCTTTTCTGGGTTCTGAACATCCACAACGTTCACGAGACCCTCACGCCGTCCTCCTGCATCTCCGCACTGCATCCTGAAGTCGTGTTTGTTAATCGTCGGCCAAACGCTACACGGTCTGGTTCTCCCAGCTCCACCGAAAGGAAACACTTAATCCTGTGGTTTTCAAAAGGACGTTTATATGACACAAGTGTTTATGACCACGACCCTGTCTTCCTGTTTGTTTGTGTCTGGATGCGTGTGTGTGTGTGTGTGTGTGTGTGTGTGTGTGTGTGTGTGTGTGTGTGTGTTTACTCCCTCCAGGACATCCTGCCCATCTCGCAGCCAGCGTGGAGCGAGAGCGGGAGAGGGAGCGAGAGAGGGAGAGGGAGAGGGAGCGCGAGAGGGAGAGAGAGCACAGAGAGCGGGAGAAGGAGCGAGAGAGGGAGCAGAGGGAGCGGGAACGGGAGAGAGAGCGGGAGCGCGCGGTCGCTGCCAGCGAACACATGCGAGGAGGTGAGGCACCCAGCAACCATTGCCTGGCAACCATTGCCTGGCACCCAAGCCGATGCCTTCCGGGAGCATCACCAACTTGCAAAAATATGGCAGCGCCTACCGACACTTTGAGTACCCGTGTTTGTGTGCACGCTTGTGCTTCAGCCCCAGAGCAGCCTGGCAGGCCCGGCAGCCGTGGTTTTCTGCGTTCCCCTTCCCCTTCGATGAGGTCGCAGGAAGGCGTGGTCCAGCAGAGGCCCAGCATTTTCCAGGGCACCAGCAAGAGTGTGATCACCCCTCTGATGTAGGCTCTGCATTCTGTGCCCTGTCACTTAGCAGGGGCTTTCACCTGCTTCCACTCACACATAAAGCCACCCTCCATCACATGAGCGTAAAGACAAGCTGAGGGGGGAAATACCTAAACTTTACATCTATAATTAGTGTCTTTGTCATGCATCTGTTTTGTTACTACAGCCCTGCTAAATTTTATTCACCCTGATGGCAGCATGTGAAAGCTTTACCAATTCTAAATTAAACTCCAGAACATTGCATTTGTTAATTCCTTGAGTTAATTTAATCATCTGAGGCTCGGCAGTCGCCCCCACCCTTCGGCTCACGCTCCTCTTCGGCTTTCCACCCCCCCGAGCAGGCAGATGCCGTCGGCCACGGTCCAGGCCAACTCGCGCTACAACACGGCCGCTGACGCGCTGGCCGCCCTGGTGGACGCAGCCGCCTCCGCCCCCCAGATGGACGTAGCCAAGGCCAAGGAGGGCAAACACGGCCCCGACGACGAGCCGCAGGCCCAGCGCCGCGCGGTCGCTGAGCAACAGGACGCCACCGAGCGGCGCCCCGCGCAGCTGCCGTACGGCGCCCTGCCGCTGTCCGCCGGCAAGCCCTCGCTCGGCGGCTACGGCGACGCCGGGGGAGGGGCCGCCAAAGACAAGTCCCGCATCGAGGTGGAGCTGCGCACGCGCGGCAAGACCACCATCACCGCCGCCAACTTCATCGACGTCATCATCACACGCCAGATCGCCTCGGAGAAAGACTCCCGGGAACGGGGCTCGCAGAGCTCAGACGCCTCCAGCAGCTGTGAGTGGGGAAATGTGGTTTTCAAACTGGTGACTTTTTGTAAGATCTTCTTCCCTGTTTGCTGTCATAACCACCTGTTGTTCACACACAAGATGCCAATCAAACGAGGTTTAACTGTCCGCTTCCTCTTCTCCAGTGCCGACAAGCCGCTATGAAGCACAGGGCAGTGGGGCCATCGAGGTGATCAGCCCGGCTAATTCTCCAGAGGAGAAGAGTGATGGGCCTTTCCCCACTGAGAAGAGCTCTCAGCCAGCCACAGGTGAGAAATTCCCACCACCGTGTGGATGCTTTGTTTTCCGTGCTTTTGTTCCTCCATTCCAAAAGTGCGGGGAAGGAACGGAGGGCACGCAGGTTCGTTCTCCTCCAGAGTGTCGTTCTCGCCCTGCGTCTAGGTGCCGTCAGAGGCTTCGACATGAGTCGCTACAGGCAGCAGATGGAACCGGGACCCGTGGCGGCTGCACAACCTCCGCCGCAGACGCACCGCGTCATGACCCTGGCCGACCACATCTCGGTACCGCCCTCTCCGCCCCTTTTCACTCGCTCGCTCGCGGTGCTCGGTGCGTCGGTGCTGACGGTGCCCCCTGTTGGTCTCGTGCAGCACATCATAACCCAGGACTTCGCCCGGAACCAGGACCCCTCGCCTGCGCCCAGCGCCATGCCTCCCTCATCCTCTGCAGCCTCTGTCTTCCCGAGCTCGGCCGTGGGTCGGCCCAAAGCGCCCAACCGCTACAGTCCCGAGAACCCTGTCCCTTCCGGTCATCACACCAAAGCCTCCAGCAGGGTGTCCCCCGAGAACATGGCCGACAAGCCCAGAGCCAGGTATGTACGCTCCTACACAACCATGCCTGTGAGCTCCACAAAGGCTTGTGTTACATTTTCACCACATTTCATGTGGATACACAGAACTGTAGCTTGGTAAATGACAATTGAGAAAAATGTTTTTCTGCGATGCCCGGTCTGATGGTGAAGATCAGTGGTTTTCATCCATTTTTTCTTTCGCGTGTGTGTGTGTGTGTGTGTGTGTGTGTGTCATCAGGCCAGGGAAGTCTCCCGATCGTACTGGTGGAGTCGGTGGTCGGGGTATGGAGAGCTACGAGCCCATCTCTCCCCCTCAGAGCTATTCAGGCTTGGACAAACAGGAGGGTGGAGTGCTCCAGGGCCAGAGACGTGACCAGGACCTCTCTGAGCAGAGGTAACACTCGTCTCCACCCACCACCTGTTCCATCACCAAACGCTGCCCTTCCTCTGCAGTCGCCTGCTGCTCGTACACCCACCTGCCCATTGTGCACCTTCACCATCTGTCACTGTTTACAGTTTGTTAGCCACCCTCTGCCGCAGCCTGTGCCACGACGTGGTTGTGCGTGTTGTGTAGTCATGGGCGGAGTGGTGTTGCCCAGGAGGGGGGGTTGGGCGAGGCCTGCAACCTGAAAATATCCAGTCAGCAGTGGCCGTGTGGTCACAAACTGACCAATGACCAGAGAGGCTTTGGTCGTCTAGGTGAGGGTTTCCTGTTGATTAATCTTGCGAGACGATGGGTGTATCACATAGATGGTGAAACGGCACTTGGTATATGTATGTGGTTGTGCAGGCAGGAGAGTGGTATGTGTTCATTAGAAAGTGAGACGCCACGTAGCACCACACACCCTGACATTAGATCAGTAGGTCACTCTTTACGTAACAGCAGCGCTTTGCCAGCCCCAACAGCCACCACAGCTGACTCCCCTCCTGTATTGGAAACTTGGCTCGTTGCCAAACACAGCCCCTCTCCCCCATCCCACCCCCTCACATGACACTGTGCCCTTTCTCCGGTGTCAGGATGGACTCCCACTCCCCGGGAAGTGGCAGCTACCAGCCCTCTTTCTTCTCCAAGATGGAGAACACCCCCATGGTCATGTCCAAGAAGCAGGAGATCTTTCGCAAATCCGAAGTTGGTATGGGCATTTCTTCTTCACAAGCCACCCCTCCAAAATGTATTCTGTTGAGTCCAAACGTATCTTGATACATCACCACACTGTGCCGTAATTTTACCGTAATCGTTCTGAGACTTGGCTCAGAATGGCTAGCAACCGTTTGTGTACGAGTCGTCAATGCTGATGTTTTACGGCAAATTGCTGATTCAACTTTTTTGCCGTTTTTCTTGCCAGGCAATGCACAGCCAGGCACAGAGATCTTCAATTTACCAGCAGTAACCAGCTCAAGTGAGTAGGCCCACACTGCTTTGTATTTGTGGCTCAGTACGTTAGCCCTGTCTGGATAACTGAAGGGTGTATAGCAAAGGTTGTTGTCTGTATAACCAATTGCAAAGCCTTTTTTTTTTTTTACCAACAAATTTGTAGTAACAATTTCGCAGCACATCCAGAGGTGTTTGTAGCTGTTGTCATGGAAGTTGATGCTGGTTGCTAGTTGGTCTTGGTATTTGTAATGCACTGATGACTTGAACCTGCTGTCCTCTACTTACTTTCTTGGCACACTCAACCACTGAGCTACTGGTGTATTTTCTTCACAGATACCACGGAGTGGGTGATATGTTATCACCATCACAATAAATTGCATTCACAGTGGTGTCACACAGCCAAATTAAATTGCATTGAATTTTTGGAGTGGGGGGGGGGATCTACTGTTTTTGCTGGTGCATCACATGTTCCTCTTTCTCAAACCCCAGAAAGTCGAATCAAGATGATGTGTGTGTCCACCCCCTATTCTGCACTGGCTTTTTCCTTCTGGGGACACAACACCAGGGCCCCTGGTCTCACCTTGCCCTTCCTGTGTGTCCCCCACCTCCACAGGTAACGTGAACCCAAGGAACCACTCGTTCAGCGACCCAGCCAGTAACCTGGGTCTGGAGGACATCATTCGCAAGGCCTTGATGGGCAACGTGGAGGAGAGGTCTGAAGAACAGGCCCAGCCCGGAGCTCCCTCGGTGGGCAGCACCACAGCCGGCATGGGGGGCGGGTCCGAGGGGCGCCAGGAGGCCAGTCCGTCCCCCAACGCAGGTAGATATTGTAAGGAAAATGCACGCACCAGCCTCATCACCACTTGTACCTGTCGACCCCTTGTCCCATAACCCATTTTAAAGAATAGAATAGCTGGTGTGAAACGCCAGAAAGGGTCTGTGTGTTTTATCACTTCATCTCGATATCTTCAACATTGCTAAATGTTGCATTGCCCAGCATTTGCTTTTTTTGGTTGGTTATGCATGTCTCTCCCCATCGCAGGCAAACAAAAGATACAGAGCAAAGCCAGCAGCAGGAAGTCCAAGTCGCCAAACCCAGGCCAGGCGTACTCAGGTGGGGAACGTCCCTCTTCGGTTTCCTCTGTGCATTCTGAAGGTGATTACCACAGGCAGGCACCAAGCTGGGCCTGGGAGGATCGGCCCTCATCCACAGGTGAGCGAACTGTCCACAGTTATCCGAGGTGATGTTTTGGGAGTGCCGTGGGGAGACCTGTATGTTTCTTGGCTGGTGATTATCGTTTTCTCCACCCCTCAGGGCCTATGCAGTTTCCGTATAACCCGTTGACTATGCGGATGTTGAGTAACACCCCTCCCACCTCCATGGCCTGCCCATCTCCCTCCATGCAGTCCCAGCAGCAGCCGCAGGGAGGCAGCACTGTTGGTTCAGCTCGCGCGTGGGAGAGGGAGCCGCCGCTGCTCTCAGAACAGTACGAGACCCTGTCAGACAGCGACGACTGATTAACTTTGAACTCCCACCAACCCTAAGGCCCTCCCACCCCACTCCACCCCACCCTGATCATAAGAAGTGTTCCTCCCAGCTGCATCCCACCTGCTGATTCTACTGGTCCCTCTTGTTGCCACTCTTGAGATGGGGACCTGCTGAGGAGGAGGACTCCCTTCTGGTCCTGTATTGCCCTCTGGTGGTCATAGAGAGCATTGCAAAGGAGCCACAAACGGGCCGAGTCTTCAGGATAAACTTTTTAATGGAGTCCAGAAGCTGTCACCTGTTTGTGGACAAGACAAATGGTGAAAAGCGAAAAAGGATGAAGAACTTGCATTGTAAAGAAGACTTATTTGCTTTAAAAAGAAATCTGTTCGGTTTCTGTAAAGAAATACTTTGTCTTTAAAAAAAAAAGATTAAAAAAAAATCAATGTATGTAAATAGGGTAACCTTTTGCAGTGTGTGTTTTTCATTTTTCCTTCATGTTTTCTCTGCATTTTAATGTTGCTTTTTTAAAAAAAAAAAATCAAATCGCAGAAGGTTTGAAATTACATGCAAGTTCTTGATCTCCCTGTGAAAAGTGCAGATTCCCCCCCCCCTCCCCCTCCCCTTCCACTCCCACACCGGTTACGGCAGGGCAGGCATGAAGTGAACCAGCTGGTTGGATTGGATGGGGGCTGTGAGCACACTGCACCAGCCCTCGGAGATGCAGCAAGCGCTGCAGCGGCTGGGCGGACCCGGCCTACACAGCACTGTGGAGATGTATTGGCAGCCATAGAAACAGATTGCATTTCTGTGTGGATGCCGGTTATAGAGGAACGTTTGATCTGTTATACGGGTCTAAGAAAGGGGAGGGGGCAGGGCAGAAGCATTTGTCAGCCATGCAGGAAAAGCAGTTTAAGAAACAGACACCATCTCCCTTGTGGTCCATGTGAACAACTTGAGAACACTGGTGTTGGAGCCGTATGATTTTCCCGTGAAAGAAGAAATATAAGCTGAATGTTTCGTTCCTTTTTTGTTTTGTTTTTTCCTCTTCCCTTTTTATCAAAGCTGTATGATTTTATTTTTTTTCCCTTGTGCTGACCGTTGGTCTGAGGTGGAACTCGGTGAACTGACCATAGTTTGCATTTAACATCCTGAACTTCAATGTATTGCTCTGTGTGGTTGCTAATACATGCTAAATGTTCTGCTGCCCCCCCTCCCCCAACATGACCCCTTCTCTTCCTTCCTGGGATGTTGCTATAGCAACTGGAGTAAAAAACAGAGCAATCTGTTGTTTTTTTTGGAGAAGGTCTTGGTTCCCTTTCCATGGGGAGAAAATTAAACTGTGACCTTCTTCATTTTATTCAGTTGGTTCTTTTGTTCAGTTTTCTTGTTATTTGCTGAAGCACATGCTGACAAATACACACCCCTTTGATGACCCCGGTCCTCACACACAGACACACAAAAGAAAAAACAACCTTCTGTTTGATGCACCTCTGCACCATTGTTGCACTTTTTTTTTTGGCTTAGTAACTTTTGACGATGATTAAAAGTACTACCTGTAATCTAAGTTATTCTAGCTTCTGCAGAGGTCTGGAATGATCAGTTTCATGCACATTTTGCAATAGTTCTTTATTGCCACTTTGGAAATCTTTGGATATTACATGTTTCTTTTTAATCTTGTCACCGTTTTTTCTGGCTTGTTTGACACATCACTTGATCTTTGCTTTAGTCAGTGGTACAATAAGGCTGTTGAAGTTGCTCCTTCCTTAGTGGTGGCTTTGACTTAGATCTTCATTTTCTTGATGTAACAGAAAATAAGCTCATTTTTAGTTATCTGTGCAAACATAGCTGTATGATCTATGGCAAGGTCTGTTTAACAGTAATGACAGTAACGGTATGTTCCATGACAACCCAAACAAAAACAATTAAAGCAGCTCGTTCTTGTGTTTTGGTTTTTCTTTGTTTTCACTTTGCTTAAGTAACACAACTTTACATCTGTTTTACATTTTGATATATTTAATTAATTTCGCTTCTGAAATGGAGAAAAAAAAAAGCCCTAGAGCTCATGTTGAGATTTTTCTTTTTTTTTTTTAATTTTATTTCAAATCCTTTTCAACATTGATGTTATTCATCCTGTTTTAATGGGATGCCAAGTGTTTACAGTGGCGTCAACAAAAAGAAAGAGAAAAAAAAAAGCAGTGAAACTTGAATCTTAAGAAAATGAAAGTCGATCATTGCATTAGTTTGTCTCCTTTTTTGCAGTCCAACACCTTGCAGTGGCAACTTTTTTTTTCTTTTGTGCATTCAGAATCAAGACTTGAAAGCCCGTGTATCCCATGATGTTGAAACGCAATGTTTGTATCACACAATGTCTCTTAAGTAGCCAATTACAGAGTTCAGACCAATCAATAAAGTGGACTAGCGCTCCACCTTTCTGAAAGTTAACGTTTTGTGTCCTCGGCCCTTTTCTTTTACAGGGTTCGTCACATCACATGAAGTTGATTTAGGTTTGAGGTTGGTTAGCTGTTTTTTCCAGTAACATGATGGAAAGAAGTAGCATTCATGTCTGAAATTTATTTTGGTCTAAACTCTACACACAAGCTAAATAGGCCATTGAAACAGCACCAGCCTCTACATCTAGACTCCACCCAATCTGAGAGACATGGTCTAGAATTGCACATCACTGGAGTGTTTCAGGAACTCTGGTGGCACATGACATTTTCATGAGTAATGATCTACATGATTTGTAATAATAATAAATTTTTTTCGGTTACTTTGAACCGGTCCTCCTCGGATCAGACAAGACTGCAGATACAGCAGCAGTATGGATTGAGGAGAATGAAACAATAACTAATCTACTGTATTGCCTACCAGGAGATTCAGCTTGGTTAGCTTTCTTTCCATGTACATTTAACTCACAGCCATATAGCATCATAGAAATTGGCTTAATAGTTGCAGCCTGTTCATTACTTGTCATTTTTGCACCCGTACAAAGACTGATTTATTTTATCCAACCACCATCTTGCATATCATTGTCCACAGGTATAGCCGCTTTGGTCCAAAACAGGCATGTCATTGTATCAGGGTTCTCAGAAGGAGCAGCACTTCTGCTACTGTTCATAGCATTTGAACTGTTACTTAAAAACAAGTAACTAAGTGGCACTGCCACAAAATGTGTGGTTTTGAGCTGTTGGGGCTGTTTCTGTTGACTCTTCTTATGGGTAAGGAACAGCACAACTTGGTGCATAATAGTTATGAAGATGAAAGTTAATGTTGTGGTGAGGTAATACTTTTTTTGGTATTGGATGTATTGATGCAAAATTTGATCTACAAAATGATTTTAAAAAGAATGTCAATAAATAAATTAATAAAAATGTGCAAGTAAAACCTGTAAATAGAGCCCAATCTTCCATAGTGGTGAGCTTGGTTTTGAGTTTGCAGAGTGGAGGGATCAAACTGAAGTTTGTTTGGTGAGCAGTTCTTTCAAATATGTGGATACAAACAGATGCCTGCATCAGAGAATTAGATAGTCAAAGAGACAAATCATTTTATTAATCTCAGAGAGTAATTCATTGGTTACAGCACCATCTGTAGTAAACAATATTCAAGAAAAAAAAAACATTTAAGTATGGAAATACACTATTATAGAATACGGAAGGATTATGATTGTATATACACAAGATGAATGACAAGTAAGTGTAATAACTGGCATGAAAGAATTGGTGTGCAGCAAAGCATGGATGATCAGTAGCATCCACAATAAATTACTTAACAAGTGCAGTAATAGATATAAAGTAACACTAAATAATCTTAATTTTAGTGGGTTATAAATGTCACAAATAGATATACACTTTATACATACATTAATGTATGGTGACCATTACACTGGTCTTGTCAGATATATGTGACCACCAAGGGTCAGAGTTACTGACCACTTCTTTGGGAATATGTAAGTGCAGCATAATTAGAAATAAACTGACACGAATTGTTTAAACGTTTTTATTTATGCCGGTTTTCAACAGCATTCATTGTGGAGTTATAATTGCACTTGGGTGTTCGTTAAGATGAAATGCTTAAACTGTTGATATTGTTCTATTGCTCTTAATTTCTGTGTCTCTAGATTCATCTGTTTATACATTTTATGATGGACTGATCTTTTCCCTGCCACCGCCCCCCCCCTTTGGAAGACCTATAGTACTTTATTATTAAGGATACGCATTTTATTTTAATTACCTTTTTAAAGAAATGTTAGTTCAGAATCAGAATCGCCTTTATTGTCATCATAATTTGCATTACAATGAAATTAGAGTTGCTGCTCCAAGGGTGCTTT
>JAOYMR010000002.1:9422087-9434332 GCA_025802075.1 Tenebrosternarchus preto | reverse complement strand
CAAAACACAAACAGGCACGGATTGAACTGGGCATAGCTAGGGAAACCACAACACTAGGGGAGGTGAAAGTGTTACACTCTAACTCTCTCTTTTTCTCTCTCTCTCTCTGTTGTAACATTCAAATGGTGACACTGTTTACTTTTATGTTTACTTCTGTACCGTGTACTACAAGATTGTTCTGGATACTCTGGATATTCTGGATATTCCTCAGTATCACAGGAAGTGATGTCATCAGTAGCCAGCCAACATGTATCCATGAGCCCAAGGAGGCACCTTGTAACTGCCACAAGCAGAGCAAGAGACCTGGCTGTTTATAAGAGACCCACATCAAAAAAGACTCCAGGTGACATCCAAACCCAGACTGCTACAACCAGCTTTAAAGAAGTCCAGACTTCCCTGATGCAACAGACTCCCCTGTTTGAACAGTCACCTGGAAATGTCATGGGCAACTCAGACACAGATTCTGTCCAGAAATCAGGTGAATACAAATATCCCTATTTCTCATTAAATTGTTTAGTTGTGATATAGTGGCCAATTCATAAACAGGAATAAGTAAGTATAGACTTGCCTGAGCTCTAAAAATTCTAAATATCATGGTTCTTCTTTACCTTCAGAGACCCAGGAAATGAAACCATTGAACCACAATGAATCTATGACTGGTGTTTCAGAGGCGCCGTCCCACACAACCAATGATGTTATGGGTAGACCATTAAACCCTGCATCTCTGAAGACTTGGAGAACACAAACTAACCTAAGCTCTGGTCTTACTAAAACCACAGCATTCCCAGTTCAGTGTAGCCAGTCAACAAATGGTACGTCCACATCAGAACCAACTACAGAATTCCATCTTGTAAATAACTATTACTCTGTCTGATCATTCAGTTTTTGATTCTATCATCCAATATCCTGTTTTTGACTTTTAATCTAAACAGAGTACTCTTCAGGAAGACAAGAAGGAAGGCTTCAGATCTCTAATCATCAGACAAGTGCAACTATGGCAACATCCCTGCAAACTGTTAGTGACTTGACTGATCCCATAAATTCAAGATGCCTAAGAACAACAAACAAACCAAACTCTGTGACTAACACAATGCATCAACTACAGCTTGGTCAATCAGATATTACAGAAGAAACTTCCGTTAGGAATGGTGGGTGTAGCGTCTGTTTTTTTCTTCTTCTTACATTTATTCAAGCTGTTTTTCTATAATTATTTATAATAATATCTCAACCTCTTACATCAAATCAGAAAATTCTTTGGAGGCACAGAAAGAGAAGAAGTCTTTAATGAGCTGTCTGGAAAGTGACCTGGTCCCAGTTGCAACACCACAGCTACCTGTCAATACTGAAATCAACCTAATGAGTCCTAAACTTCTACAATCGACCAATCAAAATGCTGTTCAGTCTGTCACTATGAGGGATCAGATGCCACTGAGCAAATCAGCTTCTGATGAGGCTACATCCGCAAACCATCATTTGACCTCTTTCTCTATGACGACTCCTACTGATCCCACAACAGACACCTCCTTTAGAACTGGTGAGCTTTTTTGCTTTTGTCTTACTTTGTAAAACTGGATATTACATGCCTCCATCAATGTTCACTAAATATTAAACTACTTCTTTATTGTTTTTCTGATTCTGTAAGAGCGCCTGTTGTCATCACAAGTAGTCAGGTCGATGGCCAACATCCAGTTTGACTCAGGTCTCATCACAACACCGCAGCAACATGTCCGCACTATGACTATCCCCATGAGCCCCAAGTCTCTGAGATCAACCAACCAAAGCCCTACTCCATTCAAATCCTCATCTACACCTGCTGTGACTGAATCAACATTTAAAGCTTCACCTGTTGCTATGAGGAGGCCAGCACCTTTCAGTCTACCAGGTCCTGAGTCTACTACAGCTGTAACTAGAGAGCACATGTCTCCATTTTCCTTGATATCGCAGACATCTCACAGACATTTCACAGAAAATTTGGAATCCTCCTTTAGAAGATATAATATTTCTCTCTTTTTTTCTTTAAATTCTTTCTCGGTTTTCATTTTTTATTTGGTGCTCATGAAATTAAAATATTTTCTGCTGTTTTTATTAGATCCTTCTAAAGCACCCAGATCGACATCTCAGCATCTCGACATCTCACCTCAACCTGTAGGCAGTATGACTGTTCCCAGGAGCCCCAGACCTCTAAGATCAGCCAACCAAAGCCATACTCTGTTCAAATTTACACCAACACAAGCTATCAAATCTACCAACACAACTGGTAAATAATATCGTGGGGGTTTTTCTTTTCTTTTCTTTTCTTTTCTAATAAACCACTGATTATTCCAGACATTGATTGCTCTGGGATTTACTGAAACATGGTATCTTTCTTTCTCTTTAAACCAAATAGGGAATGTCCACGGTTTAGAAAACGTGATGTCATCTGACAATTATGAAGTGCAAGCAACTGTGGCAGAATCTCGACTTCCAGCAAGCGGACCTGCATCAGATTTAAATATTCACCTGAACCTAAATACTCAGGCTACGTCAATGAACTTCAACGCGGCTCGGCCTCCTACAACCAACTTGAACCCCATGCTCTCTAGTGCTTCCAATCTCAACCCTGTCCAACCAGGTTGCACTGATTGGAAACCTGTTGAATCCCCTGTTCCCACACAGACAGCACCATTTGGTCAGTTAGCTACACCTTCACTACCACCTATCATTACTAAGCCCGGTGAGTTGACATGAATGAATGAAACTGCTAAAACTATAATAGAAGTGAATAATTAATAAATATAATACACCGTGTAGAACAGAATATTTTTCATTGTCTTTCTTGTATTTTATTCCACCAGACTACTCTTCAGATCCAGATAATATATCACCTCTCAGTAACGTTTATCAGAAATCTGGTACCATGGCTGTTCCTCAATCTCCTGTTTCCTCCATGACAAAAATAAGTCCTCAGGTTCCCAGAAGACAGGCAAACCCTGCACAAAACAATAGTACCAGTCTCAACCATGCCCAGGCTCTTGTTCAGTCTTCAAACGTAACCTTGCTGCTCGACCACGGTGCAACCACAGGGTCATGTAAAGGCAAGTCATTTTTCTATTGCCATCTTGCTTTTCAGTTTGTCCTTTGTGCCTTTACTGTACAATTAACAAAATGAGCTGTTCTCCTGACCAATCAGATTCCTCTTCAGCACAACAGAGCGTGAAACCAGCCATGGGAAATCACCTTTCTCGTACTCTGTCACAGCCTCAGCTGTCAGTTGGTTTTATAAACAGACGGGCAGAATCTCCATCTAGAAGTGGTAAATCAGATGAATTCCTCTTACTTTAAGTAGAACTATTTACAGTAAGCATGTTTCTGTTGAAACTTCCAGTCCTTTGGAATTTTTTGGAATTTTACATTTTCATCAGTGGAATTATAATCTTTTTTGTTCGTTCAGAATACTCTGGCTACTCGTCAGTGTATTCATCTGTGTCTCAGGAAGTGAGGTCATCAGTAAACAATCAGCATGGGACTTTCACCAAGCCTTCTGCGTCTTCTATAGCTTCCATGAGCCCTAGAGCTCAGCGGAAACCAACCAATCACAATTCTGAGATGTCTTCTGCATTATCACAAATAGGTACTGCTCCTTCCAAATGTGGGAACAATGGAATGGTGTAATATACATAACTGGGATATCACAAATATGTTAACTTAATATAATAAATATATATTTATTAATAAAACAATGAGATGGCTCTCAAACTGAAACCTAATATTTTTCTTTTTTATCCTTTGAGATATCTCTCCCGGATCACGGGAAATGAGGTCACTGGGGATGTCTCGTGTTTTTTCACAGCCTCAGCTTTCAATAAGTTCTCTGACAAGAAGAGCAGAATCACCTTCTGGAAGTGGTACATTCTGAATCTCTCAATCACTTTCTTGCCCTCTCTCTCTCTCTCCCCCTCTCTCTTTCTGTCTCCTATTGTTACACACTCTCTCTCTTTTCCTTCTTTGTTAAACCTACTACTATGTCTTTATGAATAATATCACAAATGTAACCTCATTCTCCATTAGTCATAACTGCATTTTATCTTTGTTTTTTCTATTACGACTAGAATATTCTGGATATTCCTCAGTATACTCCTCAGGGTCACAGGAAGTGAGGTCAGTTATAGATGGCCAACATAACCATGCATCGGTAACCACAGCAACAGCCCGACTTCCAGTCAGTTCTATGATTCGCATGAGCCCCAAGGCCTTCAGAAGATCAGCCAATCCCAGCTCTGCTCTCTCTAACCCCTCCCCACCATTAAAGTCAAAGGTGTTTGGCCACTCAATACCAAGTACTAACCCATGTCCAACAGAACCTTCCTCAACTTATGGTAAGTAAAACAGACAATGATTTGTCTCTCTCCATCTTTTATTTCCCCATTTTCTTAATTTGAATTATGTTCCTGTTTATTGCTATTTACTAAAGGAACATTAATAATTTCTACAAAGAAATTTAGTTATGGTTATATTTAGTCATATTTATCAAACCTTTCAGATTATTATTATTGTTGTTGTTGTTGTTGTTGTTGTTGTTTGCCCTCTAAATCACATACCATAAAGGGAACAAATTCTAGGCAAGTAGGCCTAGTTTTTGTTCTGAGAGACTTAAATAAATGAACCAGTCTTTAAAAGAATGAAAGTGGTATTATTACTTGGTTCAAGTTGTTAAAGCAATTCATCATTATTAGTATTTTTTAAACCTGATTTTACTGATATCCAACCAATCATCTTCAAACCTCACCAGCATGCTATTGCACAACCGTCTCTCCTGGTATTACCCATAAATGCCTGATTAGTGAGTTGACTTTTATGAATGAATAAGTCATTGGTAAAGGTAAATAAAAGTCACTTAAACATCATCTTTAAGATTTTACATGATACCTTTGTTCTTATTATCTCATCCAATTAGGAAACTCTATAATACAACAGGAAGTGAAGTCAACAGTCAGCAGCCAATACGCATCCAGCACAAGCATCACCCAGGAAAATCAAATCCCACAAAGCCCCAAGTCCAACAACAGGCCAACCAACCTTATGCAAACACAACTTAATTCTGCACCACATTTTAACGCTTTGCTATTCAGCCAATCAGCATCAGATGCCATAGCTCCTAAACTAATCACAGACTCTCCCAGCAGACCTGGTGAGTTAAACACTGCCCCATTACCTACTCATTAAACAGCCCTAAATCCCTTTTCTTCTGCTGCTGTTGCCTGAGTTTGTTTATTCTGTTTACTCTAGTGTCTGCTGTGAAGCCATGGACTTCTAGTCAGAAAATAGATACAAGTTTATGTAGCCTTGAAAGTAAGATACTGTATATCATGTACTGAAACAACATTTCACACTGCCTACTGATGCTACACCTGAATATCCTGTAATAATACGCTTTACCACGGCGCTGAAAGTAAATATTACAGTATTCCCTTTCTTTTTTGTGGCCTCAGACAACAGTTCAAGCATGTTTTCCAAGCCAACTCCTTTTTCTGATTCTGAACCAGTCTGTGAAAAGTAAGGACTCTCACACGACAGTAGCGCATTTTTGTAAATGTATTTTAAAAGCAAAAGCAAAGAGCAAGAGATGAAAGCACTTCTGATATAAGACAAAGATTGCTTTGTTTTCAATTTGATCTGCAGTTTCCTCAAGAAGTCTGACATTGTGGCCACTGGAAGGAGTTTGACGAAGTCACAAACTTTGCCCAGGAGCGCGGGCTTCCACATCAAGCATGCCTTGTTTGAAAGAATGAATTCTGAGCGCACCAGGTTTCCGGACCTAACAATTATTACTTCAGCGAAGTCACTGATACTTAATGCTGTGCATGTACTGAATACACAGCTGAGTCTGAGGTGGATTTTTTCTCCTCAGTGAGAAGAATGTAGAGATGGGGCCGAAGATGAGGAGATCTCAGAGTTCCGGCGTGTCCAACGCCAGCAGCATCAAGCAGCTTCTGTTGGACTGGTGCCGCTCCAAAACTGTCGGCTACCAGGTGTGTGCCGCCGAGGGTGTGCCCAGTCACATACACTTATGTGGACGAGCGTGCTGGCAGTGTTGTTGTTGTTGTTGTTGCTGTTGTTGTTGTTGTTGTTGTTATTTTCTCGTTTTTTTGTAACATTTGTTGTTTGTGTATTCACCATTTAGTGCTTAAAATCTTTTGCGATCTCTCTCCTATCTCTCCTAAGGATCTTTCCTTTAATATCTATTTCTCTCTCATACACTCTCTTCCCCAGCACATAGATATTCATAACTTTTCCTCCAGTTGGACGAATGGAATGGCCTTCTGTGCCCTGGTCCACTCCTTCTTCCCCAATGAATTTGATTATAATGAGCTGAACCCAGCTCATCATAAACACAACCTGGATTTGGCCTTCACCACTGCAGAGTAAGTGTGTGTGTGTGTGTACAGATGTTTGTAGCTAAGTGTGCTCTGAGTACCTGCCCTTAACACCTCCTGTCTCCGTTCCTCTAGAGAGAAGGCGGACTGTGTGCGTCTGATCGAGGTGGATGACATGATGGCGATGGGCGAGAACCCTGACCCCATGTGTGTGTTTACATACGTGCAATCCTTGTACAACCATCTCAAGAGATTCGACTGACTCAGTGAAACACTGTTTTTGACACCACAGTGCAAAAGTAATTTGCAGTTGCTGAATTAGATTTAAGCTAATATCTGCCACTTTTATTACGTGATGCCCCATTATTGAAACATGACTGTAGTTATTGATGTAGTGCTAAAGCTTAGGCTATAAACCATATATCCTCTTGTATTCTGGATTTTATAGATGTGTTCATGCAAAGCAGTAAAAGAGATGCAACAAAAGTTTTTCAATAATGTACAACTGCTATGTAAAAGACTGTGGTTCTGATCATTATTCAAACAATCTGGTCCCAGCTATTAATGTGGCGCAAATTCCCTATTCATGCCTGTCAGCCCTGTTCGCGTATTTTGGGAAGATCGACTTCTTACACTAGAACAAATACAGTGAGTGTGAGGCATCTACCATAGCTGTGATGCGTGTCGGGAAGTTAACCATTATCAGAAGCTGCCACTTTGAAAAGTTACGCGGCCACAGAGCATTTGTGGAGCATTTGTGGAGTGTTTACACTGGGAGTGCTGGTTGAGAAGCTAGAGGCTTTTTTAAAATAACACTTAAGCTGTTTTGTTTTATAGTTGCTTCCACTAGGCCTTGGAGTCACTTCATACTATAATGTGCGGTAGAGTAAGATCATGAGAAGGGACTGTTGGAAAGGGCTTAAAAAGGTCAGAGCGTGTTTCTGAGGTAAAATAAATAAATAAATAAATTGGGAGGTTTGTGTATTCGAGAGAGAGGTTTACTTCATTGTGGTGAGGGTAGGAGATTATCAGTGGCTGTGAGGATTTTGGTAGAAAGCCGTTCACTGTGGTAGGACTTGTGTAAAGTGTTGCACCCAAGGAAATTCCTTTGTCTTAGTTGTTGATGGCAAGCTTGGGACAGACTGGGTGATTGTTAGGTATCATCACATTTAATATAAAAGTAATATTTTTGTGGTTTGACCATGACAAATAAAGAGGAGATATTAGGCCACTGAATGTAGTTTTACAGCAACTAAAATGCATATGTCAAAAACAAACAAATAAACAATGAAAAAAAATGCCATTGCAGTTTTTGTTATTTCTGATAAAGGAATATGCTGTTTTCTTGCCCAAACGTTCCCAATAAATGATTGTTCTGCAGAGATGTTTCTTTTGTATGTCTACTGCAAATACTGGTACGATTCAATGTATTTTTCGCTTATACCTATACATTTTAAGAAGCGTGTTTATGTTATGTAAGTTACAAAACATTTAAGGTGCATTTAACTGTGAATTCTCTACCGTTCAAATGTGAAAGTAAACGTATCATGATTTAATAAGTTTTTAACTAAGGGGAAAGTTAAAGCTTAAAGTATCTGATGTGGTTTCTGCTTTTCACCCCTCTTATGTCAGACCGTTCCGTAATCGTCGCTAATGACGCCATTAATGGGCCGTTGATATTAAAAGCTCTGCAATTCGCTGTTTTGGAGCTCTGTGTATTCCGTGCGCAGTAGCCTACTCGGGTTTAATTATGATAATGAATAAGACGAGGAATTGAAAGAAAACGAAAAAGAAACGTTACGTTTAACATTACAAATATTTTTTCTGCCTTCAGAAAAAAAATTATGTCATCAAACGTGTATGTCGCCAAAATAAAAATCCTGGTTTAATTCCTGGATTAAAATAAAGATAATATACCCCATATATTATTTGAAATTAAACGTAGTGTATTTGAAGCAGGCTCCCAGTTGACAGCGAGAGGGGTTAATGAAGGTAACGTTCCGGAGCACATAGATTAGCAAAGTAATCGAGTAATCTTTGATTCAGATTACTGTTCATTCGGGAGCACCGTTGTCCGTCGTTCTTAATCCGCCCAAGTAATATCATGCTTTAGATAATACTTTACTCCAGGATATTAGAATAACAGATCCCCAGAAGAGGATCGGATTTACTGGGGGTATCGCAAGCTATTTACATTTAATGTATTCACGTGTTTAAGTTTTGTATGTTTCTCGTAAAGTTTATTTCAGCATTAATAAGAAAACTCTCATTTAACTTGTAACATAGAGAGTAAAACCCATCTTTAATATTCACTAATGTTTCGAGATAATGAACCAAGCGAGTTTTTGTGCAAATTCTGATTTTCATTGTATAGGCCTATAATATCACACAGGACACTCAATGCTTCGTTTAAGAAAACTTAGAACAGACAAAAAGTATGAAATACCATAAGCCTTTGATATTCGAAGAACGCACGGGTGAAAATGTGGTGCTTTGCGTGATAAAAGACCAACGATGACATAATTACTCTAGGATATCCATCAGACAACATCCGCAGCCTATCTCTGCTTTCCTGTCCACGAGGTACCTATTGGAGAGAGTTAAAAGCTGTCAGACGCACTGGTGAAGGGTCTCTCGACGGGGGAGATGGTGAGTGGGGGGGATCAAAGGCGCGACCACCACTCTGAATGGCCGTTAGATCAGACAAAGTCGTGTTCCACGGACAGACACAAGGTACTGATGGCACATAAGACAACACCTTATTGAAAGGTGGGGGCGCTGGGGTGTGAAAGATTAGAGTATAAAGTAGGTCGATCTTGGAAAGTTCTGCTACATTTCAGCGCAAGGCGTAGACGGAAAGGGAACCTCTTGGGTCTTGTTTGGGAGGTCACGCGAGCAAACAGTGAAGTTTTTAGGGCACAGGAATTATGGCTTTGTTTGTCGACCAGGCGTTTGATTATGTTCACAAGATCAATGAAGATGGAGAGACTGAATTTATCTTCACCAAAAACGAGGTCCAGTGTACAGGTGAGCACATGGCAAATATTACGTTTCTTAATACATTATGATGCCCGTTTGTTAGTTTTTTTAAGCTTTGTTGCCAGTAAAAAATGTTTAGTTATAGCACAGCTGAAAAAAACGACTAATTCTTGTTTCTTTAAAATACAATTTATTTTGGTGTGTTTCAACTTTCTACGTATAACAGCTGCTACATAAAACTTGTCAGCGGAGTCGAAAAACTGAAATCCATCAATTTTATCTCTTTAGATTCTACAAACGAGCATTCAATATCCTCTCCGGAACCGGACAGGACAGGGCACCCCGAAGGACAAAGAAAACGAAAAAGAACGATTTTTACCCGTGCGCAGTTATCCGAACTGGAGCGTGCCTTCTTGGTAACCCCATACCCAGATATCACTCTGCGCGAGAGACTTGCAGCTCTTACTTTGCTTCCCGAGAGCAAAATTCAGGTGACGAGTTATTGAAAATTGTAAAAGTTTTTTTTTTTCCCCAAATCTTTTTGTACAAATACAGTGATCTGTTACTTTACATGATTCTTTATTTAACTATTCTTCTCCATGGATAGGTGTGGTTTCAGAACAGACGTGCTCGGAGCATCAAAAGTGGCAGGCTAACCAGACCAGTGAAGAGAAGTCCAGCTAGAGCCGTCAGCTCGAATTGTAACCTAGCAACGGGCTTCTCTCAGCCCAGCACTTTTCCAACTTCTGCTGTTCCAGAACCAAGTAACAGACCAGAACGGTACCAGGTGTCCAACAGAAACAACCACCACCAACAACAGCCATGTAGCCTGAACTGGACCAGACAAGGCCTACACCCCTGGTCTCAGAAACTGCCCCATCCTACACCACCTGCACCACCCATCTCTCCTGACTTCCCTGGAGTGCTCCCCTGGGGGGCCAGACCAACGAATCCACCCAGCACTCCCTCCATGCCCACAGCTCACATAGGAAGGCCAGTCCAGTCTTCAACCCAGCACCAATGGAGTGAGTTCATGCAGACCGCCACCAGCACAGCTCCATATGGAGGGTTTTTGGGGCATGCAGGTAAACCTCAGTGTAATGTCAATCCAAGCAGACATTCCTCTGAGTCCATAGACCAGGTGGTCCCTTCGCACTCTGCACACAGTTACTTGGAGGGCCCCATGCACAAACAGGGACAGCCTGTTGGACATTTCCCACAGACGTCCCTAGGAGACATCTCTGACCTCATATACAGCGCTGCTGTAGTCGCCAATTTGGCAGACTTCTGACTAGACTTCTGGCTTCATACAAACTGACTTCTGACTTCTGAACTGAAAGCTTCCAATCAACCTCTACAACCTCTACAAGTATTTGTATATGTGCTTATTTTTTTATGATACCTTTTAATGCCAAGTTTCAAAGTTCTGACTTAGCTAGATATCATTCTGTGTTCAATCTTTATACTTTTTTTGGAAGCAAATTTATATGCAGTATTGTCTGACCACAAAGACGTTGATGTTTCAGTGTGTTTGTTGTATATAAAGGGCCTACATTTACATATGTGTCATTTCATATTTATTTTACAATATTGTATAAGTATTTCTACCAACATACTTTATTTCTATTGTTTCAGAACAATAAAAACTTACAAGACAACAATCTATATTGTCAGTTTATTTAGACATTCTGTCTTGTGTATGTATTCTTATCATTCTTCTGTTTGCATATTGCTTTATTTGAATGGATTGCTTTGACTAAACAAATTGCTTCCTATCAATTAAAAGTCCTGCTGTTAATTAAACAACATAATTAAACAACATAAATTCAGACTATATAATTACTTTATGCAGTGAAAATCATCAAATGCACCTGTTTGTCAGGGTTTTGTCATACCTTTTTTAAAAATGCCATTAAGGTCACACTATTTGATTTTACATTTGTAAAGGCCCAACCCTTCCTAATGCATAAGTGTTGTTCAGATTGTCCTAAAGGTAATAGCATCTAGTTTATTGATCTCTGTAGTAGTGCTATAGGTAATGTAATGTCAAGCTCTGATAACATGCAAAGGTGCTGTTTTCTAAGTAATAGGATATTTAGAGGACAGGTTGCAAAAAATAGCAACTGAAGTACACTTTTAAAAACTAAATAACATTAAAAAATAAATAACATTTTAGAGCTACAGTTCAAGCAGGGACTTGGATTTGGACATCTGGACAGTGTAATACAGTTGTGGTTATTACAGAGGAAATATGATTACAGACCTTATAGTTTGCCTGACCTATTGGACACTGATCTCTGCATATCATAATAATCTTAAGAGCAAAATAATCTTCAAATAAAATAAACTAAAATCCCCTAATCCGGGTGTCAAATCTACATTGTTATTCAGATATATTTTGTGTGAGTTGGACTGTGTATGTTCCAGATGCATCTACATTGTTTAATCTTGGAAAGATATTGAAGGGATATGTGCTTATTTATTTATTTATGAGCAGGATGGAAAATACACTTGACCGGTGAGGAGTAACCCTGCAGAAATATATTTAGTTTCTGTTTTTAATCTATTGTGGATTTTCTTCACTGTCAAAAAACAGTGCTTCTTTAATTTATGTATGTTTTGTTCAAAATCTCAATAATAACGGCGAGATCTCGCCTAGGAATTTTTGCCCAGATTCGGGAGCAATGTTTTAACAGTTGATGGCAGTATAGATCCTAGACTCACAAATTGTGACTCCAACCCCATTCAGTAAATATGACATAGCCGTCCCTTAGCGCTGATCTGAAATCAGATTTTAAGTTTTTCTTAGGCTGCTGTGAGATATGTAGTGTGGAATAGGTGTTGCGACCGATTCAGTTCCCCCTCTAATTCCTGTTTCTTCTGTCCGCGGGCACACGCATTCACGAAAAGATC
>JAOYMR010000002.1:9399073-9413716 GCA_025802075.1 Tenebrosternarchus preto | reverse complement strand
AACAGAGGCAGGAAGACTATTCCACAATTGTGGAGCTTTATAAGAAAATGCTCTTCCACCTGCAGTGACTTTATTTACAGGTGCTCATGGGTGAAAGACCAAGTAGAAACTTTTGTGTGTGTGTAAGGAAGTGTAATGGTAGCATTCATGACATGACTTTGAAC
This sequence comes from Tenebrosternarchus preto, assembly GCA_025802075.1. Taxonomy (NCBI): domain Eukaryota; kingdom Metazoa; phylum Chordata; class Actinopteri; order Gymnotiformes; family Apteronotidae; genus Tenebrosternarchus; species Tenebrosternarchus preto. Next base: position 9,413,552 of record JAOYMR010000002.1, on the reverse strand, counting down.
ATGTTTGGGGTGTGTAGATCTGTTGCGAAGAGATTGGCACACCTGCTTGCACCATACATGCATTGTTCACAATTGCAGTCGGCCAAGGTCCTTGCTGACGCGCATGTGTGTGCGGTGAGGATGTTTAATCCCTGTTGCGTGTTTCTGAGTGAGCGAGTGCGAGTTTTTTGAGTACATCGTATGTATACCGGGTCCCCTTAGGGAAGCTGCTAGCAACAGCATGTATGTATGGATGGCATGTACATGTAGCGAAGCTAGGGTGTGGTAGCTGAGTCCAGGACACTGGCTCTCTGACGGTGCGTCTCCTTATGTCTCTGCCCCCTGCAGGGGCTCCTACAGGCTCGAGAGGCCCAACGGCACATTCTTCGACGTGCGCATCCCTCCCTTCTCTCTCGAGAGCAAGAAGGACGATACCCCCAATGGCTTCCTGCCCGGCCCCTTCACCTCGCTGGCCTAAGAGCCCAGAGCCCTGGCCCGGCCTGCCCCTACCTGGGCTAACCCCTGTCCTCCACGTTCCAGCCCTTCAGGAGCACACTCTTTCTGCAGACATACTCTAAACTCAGCTTTAATTATTGTGCATCTACTCTCTAGCTGCCCCAGAATCACTGGCCATTCACCTTTTCCCCCTTGTATGTCTCCTTGACGCTTACAAAATTTTTCTGCCAGTACCTTGCTGTTTCTGTCCCAAAACATTCACTCTTACTACCATGAAGTTATCTTGTTCAGTGCTTATTTTCCTTACATCTTTCACTTATTACCCTACATCTGTGAACTGTGATTTAACTCACAAACCCTGAAGCCACTTCATGGCACCGGTAAGACCAGCTGACTCGAACACCAAGCTGCTAACACTCTTCAGTGCCCCTTTCTTAACCCTCATTTCAGATTGACCAAGCACTTCTCTGTTCCATCTCCTCTCTGCTTTCTCTCTGTTGTCTCTGGATCCATCCCCTAACATTCTGACTCCTATAATAATGCTGTCTGTGTTTAACCTCAACTTTACCTTGCTAATAAAATCCTAATCAAATCTGCTCTACCACTCTCCTGCACTGAAAGTGTATGATTCAGAACTCAGCATTAAGCTTACATATGAACAGCTATGGCAAGCTTTCCCAGACCTTAGGTGAAACCTAATTCAAAAATCTCTCATGGTGTGTCATCACTGGAACTGTAGTTTAGTCAACTAGGCTTAATTCATGTCCAGGAAACTGGACTTTGATGGGTCCGTCGGTTTTATGAACGTTTTGAAGCAAAAAGTGTCGGTTGTTTTTCAGCCTGATTTATCTAACCGGTTTTATATATATTGCCGAACATGGATCTGCAGCTGCATCCTCCACTCAGAGACATGGGCGTCGGATTATCTTCACCTTCATCCAGAGCTCCAATGCAAATGAGGTCTGACCCCCAGCACCCTTTCACTGTCGGATCTGTTAGCATGTTGCACTAAGGGTTTTTTTTTAAGGCCATCCTTTGAACGTGGCTTTAGAGAAACCAGCCCTAAATATGAGTGTGCTGACTCATCCCTCTGTCTCCACCAGCGTGTACCTGCTCTCTCATCTCTGTCCTGCATACTTGCCTGCACTGTCCTGAAAGGACCGTGATGTATGTGAGCTCTTTAACCAGAGCAGATGGTGCACACTGAACAAGCCGGGGAAGAGGAGACTTGTACATTTTTATTAGCCTGTGGTGTAAAACCAGGAACAGGCTTCGTTCAGGGAATGTGTGCTATATACCCAAACTGTGATGGCTAAAAGAACAATCCCAAAGGTTTAGAGCAGAAATAATGGTAGTTCATACCCATAGCACTTTTTCCTTATTTGAGGGGGCAAAAAGAGAGGGAGTATCTAATTGAAAAGAAATCGGAAGCGCTTTGTGGAAAGCAGCTTCGGTAGGTTGTGCTTGCTAGCAGTGGCTGGATAATCTATTGTGAGAGTTGCTCTGTTTATAAACACTTGCACTAAGGAGTAACTGACAATCTAAAATATTAAATAGTCGTTTCCCAACACTTGGTCCCTAACTCTTGCCCTTCCTCTAGTTATACAGCACTTACTGTTTTCTGTTACTTGAGTACTCTTAAAACATATGGTGCTAGTATAAATCCATTTTAAGTCTCTCTGAAGGGATGTGTGAAACTGATTGGTCAAGCACTAATTGAGGAGCGGTGGGAAAAGAATAACATAATAGCAAGAGTATTTATATTGTAAAATGTTTATTGGACTAATCTGCATGAAATAAAACACGGCTGTATGGCAGTGTGTTGTGTACACAGACTTTGTTGAGCAAAAGAATATCCATTTGGCTCATTTGTTAATGGACAGTGAGGTTAAGAGCTGACTAATAGTCCTGAATAGAAAAGGCTTTCTCACAACTATGAATGATTCATGGGTTTTAGGCTTTTTCACAATCTTCCAAATGCCAGATGATGAGAATTATTTATTGCATTAGCTGTGTTAAACCATGCAGCCTCATGGTTTAACTTTATCATTGTAGATATAGGTGCCATTTAATTTAAGGCAAAACAACAAAATTATAGATATATATGAAGTGGGTCTGAGGTTTGTTTGGTTTTGTTTTAATAGATAAAGGCATTGTTGATGCTGGATCATAATGGTATGATCTGTCAGAAGGCTGGTTGTCCAGTGATGTATAACACACATGCTCAAGTGTGGGCGTTGAGCCTCCTAGTTTCTACTGTTTCATTTCTCCTTATGTGAACTCCAGTCAGTATAGCTGGTGCAAGCCAGCACTGTTTCTGTGTGTATGAAAGTGGTGCTCACTTAAAAAAAAGAAAAAACAAAGGTTGTTGCATCTCAATTACTTTTGCTGTTATCAAGAATATCACAACACTGCTTGCAGTCAGGATTGGTTGATTAACTGTGTCCATCATGTTTAACTCCATCTTGAGTTGGGGTTACACTACTGTATAATTTTACTCTACTGTTAATGGAGGTTTCTCAGAGATGCAATGATCACTTTGCGCTTTAAAGCTGTTTAATGGTTTCTAAGAAGTGACTGTGACCATTTGACTATGATGAGTGTGTTCATGAATGGATCTGACTTTTAGGAAATAATAAAAAAAAAATGAAATGTTGAATACTTTGACTACTGTGTAAATACATCATTTGTTTTATGCCCAAACACAAGTCTATGCAAATGTACAGATGCAAACACACCCTCGCACACTTGTGCATGCAAACACACCCTCGCACACTTGTGCATGCAAACACACCCTCGCACACTTGCCTGTACAGAATGCAAATTTTTTGCACTGGCTATGGTCTGGCTTTTCACTCTGCCAGTTTCCTCCATGGCTGCTGATTGGTTCTTTCCGCCTTCCGTAGGGGGATGTTCACCTTCCAGAGGTCCAATGGCGACATGTTTGACGTGGCTATCCCCTCCTTCTCCCTGGACAGCCACGGGAACAGGGACAACCCTTACTCCTTCCTCTTCTGAATCAGCCCATAATCCCAGCACCCTGCTTGTTACGCTGACCCCTTGTCACCTTTGATTCCCCAACACCTTCCCTAAACCTTAAACCCTACACTCATGTTCAGATCTCTCTCGTGTGCCTTGCCAAGTGACACATTTTAACTGTTACCTTCGCTCATACCCTTTTATGTGCCCTGTCCTCCGTGCCTTGGATGCTGCTCTTTACTTTAGTTCTCCAGCTCCCCGTGTGCTCCACTCCTATCACTGCTCTCTTCTGGATTCACATCATTTTCAGGGCTCTTTCCCATGGCTTAATTGAAGTGTAATTTCCAGCCCATGCCAATATTTCTTTAACCTAACTTTGCAACACACTCCGGTTTGGACTATCCTGACTTTTAAATTGGACATTTTGAATTACTGTGAATATTTGAGTCAAGATTAGGTTCAGATCTTCATAAACACTTTCCATTTGCAATCATTAGTATCATTACTACACTTATACCTGCAAATAGCACAGTTGGTGCAGTTCAGTACACTTTATTTCACTTACAGGTGTTTCACTACATTTGTTCATTGTTTGCACTGTAGTACAGAGCCAGAGTAAAATCGGTATTTTAATCAAATTGCAATTATTTACCAAAACCATGTTATCTTGTACATTTCTCATCAGTATCGCTTAAGTAGAGTTCAGATATTAATTATTTCTGAAGCTTTCAGTCTACCGTTATGTCTATTACTGATGTTCTTATGCAGTATTAGCAACATGGATGTTCTAAATATTCAGAGCTGGCTCCATTATCAGATTGGGAGGAAATGTAAGTATAGAAACATATAAGACACTTATTTACAGACACAACATATCTGTTGATCGTAATCTTGGCAGCTACACAGAAATTCTAATTGCTTTTAAGTGGTTAAGTACAAGTGATTTTATAGCTCTGATCTAATTTTTCTAATTATATATTTAAAAAAAAAAACACCTGATGGTCACAACACTAATAATCACATATGACTACAAGATATTTGTTTGGATATATTTTTATACATTATTTCCTGAGTGTAACTTGCTCATGGACACTTAGAGGGCCTGTATTTATTGCACTAGAGCAGTGGGTTCTTGCCAGTTATCTCATGAGTCCAAGCGTGCCAGGGGTGGTAGAGCCTGCTTCTAGACCTCCTGCAGAGGGTGAAAACATAGTTCTGTTTAACAGTGTTTATACTACTAGTTAAGACATCGTAAGTGTCTGTAGTGCAATTGACATTCCATGTATTGTTGGTTCTAAACAAACTACACTCAGCTTACGCTCAAACGTACATTCCTGTCCGACTGTCTTCAGTATTCTTAATGTGATCCTGTTTGTTTTGCAATGTTATGGTAAATTGTATTTATCAAGATCATTATACACTGAAAGCCATGTGATTTATAGATTTTCTTGAAATTTATAGACATTACATGTCATCGTCGTTCAGTGTTTTATCTGACACTCGCACACGTGGAATTCATGAGAGCCCCTCATTTCAGCTATAGAGACTGTAGAACCACTTGATATTAATGTATCTTATTTTTGTATACAATTTTCAAAACCTAATCATTTTTCCACTACAAGACCTTATGTTAAATACAGTGAATGTGGTTTCTAGCTACATTTCTGTAATGTTCTTGAAATGTTAAGACATTGTTAATTGTTAAGACAATGTTAATTCATTGTTTTGAGTTTTCTTTGAAGGAGAGACAGCCCATATTGTCCTCACAGTCACACACAGGAATGAGCCCAGTCAGTTTTTTCTTTCTATTTCCTTTTCTGAGCACAAGCCTGCCAACATCACACATTACCTCTGTAGCCTTGCGTGAGCATTCTCACAGTGATCCTACAAACTTGTGCAAAAATGTGGTCTCCCTACCAAAACTCGGCTATAACTGATGCTACCAATTATCACCCTAACCTGGCATAGTGACCAACGTGAAAGACAAAAAAAAATCACCCAGAGCCAATAATAACTTCACTGTCAGCTCGCAGTTCAGTAAAAGAAACCGACATTCAAAGTTGTTTTATTTATCACATACATAGTTATACACGGTACAACCTGCAATGCATTCCTATCTATACCTGTTACAGTCAATCTTTCCCTTACATTGATTCCAATGTAAATAGCAGCATTCATTCAAACTTTTTTATTTTATTATTTTTTTACTGGATGTTGATTTTTTTTTTATATATATATATAACACTAACATGATCTATACTAATGGAATTTTTTTTTATTTATAAATGTGAATGTGGTTACAGATTGTTCCTTAGATTTTGTTTTTTTATACGTCAAAAATTGGTCACATCAGAATAAAGCAACTTTCAAGTTGTTTGTACATGTTTTAGTTGTAAATGTCACCCACTGAGTACAGAGAAAATGTCCATCCAGGGTGAATCTGTAGCCTCAGGAGGAGGTGTGGATAAAGCACAAGCTTTTGTTTTCACACAGGGGGACGTTCCGCATCGAGAGGACAGACGGGTCACACTTTGACGTGCGTATTCCACCTTTCTCCTTGGAGAGCAACAAAGACGACAAGTCTCCTCCTGCTAGATACAACTGGTAGAGCAGACTTCACCGGATACAAGTGGCCCTTAGCTGATCCAAGACCAGCTTCCCCCCATTTCAATTCCAACTTGTGTTATTATTATAAAGGAAACATAAACCTAGTTTCAGGACCGCAACAATAGGCATGTCATATCAGATCGGTTTACTGAATGTCACATTGGAGATCCTCAAGTAAACCAGTACCAGAGATGTGATCCATTTAATACTATATAAATCTTGCAATCTTGTGTGTAGATTTAAAGCCATGGTGTAAACTGTTTCTGTTTGCAAGGTAAAGGAGAAACAAGCAGAAAGAGGATAAATATACCTACTGTTGTATTATGCACACAGCTTTATTTGGTTGACAAACCTCAGATTAAGGTATATCTAATATGTTTGTCACTTGTACATTGCATGATGCTGGCTACTGGTTACAAAGCGGCCCACGCAATAGATAAAAATGGTTTTGGAATACTGTGAAATTCTCGCACAGGATACCACATGAGACTCGTAAGCTGTTGTGAGCCTTGAGTCAAGTTTTTCATGTTGTTACTGCACCTTTTAAACTTTGACATTTTGGTTGTGGGCTTACATAATTATTCTTTTTTTTTTTGTTTGTTTGGCTGCTGTGTTAATCTAACTTATGAAATTGATCAACGAGAAGAAGAGTTCTCCGTTGCCGCCCTTGGATCACCACTGTGGTTGTTTATAGTTGGTAGCTTCCTCATTCAGCCTACTTTCATACTCAAGTTCCATGCCAGGCCTGACATATTTTGCTCCAGTCAGTGCTGGTATTTTTTCCCCCCCTTTACCCTTCTTTTCTTCTCCACTCGATCACTCTTGCATTCTCTTACAGCAAAGAGGCAGTCGTACAGAGGCTATGAACGCCCATAAACCTAATTCAAGTTCTCAGCATGGAAAAGAGTAAATTAGTTCCCAGTGCTCTGGTTTGCCCAAATTTGCAAGTTGTCAAGTGCTTGAAAACCGTAATGATCCAATGTAGCCAGTAATACTAGGGATGTTTGCACAAAACATGCATTTGAAAGACATGTCAAAAGAAAAGCATGTCTTAATAATAATAATAATATTGACCCGGATTGTTTTGAGTTTATAGTAAATAATGGCAGTATTATTTCTGGGAGTGTGTTTTTATTGTGGGGGGGGGGGGGGGGTTTGGTTGTTTTTTTAAAACATGTGGTCTTATAGCACTGTATTTTTTTTGTCCTTCCCAAAATCCACACTCAGAAGAAAACGTCTCTTGCAGTATTAGGTGTAAAAGCTTTGGGATGTTGCTGAACTTTGTAGGTACATCCCCAGAAGGTTGCTCATCACTGGTTTAATGTTCTCCCTGCTCTAACGGACCCAGTTCAACACAAGAATGGCTGGGTAAAGAGCTGATGAGATTACTCAGATGGATCTTGTGGCTCTCAGGCACTTGAATAAGAACACGATTGAAGAATGGTCCTTGACATTTAGAGTTTTAGATCAGCTGGTCCAGTGAGGAAAACATTATTTGAGCCCATTGAGGCAGTTTTGAGAAATTTTCATTATCAACATTATCATTATTCCAAAATGTGTGTCTGATGGCTTTTTTTGAAAGTAAAATATGACCAAGGTCAAATTGTTCATAATATCTGTCCTACATTGGAACCTTACACAGTGCATGTCGGTAAAAAGTTCCACAATGTTTGAGCCAAAAAAAAAAGCTTCCATCACAAGAACTTATAATGGATTTTTTTTTCTTTGACAGCCTTCATACTTATGGAGTCTGATTTGATTTTTTTCATATTCGGTTTAAAACGCTGATTTCTGTCTTCCTCTGAACATGTTTGTGTTACCTAAGCAGATGAACTTTTGTTTATTCTTTGTTTAAGACGTAATACGAGTCTATATGTGTGACCAAGGCAGCATCAGTAGGAAAGAATACTGGTAGTGTTTACGTTGAATGGACATTTTTAATCTGATCCTTTCTAAATTATGATGGATAAAAGTAATAGAAATTTTTTATGACATTGTTGGTATTGCAGTTTTTTTTATTGACCCTAAAAAGTACCTCAAATATGAACCTTTTAAATAAAATATGGCATACAGTGCACATATGTAAATTGAAATTGACAGGTGTTTTTGTCATTGTTTCTGTAAACCAACAGACCTGATTTGATAGTACTGTAGCCTTAAAGCATGTCACTTTTAGTGGGGTTCAGGTGCCTGACATTCCCAGTGAAGAACAACCTACTTTTTGACCTTGAGACCCTACAAAGGTACAGTGTAGAGTACCAAAATATTAGTACACCTTAATATTTTGCCATTGTTTGCCCTTAGATCTTTTCTTTATATGCATTTCAGCATGTGGGATGTAGTTACTAATATTAAAAGAGGCTTAGCTTTACCCTTTAGAAAATAAGTGATGTTATATATGGACCACTACTACCAAAACTATTCCCCAAACTTCAAGTTCCTCTCACCCACATTTGATTAACAGATGTTTGTTGTTTACTGTGGAAATCCAAATTTAAACAGGTTTTCAACTGCATTTTCATTCTGGCAGAGCTGGAACGCAACTTTACAAAATGCAATTAGAAATGGATATTTGTTATTCCATTATTATGTCAGAGTCATACCATTAACAATGAAACTGAAATGTCAAAAGGACTTTCTCCATTTTAAATGTGTTGGCCATTGTATACAGAAATGCAAATTCACTTCAATTATCTTAAATAATGCGCACACACATGGAAAATATAGATGTAAATATATTTATTTAGCAATGTCAAATTTGCATTTGAATTTGAAAAAATAATATGTCACGTCACTGGTTCTTTGGTAATTTAGATCGTTCGTTCTTCAGTCCAACTGCCTTTCATTTAAACAGATAATTGTTTGATTTGTTCCTGGTTTGCCGTATCCCTGATCAACATAACCGTGCTGTAGAATGTTTTGCTGCTCAGTCCAACTGAGGGGGCGTCAAAGCATATTCCTTAGATGTAACAGGGCTCCAAGTGCTCCAGTTAATACAGCGGGGTTCAAAACAGACCTTGCGTTGGTATTGTAACTTATTACTTACCTATTTGTATTTTATTTTAACTTATCATCTGAATATGTTTGCAGCCTCTCCAGATATGAGTGGTACCAGACCATGTTCTGTCAGGATCCGGCCCAAATGACTTTGTTCAAAGTAGCCTATTACATACTACTCACGCACTAGTTAAGCCACAAACCAGTATGCAGTATGCGACCATTTTTCTAGTACACGAAAGATTCCGTACGGATGAAGTACCACTGCATCTGTCATATACTAGATACTATACTACATTATGCAACGTGGACCAGCATTTAGTATGTAATGGGCTGTTTTGAAGATAATGCAGGATTCTCCTTTCGGGATCTTCGTAACCCTCTCACGTGAATGTAAAAGTAGAACATAATAATAGCTGAAACACAGTAAAAGTACGTTTTGACCTCGTAAATGTAAGAGTAAAAGCACCTTCATCTTAAAATCGTAATTTGTTCAAAATGATATTTAGTACCCTAAATTTAACCGAGTCAATATTGCGTGTTACTACCCACCACTGGGATTAAGGTTTGTGTTGATCATAAAATCAGTTTACTGTTGGTTTCTCTTTTTATACATAAAATACCAAAATAAAAGAATCGAATGCTGTAAATTTATTTACATTTTTCTGCGATTATCAATTCTAAGGACTGGTGATTGGCAAATAGGCTATGGCGTTGTAGGCTATATTTGCATAGCCTGTTATAGTCCAGCGTTTTCTGAACTCATACTCAACTCTAATGTCCTGCTAAGCAGCTATAACATGTAACTAGCAGATGGCTACTACCGCACCTCTCTAATTAACCGTATCTAACCTTGCTATAGTATTTTGTGTCATTCCGTCTCCTGAGCATTGGATCAGCTCTGTAACGATGAACACCAAAAACTTGCGAAGTGCATGACGCCTGCTTTTGTATGCATTACATGTTTTTTGACTGAACGCCGCTGGTGTAGCGCGTAGAACGTTATCGGATGCGACACTGATGTTGAGGCAAGCACATACGCCGCCAGGTGTACCTTTAGTTGTTTTTTAGTTTCAGAGGTGATATGCGTTCGTGTTTCGGTTCACGCTACGCTTGTGTGCACGTCTAGTAACGATCCCGATACAGGTTATTGGGCCCTCATCAGATGTTCCATGCCAGAGATTGTTATTCCATGTTATTCTTAGCAGTACACTGTACACTTTGGACTGTACACTTTATCATTCTTTCTCTGTCATTATAAACATTGGAAACATGAACAAGAACATCTAATGAGTGTCAAGACTTCAGTATACTGAAGTATAGTCTTCCTCTTTTTATATAGTTAGACCCCTGTATAATCACTGGAATGTTCGGGGAGCTGAAACCATGAATGTTATTATACAATTCGTATTCTGAGTTTACAGTAGCCATGCTGACACACCTCCTCTCTCTCTCTCTCTCTCTCTCTCTCTCTCTCTCTCTCTCTCTCTCTTCTCTCTCTCTCTATATATAAATCACTTTTAATCACTATCCTCACCAGATGCGGGGGTAGAAATATACAATTTCTCAAGTTGACAGTACGAGGGCTACTGGGAAAACGAGAGTGATAAAGAACGCAGCTAACTCGTTCGCTTGTCGGCTCATTTTTTTGGTTGGTGTATCAAATGTAAATATTACAGAACGTGTTCCAGAGTTTTGCGCTTGTCGGTCGAGCAGCGGGTTTTCCAGTTTCCGCTCACTGCAGGTGTCAGTCGCCGACACAAGAACGGACGCGGGGCGAAAGTAGGGGTTCCATCATGTGAGGTGAATAAACCATCATTTCTTCTTTTTAATTAGCTATAAAAAGTTCGTACATCGTACGCCGGATCTGTTTACATTGTTCGGTAGAACGTTCTCGTTGTCACTCGATTGTCAGATTTCCCTTCTCGTCGTCACTTTGTTTACGATTGCGTTGTTTCTTTCGCGTGGCATAAGAAATTTTTTTAACATAAAACGTGTTTCATGGACAACTTTTTGGATCCGTTAAAATGTTTTGTGATACAGAACAAGTCCTGTGCGTAATGCAAAGCGGGATTCGCGCTGAGTAATTGCGCTCGCCTTAGTAATAAAACACAGTTGCGTTCATCGAAGCAACGCCTTGACTGAGAGATTGCGTTCTTTTGTGTTCTTGCTTGAAACGTTTCCTATGAATACTGCATGAGCTTTTATGTTGTGGTCAACATTCACGTCTCCTTTGAAAATTGCACAAAAAATGTTTTTACAAAAATAGTCCTGTTCTGGACTTACCCTCGCTTCTAGAAGGTAAAGGACAAACTCCCATTCGTCCCATGCCCAAATGAGAGTTTTAAGGCACAATTACCCGGCGTCGCTCTCTCACCTATCTACCGCGAACGCCTCGAACGCCTGAACCGCGGACAATCGCATGGGAGCGCGGCAGGCCAAATGTCAGGAACCTGGGTCCAGCACGCCGCCGGACGTCTGGACGCGGGCTCAGAGATCCCTGCTGTCGCGCCCGTCCTCGTCCGAGAGTGCAGACAGTGCCGCGGCGGCAACGCCGCCGTACCAGCGCCGCCTCTGCATGATCCAGGAGATGCTGCACATGGCAAAGGAGGGAAGACATGAAGACGCCTCGGAGATGCTGAGAAACCTAAGACAGGTGAGGCTCTCTGCTAGGGCTTTTACTCAGAGGCGTAAGACGAGCTTTAGAAGCGGGTGACTAAAGCGGTCTTTCAAATTCTTGTCACAGGTGAGACATATAATTAATAAATACAAACAAACAAAAAAACATATCGTACAGCAACAGGTCACAAAAGGCGCAGTCTGACGATCATTCCCGCCGGAGATGACGTTTACTCCACGAGGCACCTCTACGACTTATTCTGCACACACGTGGTAAATATTATTTGAAGATGACTGAGACGTGTGTATTCACTGGATGCTGAGTTAAATGGCACTCGCTGTTGCATTCAGAGTCTGAATGTGTTTGGTTGCGGGCACAGTGAATCGGGAAACCATGGTGATGATGGAACGCCTGCAGCAATGCAGAGGATGTCAATGAAGTCTTTTACACTAACTATCCACGCCAACCTCCCCACCGCCCAATGCACAGAAACACACACAAATACACACACTTTCATCCTCTCTACTTTCCCTCTCTGGCTTGTTTTTATCCCCTCTTCTTACCACTCTTTCTTTTATCCCCTTCACTCTTTTTCTATTAGCGCCCCCCCCCCCCTTTCCACTCCTGTGTGTGTGTGTGATTCTCTCCTTCCTGTGGCACACTCGGTGGTGTTTACACCAAACAGTAAATCACTCTGCGAGCGAGTTCATTCCAAATCACTCGAACAAATCATAGACACAATGCCTCACACACACTATATCACACATGTGCACACGTCGCCTCAAAACAAACGAACTCGCTCTCTTACACACAGTCGTCAGCTCTCTTTATCCCCACACGTACTCCCATGCTCAGGCTTTCTCCCTGCTCACACTTCCTCTCTCTGTTTAGTTAGTGCTGGCACTTTAAACAATGAATTGAAGAAAGATGAAAATGGATCCCTCCTCCTCCCCCTCCCAACCATACACACAAACATACACACACTCAGATGTGCACCATTGCCAGAAACAGGTATGAGAAGAGGGGGAGGGACCCCCTGTCTATGAATATTTTATATATTCATATATTCATTAGTGTGTGCAGAGTAAAGCAGTGGACCACCCTCCTTCTCTGCAAGATTTGCTTTGTGTTATGGAATTGTCCTTTTTTTCATCCTGCTATTAAGTTTCATTTTTTTCCCAAGAGTGAAGCTGCTACCCCAGTGTCTATTGATGCCAGGTCTTAAAACTATATACATAATGCATAAACAGACTAATAGGTTAATATGTTTTTGTTTATATTTGTATATTGTCATGAGTGCAAACTCTTGCAATTCCCTTACACACCACCACATCTTTCTTTGACTTTCCTTGGAACTTCAGGTTTCTGTGATGTGTAGCTTAGCTTCAGTTTTGATTGGGGTTTCACGTTTTATTTGGCTGGAAGGCGCATTTCCGGATTAGCCTCTATTTTAATGCTAATAGCAGGGTTCAGTTGCTTCTCAAGAATTCTCTCTCTCTCTCTCTCTCTCTCTCTCCCTCTCTCCCTCCCGCTCTTCCTTTCTCACTCTCTCCCTCTGAACAGAACTGGTTTTCCACTTGTTGGACTGTATGAATGCTGTGATCCATCAAACGGTTCATAGAATGTTCTAGAAGATTGGGTCAGGATGCTCCGAGCATGCAATGAAAAAGTCTGTGATTTATTGGAAGATTCATTTACATAATGCAGCCTTCTGTCCTAATAGTACTGGAAATGCTAATATCACAATAATAAATAACAAGTAATATATTATTCAGGCCTAGTTCGTAATCATATGGATTGCTTTGAATCTGAGGGTCTAAGCTTGTCTGTGAGCCTGATGGTTTACTGTGCTGGTTTGTAGGATTTGGGCATGGAGTCAACATCTCTCGATGACGTGTTGCATAGGTATGGCAGCTTCAGAAACATGGTGGACCCCATCACTCATGACCTCATTATGAGCCTTGCTCGGTGTATGCACTGCCCTAAAACGGTGAGAGAACACACACACACACACTCACACTCATACAAACCCACACAAATGTTATTATAAATCACTACCTTGTAGGTACACTTCATCTGAGATTGGAGCTTGTCTGTAGCTTTCACAATTTGAGTTAAGATGAAATTAGCAGTGATCTTCATCAGTGGAGAGTTTCTGATGACAAGACGACTTCTTGTTTGATGTTTTTGTGTGTCAGAGCTCTACCATTAGTGATTCTCACATGTAAACACTTAGGCGACAAGGTTGTGTCAGTTACGGTTGTAGCAGGCAACAAACACTACCATGTCACACCATGCCAGTGTCACTGCTGTGTTGAGAACATTTTGTATATGGTCATTGGTGTTCCTCTGGCCAGAAACACCAAACTATTTGGTGAATGGAGTGGAGGGTGGCTGACAAATTGCTCATTGCAAGAGATGTACCAAGGGGTCCAGTCTGTTAAAGTGACCCCTAAAAGGTAATTGTATGTAAGCTCACACAAAAGCTCTCTTGAACAAAATCAGTTACCACAATAAATGATTTTAATCCCGTTGTTGTCTGAGCTTACCCTGAGGTGTGATTTGAACACTTACAAAAACCTTGACCACACCCAGATTCAAACCTGGATCTTCTAGATAACATATATTTGCGCTGACCACTAGACCAATGAACCAAGACCCTAGTCTGCTAGCCAGAGTATATTCAATTAAATTAAATTGAAATGTATTTATATAGAGCGTTTTACAACAGCCATTGTTGCCTAGCAGCTTTACAGATGTCTGGGTCCAAGCCCCCAGTGATCAAGCCAAGGGTGACAGTGGCAAGGAAAAACTCCCTAAGAGCATGAAGAAGAAACCTTG
>JAOYMR010000002.1:9357942-9394699 GCA_025802075.1 Tenebrosternarchus preto | reverse complement strand
GTCACAGTATTAACATTTTGCACACAAGGGTTTTATTTTTGTATGTGATGGACACACAGGATCAGCACTGGATCTGCTGATGTTCTGGTGGCTGCTCCTCTTTCATGCCATTCCATATTATACTTTACTGACTTTACCATTATTTTCTACTACCTCCCACAAAACGAGATTCCTTTATTACTTTAGTTGAGCTAATCAATACTTGTGTGTGTGTGCGCGCCCATGCGCACACGTGCATATGTATGTATGTGTGTGTGTGTGTGTCTGCGTGTCCATATGTCAGTGGGGAAAAAGCAGTCTTTTTTATAACTTGCAGTACCTGACTCTTGTCAGTTGGGTGCATCTGCCCTTGCGTCCGAGTGTCGTGTGTGTACATGTGTGTTTGTAGGAGAAGTTATGTGTAATGGAGACGTGGGCGTTGGTTTGGTGTGTGTGTGTGTGTGTGTGTGTGTGTGTGTGTTTTCACCATGGGGCCATGGTAATAGTGATGGTAATAGTTATGCTTAAGCAATGTGATGGTGATGGTAATAGTGATGGTGATGGTAATAGTGATGGTTAAGCAATGTGATGGTGATGGTAATGGTGATGGTTATGGTGATGGTAATGGTGATGGTAATAGTGATGGTAATGGTGATGGTAATAGTGATGGTAATGGTGATGGTAATAGTGATGGTAATGGTGGTGGTAATAGTGATGGTAATAGTGATGGTAATGGTGGTGGTAATAGTGATGGTAATAGTGATGGTTATGCGTTAGTGATGGTGATATTTAGATGTTCTAAGCCGTATTATAGCTGCAAATGAAAGATGACGTCCTGCGATTTTGCCTTTTTGTCTTTAGGCCTTGGCCTGAGCACACACACACACACACACACACACACACAAAGCTGCCTCATCCTCACATCATAATCATTCAGACTCAGGTGTACATTTATAACTCACAGAATTTTGAGTTAAATTAGATCTATTATATGATGTAAATTACATCAGCTAAATCTGAAGATCACAAATCTAGTTTGTGTAATAAAAGATTAATTTTACTTGTAACTATATCTTAAAATACCTGAGTTTATAAACCTAATTCTTTCAGTTTTGTCTTCTGCTGAAATGCTGCAAAAATATATTGATATTTTCAGTGCAACGACTGCACACAGTGAGTCTTCAGTCAGGAAGCAGAGGTGTCAAAATCCCAGAAGTGAAAAACCAATTAGAATGAGCACGGGTGACAATTAAGAAGCCTAATCCCATTTCCTATGAGAAAGTGAAACATTTCACTGTGCGCCAGTTCCTGTTCCTGGTTATCAGGAAAGTGCGTCTTCCCAGAATGCAACTGAAGGAGAGTGGAAGAGCCAATGCTAGCCCAGTGACCCTGCTGATTAACGAGCAATTAGAAAGAGGGGGAGGGGAGGGAAGCAGAGAATGAAGGATTAAGTGAGAAAGCAGAGTGAGCATGAAAGAGGAGAGTTAAAGAAATACATACACATACAGTACATTTACACTTCACGGGAGAAAAGGATTGTATCTGTGCATGAGTGGGATTTCTAAATGGTTAAAACATTTTGGTTGTCTGATTTCCTTTTGGAACAGCCCAGACTGCTTAGCACCATTTGTATTTATTGCGTGGTGTACTTTCCATCTCCCACCATCTCTCTCTCTCTCTCTCTTCTCTCTCTCCTCTCTGAGTCATTATGAGTTAGTGGGTCTTCCACAGAATACTGTCTCAAGTGGCTGGGACCAGAGAGCTCATAGATCTGACCCACACTGCCCACAGCTGCCTGTTATTGGGAAGCCCTTCCTAACTGTGTTAGTATTGACCACGAGCCTGACAACTTGCCCTTTCCACAACAGCTTTCCAATGATTTTAATTTTTTGAACAGTGCCCCTATCTGCATCTGTGTGTGTGTCGTGAGTGTGTCATGTATGTGTGTGTGTGTGTCTGTGTGTGTTTGCGTGTGTGGGTGTTCGCACGCAAGAATGAGTGTGAAAAGTAAAGTTTATCGCCTCTCTCCTGCCTAATAAACTCAGGATGTGCTCATGTTTGATTTGGCTCTGGGGCTAAGATTGGAGTCTCAGCTCAGTCTCCCGGACTTAATTTAGTCTGGTCTCTGTGGTTACTCAGACAGACTGAAAACACAAGCAACTGCCCTGTGCCCACATGCCAGGCCCCTTCGCCCATGACCCCCATCCCCTCCCCCCTCCCCCGTTCATGTATGTCACAGCTTAGCTGAATGAACAAATGAAACACAGCAGAGCTTCCTGTTGATGACTCATCTACATGAACCTTCAGTAGATGCCTTTGTTGTTACGCAGAGAGCAGGGGGCTATTTGTGTTTCCCTTGGGGCTGACCTGGTGTTTGCGGGTGTTGTGGCTAACAGTGATGTGGGTGGGTTTAGGAGAGCAATGGAGTGTGCGTTTGTGTGTGTGTGTGAGTGTGTGTCTATTTACAGATGCCCACACTGGTGTGTGCAGATAAAGGCAAAGGTCTGTGATTGTGTGTGTGTGTGTGTGTGTGTGTGTGTGTGTGTGTGTGTGTGCATCTCTGTGTGGGTGCCCGCTCTTGTTTGTGAAGAGAAAGCTCTGCTTTTGTGTGCATTTGTGTAGTCAGTCATATTATTTGTGTGGGAAGCCTTGTGTTAAGGTATGACCCGCCATTTCATGTTTGGCTTTGTAAATGCAGCGTTCTGTTGCTTACAGTCACACACACACACATTCAAATACAGTGACATGTAAGCTTATATACTCAGCTGACGTGACACCGCCTCTGTGCCCTTTTCCTTCTGCTATGCATGCGATTAACTCTTCTACCTGCATCCCCTCTAATGTAACCTCCTTCTGGTCTCAGCCGCCTGGCTGTTTCTCCCACTCCTCCTCTGTACCACTTCCGCATGTGCAGTATTCTCTAGTTCTGACCATAACTTCTCTCTCTCTCGCCCTCTCCTTCACTTCTTCGTTCTATCATTCTTTCTTTCCCTCTCTATCACGCCCTTTCTCTCTCTGTCGCTGCCTCAGTCTGAAGGCGATCCTCTCCGCCCCCCCGGCCGGCGGCACCGTGGACCTGTCGGGACTCGCCCTGTCGCGACGGGACTCGGAGCGTCTGGCGCTGCACCTCCGCCGCCACGCGCCTCACGTACGCGCCGTGGAGCTGGCCTTCACAGGCCTGACGGACGACGCGCTCTTCCAGCTGCTGCCCACGCTGGCTGCCCTGCCTGCGCTCCAGAGCCTGGCGCTCAACGGCAACCGGCTGACCCGCGTCGCCCTGCGGCACCTCGCCGACACCCTGCGGGACCCCGCCGGCTTCCCGGCGCTCGCCTGGGTCGATCTGGGCAACAACGTGGACATCTTCTCGCTGCCGCAAACTTTCGTGGCCAGCTTGCGCAAACGCTGCCCCAAGCAGGGAAGCCTACCCACCATCCAGGAGCAGGGAGAGGCGGTGGCCGGAGAGCCCGACGAGAGGCCCGCTGGGTGGGGGAGCTCGCCTGGCGGCTGGGCTGGGTGTGGGGCATGCGGGAGCGCCGGACTGGACGAGGCTGGGGAAGATGAGAGGTCTACCTGGACCTCAGGGTCAGATGAGAGAGGATGAGGATGGACAATGTAATCAGAAACTACGCGATTTCAGTCGGAAATGCAGTGGTCTTTAGGGCCTGGGGTGGTGGAATTACCCGTGTCCTGGGAAGATACAGTCATACTTGTAAAACAGTGGCAGATCTGAATCTCGAGGTTTAGGGGAATAATTCTAACAGTTAGAGGGAAATAGAAAGTTTCGATCTGCAGGAAAATCTTCAGCTATTTGGAGGATGCCTCTTTAGCTAACTCGCCCAGTATGTAACACTGCCCAACCATTTTAGCTAGGGATAGTTCCACAGAGCAGGGAAGACCTGTTTGCTGTCCAAACACTTCAGTTGTTTCAGTACCAACTGTGAGCCAGTAGCACCTGTCAAACTGCTGTTCTGCATTTTTTATATGTCTTATTAATCCACAATGGATGCTCAACAATTAAGTGACCTGAAGCGTTTATAAATTATTCCTTCATAAATTATTCATTTATCCAACAGCTTCTGACTGGGTCATGAATTCTAGTGGATACATAAAGAGTTACTAAACTGTAACTGTAGAAATGTGTAAGTCCTAGTCCTCTGAAAGTCACGTATGTCAGGTTAATAAGAGCAGAACTTGAAACGTATAAAATCAATTCAGTATTTTGTTGATTTAAAGTGAACTGAGAAAACGTCCCCTGCCTTTTTTTCTGGAACAAAATGTTAATCACCGATGAAGTATATCATTGAAAGCCCGTTTTACACCAGAATCGGTGTAGACAGCACGCAAAATCGCAGATACTCGGGGACGCCTTTTCTTTTCACACCGGACACGATTTACAGCGGTAGTCTGCGACTATAGAAGCATTGAAAACTAAATTTCCGCAGTGATGGGACTGAGAATAAGGTTTTGCGAATACATTCTAAATCTCGTACGAACGATAACAAAACACCTGTTAACAGATTGATAACAGTGAATGTTTTTAACATTTGGCTTAATCTAAGACATCTTTTGTTCTGATGTTTGTCATAGTATTGCTGATTAATGCAAAAATAGCTCTAATTTAACGTTTTGTCGACGTTTGTATTAATATTGCCGAGATAAATGTTGTCTAGGTTAGCTATTACTTTTAATTTTCGGACTACATCGTATGATATAGCAAGCATACCTAATTTTGTACTGATTCTAGGCTGAAATTGCTGGTTCAAGTGGCTAAAATAGGGCATTCGCTTGCCGCGTTCATTACCGATGCGGTTTTGTTGTGCGGCACGCGGCTAGTATAAACGGTTACACATATGTGCGACTGGTGTAAAATGGGCTTAGGGCTGCTAAACAGAGCTATTGGTTGTTCGAATAAGTACATCATCATGTACGTGTGTATATTAAAACATACATAATGATAAAGTATAACATTTTAACTTTGCCCGAGTGTGTATCAAACATGCAGTGGGGAAGGAGAATTTTGGAAATATGTCTCTATACGTAGTAGAAAAGCAGAGCGCTCATTACAGACATTAGCATTGAACCGGGTGATCAGAATGTGTGTTTCTGATATGTGCAAAGCTAATAATATTGTGCGCTAGTGCAGGCGATCAGGTTCTTAGAAGTGACAAAATTGCTTCATGAAGTTGCAATCAGAAGTGTTACCACAAATCCAGGATAGGGTGAGTCACAGTAATTGTGTAGTTTCTACTTATTAAAGTAAAAGCCGATGCAAAAATATCCTCTTGACATAAACATTGTTTTTTTCTGTTGTGTGAATCTTTGTACTTTGGAAATTGGTGCTACTCTACACAAACTGACATATGAAGCAACAGTCAATCTATGATGAAGAGAAGCCCTAGAGAGATCCTAGGATGTTGGCTGTTGATAAATTACCGTCCAGGGGCTGGGATATGTCTGCGTACGTTAGTCATAGGAACGCCTGCGTACATGGTGCGTGTGCGCTTACGTGCGTGTGCGAGCCGAGCAGCCTCCTCTTTATCATCCATGCTAGACTTTAGTGGCAGACAACAAAGAAGGCGCGGCGGGAGCAGGCTTGCCGGTCTGTTGAGCATGACAGAAAATCCGTGTAGTTAGTGATGGCTGTCTGAAGCTCTACGATTCTCCCCATCAATCTATAAATCCCCAGCCAGGCTCTCTAATGGGCTGCAGAGCCACTGGTTGTAGCGGATAGAAAAAAATCACTGCTCTTTTCAACTTAATCAACTCCTTATGGGAATAGTTTACAAGCTATTTTTCTTTGCTTTCATGTTGACCGCTCCTACTTTCCGGTGAAATTGGGAAAAGAAATGGATTTTTTATATCATAACATAAAATAGTACATTAAACAAGAATAACACACCCAAGCAAACACACAAAAATATTACTCAGCATAGAGAAAGAAAGACTTAGAGCAGCCAGACAGTAAAATGGTACATTTTAAGTGCCTTAGTTACACTGTAGATTTTGTTGTGATACCATAAAAAAGACGTGGGTCGAATCAAACATGACTGTAATAATTGTGTCATACAATATATTTTGATCGGTTGAACCATATAAAATAACTTATATAAAAGAAACAAATAAGTAGTTGATAGATTAACGTTATTGTATGTACTGAGCAAGTCGAGAATAAAATAGGCCGATAAATATATTTGGCAAGACTGCCGCCTTCTGAGTATGTTTCAGAACTGCATTCCATAATAACTTCATAATAACGTAACAGACAAATTGCTCGTTTAAATCGTAGTTGCTACTGATATGGTATTAATTGTATGATATGGTAATACTGTTGTGATATTAATTGTTATGGGGAAAATACACCTTATCTTCATGGTAGCGTACGTCCGACCGCGTTCTTATTTTCATACTACGCCACATCCGGTCGATGAGGTCAATAATTCTCTCAACGTCCGCCATTTCAGTTTTTGAGTTAGCTAGATGTTGGTTGAAACAGGTTAGATTTAACAAAGAAATTAACTATCTGAAACGAAAGTCTTCATAATCCAATTATTGCTGCTTCTGTGGCACAACTTTTTGGAGAAATTAGACCGACTGGATTGTAATTTACGGTCCGAAGTGGCACCGATGCAGTTTTCTTTCTCCGAGCGTGTTTCACTGGGAGCCAAAGTTTTTGTATGAGTTGAGTCCTGCTAACGGACAGCGAGAGTCGAAGAAAGGCCTTAATAGCCTCGGTGTGGAATAACACAGTCATGGCTGGTAACTTTGACGCCGAGGACCGTGATAGCTGGTATTGGGGCAAGATTAGCAGAAAAGATGCTATATCTCTGTTGCAGGGCCAGAGACATGGAGTGTTCTTGGTCAGAGACTCAACTACCAGTAAAGGAGACTACGTGCTCTCCGTCTCAGAAAACTCTAAAGTCTCGCATTATATAATTAACAGCATTAGCAACAACCGGCAGTCTGGAACAGGTAGTTATTGGTTTCCATTACTGTTTATATTTTCAGTATATGTATTCAGCTAAATACATGGTACTCGTTTTCTCATGGAAAAACAGCTAAATATCCTAGCTAAGCTAGGTTAATTTACGTAGCTAGCTAGCAACCTTACGAGCTGCTAGTGGCTTCAGGCAGACAACTTGATGATTCTAGCTAGTTAGCTCGCTAGCTAACTGGATATCTGAATAGCTTTCAGAAGTTCGTCTTCTACTTTTATTTAAAATAAATATATTGGGTGAACTGTTTGGCTCTTTGTTGCATACATTTTAAATACAGCGTTTACAGGTTTATATATAGTTATCGTAGTTGCCCACCTATGCAGTTAGCTACGTTAGTTAAAACTAACTTTCACAATAATTTAGCTAGCTAACTATTTTAAGCACGCTAGCTAGCACGCTAAGTGGTTCAGTAAACTAAAGTTTCCTGACAGACTTTTATTTAAACACCTCTTAACATTCCCTTGTGTATAGAATGTTTTCATTCGACACTGTTCTAAATTACTATTACGAAAAGTTATAGTAAATATTATAAATTGCTTACTTTCTTCTTGATTTACAGTTAGTAGTTGGTTCTAGTAGCTAATTTATATATAGCTGTCAACGTCTTCACTTTACCCTGCTTTGAATCTTAACTTGGCTAGACAGCTACCCGCTAACCTTTGTTGTCAACCAGCAACTTTAATTGTGTAAGGCAATCTGTCGTATGGCGTTCGTGTTCTTGGTGTGATCTGCTTTAGCAATATTATTTGTCAACCTGTAGATGTATTTGTTACTATGGGAGTTGTAAACAAATTCAGACAATCTCATATTAGCACGGTTGTTTAATGTTAACCCCACGAATGTCAGACACACTCCTCCACGACCCGACGTGGCTATGCTAAGGGGTGTGGACGTCACTTGCATTAGCAGTTTTAATAGATCTCTCTCCTGTTCCAACTCTACACTTCAAAACCGAGTGACGTTACGTTCATGTTGTCTTTGTTATAGAACTAAGCGACTAGAGACGTTAAGATTAACTTTATTTCATGTTTTTCTGGCCTTAAAACGACCCACTACAACTCCGCACATGCAGGACAAAGCAGGAAATCTTAACACTTTTGACTGCTATTAGTTGGTTCTTGCCCACGTGTACTGAATCATCGTTCTCCACAGTGGGGTGGAGATGTGGAATTACCAGGGGGAAGTACAAGGTGGTTGACACCGAGACTGGGAACTAGGAATGAATGGGTTTGGTGACACACAGCCGGAGTGACTCTTCAGTGTGGTGTTTATGGAATGTGTGTGATCCTGTACCTTGCCTGTCTGTTTTTTTTTTCACATGCACACAGTGCAGGTTCTTACATGATGAATTAACTGCAAAGTCTGATTTATGAAACCAGGCATGGTCTGCAGTCTTGAGCTGGTGTATGGCTTATGTACTTACTTAGTTCTTGCACAATAATTTTTGAATAAAAGATTTCGATTCAGAGATACATGTATGTAGTCAGCAATGTTTTTTGTTTATTACTTAGTTTGCAGTGTATCATAAGGCATCCTATTCACATTTTACTATGTCATATTACATTATTAGACTGTTTAGATTTTTCCCTTGATGTGTGCCTAACTTTGCATTTTAAAGTTTAAAGTCTTACCTCATCTGTGAGTACCAAAACTGTAAACTGCAATACCCAATCTAAATCCCCTGACTCTAGGTGTGGCTCCTTCGCGGTTCCGGATTGGGGACCAGGAGTTCGACACACTTCCTGGACTGCTGGAGTTCTACAAGATCCACTACCTGGACACCACCACGCTCATAGAACCCATCAGCAGAGCCAAGAACGCCGGCTTCATTAGCACCACACCTGCCGGCGCCCCCCACAGGTCGGAAGAAGCAGAGTATGTGCGCGCCCTTTTCGACTTTCCTGGCAGTGACGAGGAAGACCTCCCTTTCCGCAAGGGCGACATCCTACGGGTGCTGGAGAAGCCGGAGGAACAGTGGTGGAATGCCCAGAACACTGAGGGCCGTGCCGGGATGATCCCCGTGCCCTACGTGGAGAGGTACCGACCCGCCTCACCTACCTCCATAGGAGGGGCAGCTGCGGGGCAGACCAGCCTTGGTACTCCTAGCCTTGTGGCACTGGATGGCACCGGAGCTCCAGTCCCAACAAAGCTGGACTACGCCCAGCCTGTAGTCAACACCCCTTTACCCAACCTCCAGAATGGGCCGGTGTATGCCAGGGCCATCCAGAAGAGGGTGCCCAACGCCTACGATAAGACTGCACTCGCCCTGGAGGTACGGACGGGGTCACCTCGGTCAGCAGTGCTCTGTTGTACCGATTTGCCCCCCGGGGTGGGGGTGGGTGATATGCTCTCTCGCTCATTCCATATGCTCCTCTCGTTATAGTTTCTCGCTGTCCGCAATTTGTAGACTCATCACAGAAAAGAATAGGGCCTTCTGTTGAGTCACTTTGACATGAGCAGATATGAACGTGGGCGCATGAGACATTAAAAATTCCAGTCCTAAAGGGGTTCTCTCTTTCTCACGCTTTCTCAGTCACTCTCTCGGAAGACCTTTTTCCATTCGAATTTTTAATGTAATAAAATGTGTGACAAAGGTGAGTGAAAGCAGGTTTAAATCGACTCGGGTTTGCATTAGGATGGTTTTGACTTTGGATGGTGGAACAAACATTGGCATGATATAAAAATGTTGTATGCGTGTGCTTAGATTCTCTCACTGTGTTTGAGGTCATACGTTGCCCCTTCTGTTACTTTTATTGGACAGAACAGAGCAAACACTGGAGACGTCAGGCTGTTAAGCATGTTCTGTGAAATCCGCCTTTTTGTTGACGTTGGATGGTACTTGTAGTATCTGCTTGGATGAGCTCAACAAAATGAGCAAAGTATGTAGTGTTTTCACTGGAATTTAAGGATTGGCACGCATTAGGGGTTTAACATACGGGTGTTTGTCCCGAACCATCAACATACTTGCTGCAGTCCAGTTCTGCCAAGGCTGATGAACGCAGCGAGGACTCGTATTTCACAAGCGCAAGTTTCACCTGAAACCTTAAGCGGTAAACCATTAGCAAGGTAGCAACACGGCATGCTATGCTTAACTCAAGTTCTCTGGTGTCGGTCACCCTGCTTCTTTCAAGTCGGCTCTGTCGGCTACGATAGCAAGTGGTGTCAGTGTTGTAGGGTTGAAGCACGTGTTAACACGTTCACCAGCAACACCCAGATGTGCCAGACACTTGTTTGGCAGACGCTCCGATCTAGTCATGTGGGGGGGGGGACAGGATTTAACAGCATCAAATAGTATGATTTAATAGCTTAAAATATTATTTTCAGTTTTGTAGCTGATTGCGACCTGAGGTTTTGATTTTAACCATCAACTCTCTGAAAAAAATCTGATCTATGAGTGTATGTACCTTTACGTTTTACTGCTTAATACACTACAGGTTCTACCAACTATCTCAGCTGGGACTATATGATTCAGTTATATAATCATACTTGTATATCTCAGCCTTTGTCACTAAAATGGGCTTCTTTTTAAGCACTAATTTGCTTGAAATCCTGATGGAAAAAGGGCTATTCTTGTGCACTTCGTGTCAAATGATCTTAAGCTGTTGCTTTCTCCTGGGTATGCAGGTATTTAAAGTAAATGTGACACTTGCCTTCTTATTACAAAGCTGAAACGACTAACGTTTAGTGTTGTCACTGTACTCTCTAGGACCACCTAGTTCTAGACACCTAGACAAACCTAGTTCCTCCCTATTATTATTGACTATTTTTCAATAATTCTATTGTGTTCATGCTTTAACCATGACCATACATGCGTAGTGCATGTGGCCCCTGACAGAGCAGAATTCTTGGGCTCCTAACCAGGCTTTGTGTGCGCAGGTGGGTGACATGGTGACCGTGACGAAGATCAACGTGAACGGCCAGTGGGAGGGGGAGTGCAAGGGCAGGAAGGGCCACTTCCCCTTCACGCACGTCCGCCTGCTGGACCAGCAGCAGCCCGAGGACGAGAGCTGAGGTCCCGGCACGCGCACATGGGCAACCACCCGCCGCTACGTCCCGACTACCCCACCCCCACCCCCCAAAAAACGCTCAAAGATTCACAGGTATCGCCAGCTTCACTTGTTCACGCACGTCCATAGGACGGTAGCGCTTTCGCACATCTGCCCTCCACGCTCGACCACATACTGTGACGTACACATGCGTGCGCGTACAGACCAGCGGAGACTGTTGTCCGAACACCGGTACAGCAGGAAGTACTGGACGGAGATGGCTGACTGACTGTGAAAGCCTGCTCGGGTAAAGGAGAGACGCCATAGGCCTGAGACCAGTCCTCCCTCCTGTGTTTCACATTCTGGGGCTCCACCACGCTGGCCTCCTCTGCAAGTGTACACTGATGTTTCTGTCCGGTCCCATCAACACTACTCGTCAGTCTCCAGTGCCCCTTTTGTACTGAGGAAAAGAATGGAAAATAATATCATAAAGACACACGCTACATAGTATGTCATTTTTTTGTTTATTTTGATTTATTTTAACTTTTTTGTGTTTCTGCAATTGTATATTTTTTTTCATGACTTATAATGCCTGATGATACTGCTGGTATCTGTATGCATTTCCAGAGGATCTGCTCTGAACATTGAAAATAGGAATATGTATTTGAAGAGGGAAAAATGGAATTCCTTAGAAGTTGGGACTCTGTACCAAGATCTGTTTTCACTCACCCTGAGTGGTGCATGACAGGAGAATCGGAAAACCTTACATACTGACTGAAAGATACCTAGAAAACCTTAGATACTTTTTCCTTTTTCTTTCCCTCCCTCACTTGTCACGCCCGCTTCCGTCTTCTCTCTCTGTATGTTCGCCCACCTCCAGTCCCTAGTGCCAAATCTCACGCCGCAGTGGTCCACACTGCCACCTTGTTTGTTTTTCTGTGTCAAACAAAAACCAGAACGCTGTTGTGCTCGCCAGCCATGAGATCAACTTCTGTTGTGTCCCCAAAACCTACTGATGTGCTCCAGTACCTTACGAAGCGTTCAAACGTGCTGCTTAAACACTCATAAATGATCGAGACATTTCAGTCCCTCCTGCAAGCAAATATATGGCGTTTGAAAGCAAATATGAAACGTCGGCTCCCCTCGTTGCCAGCATTATTGTTTTCTTTTAGTATTTTAGTTTTATGAGCTACCCCTAAGAGCAGGTAACACATTTCCCTGCTCAGTAGTGACCTGTATATGGGTGCATTCAAAGGAAGGTCATACAGGCAGACATGGACAGCTCGGTCCTGTGGGGTGTCGGCAGCCTCGTGTCGCGCTGTGTCTGCTAACCCTTGTGCTATGGCTCACACTGCAGCTACAGCTGTATTGGCAGATGGGATTATGTAAAACTTGCCAAAGGTAAAAGCATTCTGATGCACTGCATATGGCAGTAGTTCGCCTGTCAGTCATGCTCTTCATTAGATAAGCCAATCAGGATTCGAGGAGTGCCAGCAGGGCTTCTCATTGGTCCTTTACTTTAGAGTTGTTTAGTTTAGTCCAGCTTCTAGCAAGTGCAGAGTAGCAGAACGTGGAGATGGTTAGCTGGCTGCTCAAATATAAGAATGCGGCTAATTGCACATTCCATTAGTTAAGAACATAAGTACTCGCTACATCCAGCATTTGAGCTTTCTATGAAATGCCAGTGTAGCTTGTGTAAAGTAGCGTTGCGGACTGGTTTTTACAAGGGTTTTCTCTACATTTCAGTTCACTACATTTCCAATTGTTGTCAACCCTTATAGGCCTTAGTTTTTTCCATTGAAAAAGGTCACGCCTCCAGCATCTTGAACGGTCCAAAATAGTTCATGCTCAAAGCTTCGGTGAAGCTATCAAGTCCACATTTAATGGCACATAATGGGTCCACTAATTGCAGGAAAAAAAATTATTGATTTACTGAACTGACTCATATTTAGTTATTTTTATCTTTGTGAACCTTGAGTATTTGTAAATGCCTTTAACACTTCCTTCAACTCTCCATATTGTGATTTGTGTATATTGTTATTGTTTTTGTACTGTTTGGTTTTTAACTCGGAACACTATAGATTGACCAGGTTAAAGTGCCACAAAATGTCTTGTAAGAGAATTGCAAATGTAGAGTTTAATATGTCAGAAATGAATATAATGCCTGTCAAAAAAGAAAGGCAGAGGTGACTGAGCCATGTATGTCATTTGTGTTTTAAAACTGTTGGATCAATCTCCTTTTACCATTTAAAAAAAAATAATTTATTTTTGCAGTATTTTCCATAAGACTATCACCTTCTAAAGACGGACCATAACGCTTTCCACATTTCCACAAACTAATTTGCCTTATGCAGATAGTTCTGTTATTCAGATTTGATTGCATTTTCTTGTATATGACTTTGTAAGAACCACTGTTTGTCACCTGAGCTGCTGTCATCCCTTTGTGTGGCTTTCTGACTTTGTCTCTGTGTGCAGGGCAGTGAAAAGAGGCAAAAAAAAAAAAAAACTGTTCAAAGGACTGAAGAACTCAGCTGAGGGACCAATAGAGAGAAAAATATGCATTATCCCTCTAACCTGTGTTCTCTGCCTAGGCCACTGTTAACCTTGTATTAAAAACAAACAAAAAAGAGACTGACCCAAAGGCTTTTGGGATGCACGCACTTGATGTGCAGCTGTATATCTTGGCCTTTTTTAATATGCTCACATTTTGTGAGCATGTGAAAGTGTCCCTGTGCTTCCAGCCAGTCTGATGTATTCTGGCATGCAGCCACTACACACGTGTGCTTGTTGCACAGTTTGCTTTCCTGGGGTTGTACAGTAACTATAATTTTATTGTGTTAGTGTAGCCCTGTATTCAATTGCAAAGATGCACATCAGATGTTGTAAACAATTAAGAAATGCCTACTTGTGTGGTTGTTCCGTATGTATTGTAAAATTTTTGGGTGTTTTCACTGTGTCATCTAAAGCCATTGCCTTCGTTTTACAAATCTGAGAATGGGTGACGATTCTGATCTTTAATTATGATAAGCATTTCATTCAGGAGGTCTGCTGTTGGGTTAATTGAGACTCTAAAATGTGTGAAGTGCTCCAGACTGAATTATATGATGATTATGCACCTTACCTCCTGCTTGGTTGCTCCTTTACAGCTGACTTTTAGAATCGTCCCATCTTTTTTTTTTTATTATACCAAAAGATTTTTCCTACCATTTTTATTGTGTTTGAGGAAGACGGAGGAGAGGTTGAATAAAAAATATATATATTGTTTTTTAAACGTGCCATTGTATTATAACTATTTTAAGTTTAAATTGACATTTTATGAGGCATGTAATGTGTTAATATACTTAGTAAATAAAAAAAACATATTAGTAAAGCCTGTAAGGGTTCCTGTATTTTTTTTGTCAAAACGCAAATGTACATTTGTGTGGAGTAATGCGATTAATTTGGACCTTGAAAAGGTGAATGAAACTACGACAGCGGCACAATGTCTCTTGTCATTTGCGTAAATACATAAGCAGTGAAAGTAATGGACTTTTCCTTAGTTTTATCCGCAGTCCCACTTTTGGACTAGTATTTTGTTGTGGTTTAGGGACAGAAACATGGTTCTGAGGAAAGTTCGATGAGTTCGGGCAATGAACTTGTGCTAACCGAGAAGTGGTCGTGTGTGGAAAGTCAATTTCCCGGATGGAGTTCCGTCGCCATCTTTAGTGCAGAGCGAGCTACCGGTAGAGTGGGAAGTTGAGCTGCTGTTGCTCCGCCAGGAACCACCGATTGAGACAGACAGACTCGCCCACCTTCGAACCTTTCCCATTGCCCTCACAGCATCGCCTGTCCCAAACGCTGAGCACCATGGCAGATCGAGAGCACTTTGTATATCAAGCAAAACTTGCTGAACAAGCAGAGAGATACGATGGTAAGTTAAATTTTATTTATTTGCGGTATTAGAAGAGCCACTAGGTGAACACTGCGGTGGTTATTACACACATTCCCCTCTGTGTGCTGGCTAAGATAGCTAACTGTTACTTAAATGCAGGCCGTTTTACTCTCTCTTTACGCAGTTGAATGGTCTCAATGATTAGACATCTTTGTGTGAATGGTAATGTAAAGTATTGTTATGGATAAAGCGTCAGTTTGAAGAAAAGTGCTTTTCCGTGTCATTCACAAGGATAGCTTCTTTCAGCAAATGGTCATGATTCATGAAATGGGAGGGGGAGTAGGCAGCGACTGCTAGCTGCCTAGCTAGCATGTCTTAGCGAAGCTGTTTTGGAAAAGGCCTGGCGCCGTGGTGAACTGATGCTCTACTAAATGCAGAGCTACTTTGAAATTAGCAATCAAGATAGCTAGCTTCGTGTGCATAACCACCAATATTTTCCACCACTATCCCCTTTAATTTTCAGTAATAAAATAGCTAGCTAATACTGTCCCAGTATGTGCCTAGCTGTATCAGAAACGCACAAGATGAATTGCTGATATTAATTTCCTTGCTAGCTAGCAAATCTGACCGAGTCACGTTATGAGCAAGCAGTTAGCTAGCTAACTTGCATGTTGAAAGTTAAACATGTAGGCTTTGTCTTTAACGTGGATAACGTAAACATACAGAATTTTATATAGTCACTCTGGCCGTATTAGCCTGCACTGGCCCGTGAACAAAATTTTGTTTGCTATTGAACTTTAAGATTTGTGGCCATTGCGTAACGTTAGCTTGGGGGTTTGGTTTCAGATGCGTTCGAATAATGTAGTTAGCTAGTTAGCACTAGCTACTTTGGATATAGTTGTTAGCCAAAAACTGCTAGCTAGATAGCGCGCTTGCTGGGTTTAACCACCTCACAACCCCCCTCATAACTCAGTCTCGCTGTTCGAATTAATTATATTTTCTTTGTTTTTCTTTACTTTGTTTAGTCTTATAAATGGTAAAATAATGACACTTTTGTCTGCACGCCAACTTCTTAGCTATATGCTGTGTATTCAAAATGGCGAAATTAAAACTGTCCAGCTATGCTAGCTAGCCAAAGAAGTTCGCCAAGTGTTCTCAACCTGTGCGGTTGCTAACGCTACAGCAATCTTAAGAATTTAGTAAATCAAATACGTAACTAGGCAATTAATAGATTAATTTAATAATACACGGTAAAAAGGCGTTTATACGGTCCAAATTTACACTGTCCGATGGAATACTATCTTTGTGCGGTAACTTAAATTTACATATGATTTGCAGTCATGATTCAAAATTTGAATAAATCATGTTGAGAATCCTTTATAGGCACGATAGGGAATAAAGCCGCACCCACTGTGACATAAATACATGTATGCTTTAGCACTGAGACGACAATCCTGTCCGACTAGAGAACAGTCAGCTCTTTGAGTAGGGCAGAAACACAGAGAAACTAAAGTGCTCAGCAATAAAGTAGTTAGTTGCTATAGTGATAAGGCTGTCATAATTGCCTAAATCATAGTTTCCTTATGTGCCATGTTAAGAGGAGGGGCAGGATTTTGCGCGTGTTACTGCTCTATTACAAGCAGATATCGCCAGGGTGCTGTTCAAGTTTGAACATGTCGGTGCAAGTTGGGTCACCTTCTAATATCTAGGCCACTGAAGAAAAAGTGGCAGTGACAACTGAGACCAAGTAGGGTTGGGGTTTCCTTATGGAGATGTTGAAGGCTGTTCAAGTGCACTGTGTAGAACCTGCTGGAACAAGCACTGCTTTTGGGTAGATTATAATTGTATGAAAACTTGGTTTCCTTTTTCATTTACTATTTTGAAGGCAGGCTTCAGACTTTCA
Organism: Tenebrosternarchus preto; assembly: GCA_025802075.1. Taxonomy (NCBI): domain Eukaryota; kingdom Metazoa; phylum Chordata; class Actinopteri; order Gymnotiformes; family Apteronotidae; genus Tenebrosternarchus; species Tenebrosternarchus preto. Next base: position 9,377,965 of record JAOYMR010000002.1, on the reverse strand, counting down.
TCACTTGATGGTAAAATGCTGACACGTTCTGGCCTGATATTAAATGTTTTTGCCATCTCAGCTTGGCCAAGAATGACCAGGAAAAATGCACGAGTGGATAACATTCTCTGAACACCGCTGCAGTCTAGCAAACTGTTTGAGCCTGAAGGCTTTTTAGGGGTCTTGGTCTAGTCTGGTCAGACCTGTTTAGGAATTTAACAGCATAAGTTAAGCAGCCCATACCTGTGCGCCCCCCCCCCCTCTGAAAAGTCAGAGCCTTTATGTTCTCTTATGAACCATGACACACCCTTCACTGCCTACCATGACATGACACACCCATTATTTCAATTCTGGCTTAGTCTTTTTCTACAGGTTCGCTGAAGAGTCTGTACATTTAGTAAAGGGAAATTCATCCTCCCAAAGTTTGTCTAATGGGTTATGGCAGCAAACATTTATCACTTCTAACATTTTGGTTATACATAGATGGGCTTATGCTTTGAGGGCACAAGTCTTCAGGTTTAGATGCATCACTTAATGTTGTCGGGTTTCACGTATAGGGTTCAGATGAAACTTTCTGAAAATTAGAAATGTGATTTTCCCCTTGACCTGACTTCTCAGCACTCAGCCGGCTGGAGTCCAGGAGGCAGAGAGTGCAGCTGGGGTCAGGGGACAGGGACACTCTTCTCTTACATAAGCCCTGAAAAGAACATAACAGGCCAATTCTAGTCACCTTCCCACTGTGTACATATGGGATGGTCTGCTAGGTCTTGAGCAAAATGTCCTACTAGATTAGTCTTTTGTCTCTTTCGAACGGCTCCCTCAATCCTGCTCATGTTTTCTCATGTGCACTCCCTGCCTCTTTTACATTTTGCTCCTTGCCAGCTCCGCTGAGTGTGGTGTTGCCCCAGGCGCAGTGGGAAGTAGCCCACCTCCGCAGGTCAACTGGGTAACCAGGAATTCCACCCTGGTAGTGTAATGAATGCTGTGTGTGTGTGTGTGTGTGTGTGTGTGTGTGTTCCACGCAATCTACTGTAAGAGAAAAGTCATGTGTTAGCCAGCCTAACACACACACTCCTTCACCTACAGTCGAGATGCTGAGTAATTAAATATATTCATCTAATGTTTCTCATATTTCACCTGAGAGTCACTGCCTTGTTGCAGCTAAGCCTGGGAATGAGCCTGCTTCATTCCTTTGGAGTTGTTTTACCCCTTTACCTCGCAGCAGGAGACTTTGCGTTTCAGCAGTGTTACCCGGGAGAGCTCTGGTTACCAGCGGACCTGCGCTGGCCCCGTTCATCCCTTAGGTTCCTGCCCTGTGGGTTTGGAATGCTGTACGTAATCCAAGAGCACTGGGGCACCAGATCGGCGCCGCACATGCGCTCCGCTACACCACATTCCCATTACAATGACATCACCTCCTTCATTCCACTTCCGTCCTTTTGCATCCAGCCGAGGCTGTGCCTGGTCCTCTGCGACCAAATTATGAATGGGCTCCTCCCCATGTGTCGAGACTTGACTGGCGAATGCTGGCCCAGCTAGAAGTGGCTTGTAGCCATTTCTGCATGCACCAGCTGCAGGCCGTAGTCTACAGCACTGCGGCACTTCATGGTGTCTGCATATGTTTCCACCCCCTTCCTTTATACTGGTCTGTGGCCAGTGATTCAGTTGGCCTGCACAAGCATTGCACAGGGGGAGCAGGTCCCGGGTCAGCATAAATGCACTGCACCCACTCGGCACAATCAGTAATAAATGGCCACTCCCGTGGTTTCTGCAAAGGGTGCTGGCAATCCCCCAGCCTCTCCATTAGAGAGAGGAAGAGAGTGCGGGTGGGGGGATGGTTCTTTTAAAGGGTGCCGCCTTCTAATCTTTTTAAAGATCTAAAATGGATGAGGAACAGTTCAAGGAAACATTGACCTACACACAAACCTCCCCAGGACAGTCACTTTTAATAAGACCAGCGAGATTGAGAAGTTTTTGTTTCCACGCATTGTGTGTTGCTGCACAACTCATCGATTTACGTGAGGTGAGTCGTAAATGTGATGGTGACGTCTGTGGATGGCGAAGACCTGTGTGCTCTTGTTTTAAAATCAGTTTGTCTGGCCTCTATGGTCATGGTCCTTCCAAAGCTGGTGTCTGTCTGAGTAACAAGTATGCAGTCAACTGGAGGATCTGGCTGCATCACATCAGGTGAAAGGGTTATCCAATAACTGCCGTCGGTCTCCTCTCTCCGCACATCATATGTGATGGTTAAAGAGAGCTGAGGATCAGAATGCCGCTCCTTCCCTTTTAATTGAAGCTCAGTCCACTTCAGCTTTCCTTTCCCTTGTGGCATCGGATAAGCCAAAAATATTTTTGACCGCTATAAATGGATTTTTATGGAGAATATAATCTTGGTATATGTCTAAGTTTCTCCCAGCTAACTTTAGCGTCACAGGCTATCAGAGAGATTGGTGGGTCACTTGGCTATGAATCCAGAGGCACAGATGCATCTTGTGGGAGGGCACTCTGCTCCAGACCCCGTCCCAGTGAAGTTGGCTTTATTTCGGTGTTTTCAGCCACGTGCAGGTTCGCTGTGGGCCAGCCACCCATGCTCGTGGCCTGGTGTTGTACTGGCTTCACTCCTGGCCGGGTAGCCCACCCTGGGGGACCTCTCTCAACCACCACCACCACCACCTTTAGGGTTGCCCAGCAACCATCAGTGGGAAAAGGTCAAAGGTGAACGTGGTTAGAAATAACCACCATCTGGTAGCGTACCATTCTAGTGTGGAGTAAGTGCTTCATATCTACAGATTCATGCATATATATTGGTGGGAAACCATCATGGTCCCCTACATCCTCAGAGAGGACCGAAGATATTCTAAAAATAATATTGTCATCGGTTCTAAATGTATTTTATCTGTTCATAACTTGAGTCAGCACCTATCAAATGCAAATCGAAACAAATAAATGTCATATTCAGTTTGTGTTGGAATGTGAAAGCCTGAATGAAAGAAGCCCCTTTGTATCCCTATAAGAATTTTGCTGTCCCCCTGCAGTTGGTGGAAAGAATGTTGGTGATATGTGGTTCAGCTCTAAATTTACTCAGCACTGGTAATTCAGTGAGAAACTCATTTTAAATGACAGTAAAATTGACCAGTCATATCTTTTCTCTAAGCTAATTCTGCTTACTTTGAGAGACGCGAATCACAAGCAAGAGGGGGAAAAAAATACAAATCGCCAGCTGGCTTGTTGGTTCACAACACAGCTATGCCTTCTGAGAAAAAAAATCATATATATTCAGTTTTGAAGGTTATTCAGAACAATTTTGACCAGCTGATATCTCAAATAAAATCTTAAAACCCCAGTCATGTTTGATCATGCGATCAGTGTTCAGTTCAGCGTTCAATGCCGAACTGTTCGTTCATTTAGTTTCAATTAAAGAAACCGTTCCTACAGACAGAACCGTGTTTGTCACTTGGACAGTCTGTAATATCCACCAATGGTCTGCCGTCGTGTTGCCAACTCATCGATAATGGGTTTCCATTGTTTTGATTTCTTGATAAAACAGTTCACCCAGTTCTTCACTGGAACTGCCCAAGTTGTCAGCAAAGTAGACCAGAGCCATCAACAAAAATGCACCTTGAGACTCAAAAGGTTTCTGGGATCATGTCAAGCTTTGGGAATTCCAGACCTAAGAGATTGCAGGCCTCTACTGCAGTTTAAGACCCTCCACACATCTTGCATGTGGTGCTCGTGACTAGCCTCGGTCACCAAGCATGCCGGAGTATGCAGGGTAAGCTTTTTTTTTTTTTTTCCCACAAATTCAGCTTTTTTTCTTTGTGCTCTTGTAGAGTACATCTTCCACAGATGTAGCAAAATGAACCATGTGAATTAGCGCAACATAACTATTAAATGAAGTGTTTTCTTCATTATATCCATTGCCATGCTGTTTATCTAATGGCTCTAAAATACAATAAGGGGTGCAATTTTAAATTGACACCACTGTAAATACTTAAATGCAACAAAACAAAACTGAAACGTGGTGGTTCTGGGTGGGGCTACCACCAATGGGTTATACACAACGGATGGGTTAATCAAATACTCGATAAATGGTACACACAGCAGAAAAAACTAACTTCAAAATCGGGTCAAAATTTATAATAATAATAATAATAATAATAATAAACTCGGCGTTCATACATCGGAAATCGTACGTTATGATGTAATGGAAGCGGGTAACATTACCGCTACATTGGCCGCTGCGTCAGTCTAATAATCGCTCAACAATATTGTTTATATATGAACAGTATTGCTTTTTATTAACCGTTGCTTTATTTGTGGTTGTGATGTTGAGGCTTATATGAAACTTTTGGGTTTGTGTCATAGGAGGGGGGGGGGGTGGTTCTCGTGCGTGTTTAATCTCCCCAGTAGAGCCTGTAATGCAGAGGATGCCTCAGTGTGAGTCTCCCCCCACCCCCATTTCCCCCTAAAAATGGATTTGTCTGAAAATGAGGTCTGTCTGTGTTTGTCTGGGATTTGGCTGTTCTTGCAGCCCTGAATAGACTGTTTTGAGTTTCCTTCTAGTACTCTGAAGCTGCAGAAAAGACGGTCAAGAATCTTCTTTTCTCATCAGTAGTGCTGTGTCCAAAATATCAATACAGTGACGCACAAAGCGTTGAATGTACTCTTACAGTGTGTGAACCCTTTTGTATGCGAGAGTGAGTTTTTCTTAGTGCATTGTTGATAAAGATCTCTGGTAATGTACAACAGACCAATAGGCGGTGTAACATTGTATCGTTGCACCTGTATTGTGATACATATTCTATTGTGAAGTTACTGGCAAGAACCATCCCTGCTTATCAAGTATGCGATCCAAGCCAACATAAACGGAGTAGTGCGGTCGCTCGGCAACGACAGCGGCTGAGGCTCGAGTCCGTGGAAGCGCTGAGAAGCCGTGCCAAGCGCAGTCGTGAGCTAAGAGCTCGGCCTGCCTCGCTCTGGACCCTCGCTTCCCCTCGCGCCAGAGCGAAGCTGTAGGAGTTTCCCCTCAGCCTCCTTCATCTCTTTAAAGGGAGGTCGTGTTGCTTTGCCTGGCAGGTTTCTCATTCGCTTTTAGCAGGAGTAAGGGAGCTCGTATGAAAACTGTGAGGACAAACGAGTGTTCTGGTTTAAGGGACTTTGTGCAGTACACTAAACCACTAAAAAACATTTCTTGAAACAAATATGAAGTGGAGGGGCAAAGCTTGTTTACGTTGGCTAATAGCATGCTATCCTAGCATGTTTGCCTCGGTGTGACTAATTTAATACTGGGCTGTGTAGAAAATCTCTCCTCCTCCTTTCCCTTCTGCTCACCTCTCTTCTTTGTGCACTGGTGATTGTTGTTTGTTCTGTTATGCGGTTTCTCAAATTCACGCGCGTGCGTTTCGGGGCCAGGGTGGCGCAAAGGCCCTCCGAGCTACAAGCGCCGGCTCTCCGGCTGCTGCGTCCGCCAAAAGCACAGCGACTGGGCTAAGTGTAATAGAACGATGTATTACCGCGCTCCGTGGTAGTTGTGCGCTGCCCCAGTCGTAGTTAGTGGCCAGTCTCGCACCTTCAGGATTTCTACCTTGTGCTCCATTCAGCCTCTCACCAACGGTTAAGTGCTTCAGTATGATCTTATATCTTCTAACATGGCGGTTTCTTTGCTGTAATGCGAGTTTGTCTTGAATGTGTATAAACCATCACATCACAACTGGCATCAATCTTTCACTCTTGTAACATCCTTTTCATGTTGGTTTCAGTGTAGTTTGACTTTATCACTGTGTGTGTGTGTGTGCGCGCGCGCAGAAATGGTGGAGTCCATGAAGAGTGTGGCGGGGAAGGACGTGGAGCTGACTGTGGAGGAGAGGAACCTGCTGTCGGTGGCCTACAAGAACGTGATTGGCGCGCGGAGAGCTTCCTGGAGGATCATCAGCAGCATTGAACAGAAGGAGGAGAACAAGGGAGGCGAAGACAAACTCAAAATGATCCGGGAGTACAGGCAAACGGTGAGGGCCACCACCCTGCATCCCAGCCGCTTGCTGAATAGGCTTGGCTTCATCGTGATGGACTGTTTTGGTGTGGCACTGAGCAGAAGCATTTCGGCGTGCGCTTGCTAATAACTTTGCTGTTATTCCTCTTGCTGCATAGGTTGAGAAGGAGCTGAAATCAATCTGTAACGACATTCTGGACGTACTGGACAAACACCTTATTCCAGCAGCCAACACGGGAGAATCAAAGGTTTTCTACTACAAAATGTGCGTCCTTGTGCAGACCTGACCCCTCGATCACATCCTGCTCCTCCTCTAATAGCCATTGTGGTTTTATAGCTGCCAGCGTTGCATGTAATAATCCAATAAGAATTCTGGAGTCTCAGCTGAGAACATCTAGGCATTTTAAAATGTCTTGCTTTCGTTTTCCGCCCCCGTGCGTTTGTACAGGAAAGGCGACTATCACAGGTACCTGGCAGAGTTCGCCACAGGCAACGACAGGAAGGAAGCGGCGGAGAACAGTTTGGTAGCGTACAAAGCGGCCAGCGACATCGCCATGATTGAGCTGCCACCCACGCACCCCATCCGCCTGGGCCTGGCACTCAACTTCTCCGTCTTCTACTACGAGATCCTCAACTCCCCGGACCGCGCCTGCAGGTAGGCTCTTCGATTGGGTGAGCCCATCAGTCCCGTGTTTGGGGGGGGGGGGTATAACCGATTTGTGATGTCGATCGTATCCTGCCCAAAGGCCCGGCCTTGGTGTGTCCGTGCACCACAGTGACCTCTGACCCTGACCCCTATGCCCAGGTTGGCGAAGGCGGCGTTTGATGATGCGATAGCGGAGCTGGACACGCTCAGCGAGGAAAGCTATAAGGACTCCACGCTCATCATGCAGTTGCTACGCGACAACCTGACACTATGGACTTCAGACATGCAGGGAGACGGTAAGACATCATGCACTGATCTGTCTAGAAGGACCTTGGTTTGAGCGTACAAGGCTTTTGTGGGTTTCATTTTGGCACTCACCAGCTGCGTTCTGATTTGATAAGCCCTTCAGAGGATACTGCCCTATCTTGTTCCTAGTTTGTGATTCATCATAATGAGCCCTAACGAGCCCAGATATCTTGTTCTTCTTCTTTTCCTTTCTGTCTTTCTTGTATTCTTGGTCTCCTTCAGTCTCTCTGTGTCTCTCAAAATCCAGGGTTGTGTTCTTCATTCTCATTCTGTAGATCTTTTAACTCATGCCCCCAGTGTTCTAACATCTCAATCTCTCCTCCACTCTACTGGCGTAGATTCTTAAGGACCACCCTCTCCCCCCATTCCCTGTAGACCTCCTCTCTGTAAGTCATCTCCTGTTTCCGTGCTCTCCCTTTTCTTCGCCTTCCTCTCTCGCACGCCCGCTGCCGACTCTGCGCACTCTCTCTCTCTCTCTCTTTCTCTCTCTCTCTCTCTCTCTCTGTCTCTCTCGCGCTGCCCTGCCGCGTTTGTGTCCAGGTGGAGATTCGTGTGTTGCCCTCACCGGCGTTCGCGTTGGCTCCGTGTTTAGAAGTTCTCTCTACACCTTTCCGTTCGCCTCACTTTAGCATACCCCCCCCCCCCCCATTTTGCGCTCTGTTACCGCGCTCGTTTAAGAATACGTCATCATAACCCATTTCCTCGTTTTAAACGAGGATTCTGAGTTTTCCTCTTTCGCCCGTGTTCAAACCGCACCCGAGGAGCAACAGCGGAACGTTGTCACACAGCCACACCTCGGCCCAAAGCTTCTGAAGCCTTTGCTTTTTCTAACGTCGGCCTGGCGGGGGTTTTTCCCCGTTAACCGTGCGCTACCGCAGCCATGCGTGCCGAGCACAAGCCTGCGAGCCCCTAACGAGCACCACGCCACCCGTGGCTATTTCTGTTCCTTTTGTTTCCGGGGCCTTTTGTCACTGTTAATTCCTTACCGCACATTTACTGTGAGGCAGTTAGCCATGCAGTCGCCATGGTTACATTGCCAAGCACCGAGCTGGTGGAGTTCTGCTACTGGTCAATTAAACTTGAGCTTAACTAATGTTCTTTGCTTTGAATAGCCCTAGTTTACACATTCATGCTTCAAGTTTTTTTTGTGTGTATGTGTATATAAATGTATATTTATATAGTTTGAGATATAGAGATATGTATATCTCAAAAGCACATGCAGCATAATGCCATATTGGTCACCAATAACTAAACTATTTTGGAGCACCTATGTTGCTTGAGTGAGCTTCAAAGTGAGCGTGGTAGTGTGATGTGTGTATGACTGTTGTACAGCAACTGTTTATGAACAGATGTATATTTCACCACTCTCCCTCTTTCACTCTCTCTCTCTCTCTCTCTCTCTCTCAAGAATTTCCCCCTGGGATCAATAAAGTATCTATCTATCTATCTCTATCTATCTATCTATCTCTCTCTCTATCTATCCATCTCTCTCTCTCTCTATCTATCTCTCTCTCTCTATCTATCTCTCTCTCTCTCTCTCTCTCTCTCTATCTATCTATCTCTCTCTCTCTCCATGTTTATGAACAGATGTATATTTCACTACTCTCTCTCTCTCTCTCTCTCTCTCTCTCTATTTCCCAGGCGAAGAACAGAATAAAGAAGCACTGCAAGATGTTGAAGATGAGAACCAGTGAAACATCATGGCCAACATGGGACACCCCAACCCCTCCCCCCATTTCTCTCTCTCCTCTTTCTGTCATATCCCAAGTCTATCGTCCACATCCCCTCAGGTCTCCATGGTGTCATAGCAAGAGCTCCAAAACCTCCCTCTTCTCTGGCGCTACCTTGCCCTTTCCATTCTGTACCCCCCCACCCTTTTTTGTGTAGTATGTCTCCATTTAGCTCTATACTGTTTTGGGTTACGCCTTGGGCATTTTCTTTATTTTTTTTTCGTAGTAACATTTTTTCCCCCTTCCACCCCCTTTAACTTGCCACAGTCAGATTCAGACATGAATCGGCCCCAAGAGTGAATAAGCATTGTGGAGAGTTCCCCTCCCAGTTTGGTTATACTACCTGTTGCAAAGCCTCCCAGATTGCCTTCCCTTCTGGGCATATGTGCTTATTTTATGTCTCGTTTTGTTGTTTTGGGGTTTTTTTTTTTGGTTTTGTTTTTTATTCAGTATGCATAGCGGCAATGTGGTATCATTGGCCAGATTTAACTTGCTGTTGCGTGACTGGAAGAATTATTTCCTCGTGTTATCACTTGCGTTACTGTCCATTTCTTGGTGCGGTCATTTGAGCGGCGAACTTCAGTCCTCTCTCCTCTACGCCACAACACCCCTGGAAAAAAAGAGCCTTTCTTTCTCTTGCTTGTTTTTAAAGGGATGGCTGTTCTTTTAAGTGCCCTCTGTCTCCGTCTTGCCTGCTGTGTGGGTTTTAAAGCGGGTTTAGGCTCTCCGATACGTCGTGAATGACGCTCTGCCTCGGCGCGTCCAGGATTTCCTTCCCCTTAGCTCCGCCCACATAGCCGTCTATGCATAACGTTACCGCGACGATACTCCAGCATTGTACCTAAACAGCCCCCTGCCCCTCCCAGTGTGACTTCAGAGGAAGGCTTGTAATATGTAGCTTTGGAAACGCCCCAGGGAACTCCTCAGCATTCTGTCTCTCTCGGTTCCGATGCAAAACCATAAGCAAGAAGGTATTGCTGTCTTTCTCAAGTGGATTAAATGAAATTAACACTGCACGTTTTTTGTTGTTGTTGTTGTTGTCGTCTTGTTTTTTTAAGTGTCATCTCGTTTATTCAACTCCATTGCTCTCTGCTCTGCGTCTGTCGTTCTCACTTTCTCTCATGCTCTAGTTCTATCCACTAGTTCTCTCTTTCTCTCATCCATTCAGTATGTGTAACTTGAATCTGATTTGTACTACTGGATATTCTGACCGGAGCCAACAAGCACCGTCTGTATTCTTACTGAAACACAGCATGGGATTAACATACCTAAATTAAAAAAAACAAACAAACAAAAAACAAACATGGAATCCTCACATTTATTCAGTCACATGCAGAAGTTGAGCTTGATTTGAACTGCAAGGCAGTCTGCCTGGTCCTTATCAACTGGTTCCTGTTGAGTCTATAGAATAAAATGTTGCTTTAAGATGCCATAGAAAAAATTTTCCACTGTAGAATGCCATAGGTTGGCCAAATTTCACCAGAACTCATTTAGTAACAGGTGTCTGTTCAGTAAAAAAATTAAAGCAAAATTGCAAACCTAAAAACTGATGAATGTGCTTTGACGGCTGAACTGTCTTTCTGCCCGTGTCCCATTTAAGCTGCCCAGTGGCTGGTGCTACATGCAAGTTAACAGCAGGTGGTGCTAGAGTTCTACATTCACTTACAACACTTGCGTGAGGGCTGGACGCTTTGTATTTGAGAAGTTGAAACAGTGAGTCCAGTAGGTTCAAGTCAGGAACATAAACCTATCATTTGCCTCTTGGCATATTGTGAAATCACGTAGTTAATTTAATGCTACGAATACACAAGCCAAAGCTGATGCTTTTGAGAGATGTACAAGAGACACTAAAATATTATTGCACATTGGTTTGTTTATTGCACTCAACAACATACAAATTTTTCTAAGAGTTACTTTATATGAGCCTACACAAAAGTTCCTCTCTGTTTGGAAATGTCATGATTTCAGTGGAAGTGTTTTTAAGAATTATAAGGTCCCTCTTTGAAGCCACACAGAATGAGAATAGTTACTGATTTGTTCGCCATACCAGATAGACACATGGGGAAACTAAATATCATCCATAACAATGAACAAATAAAAACTGAACAATGGGTGGGGTGTAAACCACGTCATTTTTAAACATGAATAGTTGGAATAAATGGTTAATGGTGTAGTCCTCAATCTTTCTTGGAGGATGCAAGTGAAAGTGACAATACAGTGTAGAAAAATATTCAGGAACCAGTAAAGCCTATTCAGTTTTTTTTTTTAACTACTCTTCATACTCAAGGAACAAATAACAGTAAAAGAATAAATGCATTGCCTTTAAAATAAATATATACATCATCTGAGGCATCTGTTGTGGAAAACCATTCTGTTAAGTGGTGGGAAAAATCTAAAACATACAATTAACTATCAGCCCAGAACTGCTGTAAGATAGAGGTCAGCCAAAAACAGGATAAGAAACTAATGTTTAAAAACATGCTCTAAAATGTAAGTCACATAATATATTTATGCTGTGTTTTTCAGTCTTTATAAATATTAAAAACTTCACAAATCTAGGATCTGACATGTTCTTTATAAAACTAGGTAAATTGTTTAGTAAACATTTAGCAACAATAAAGATGACTTGTACTTTTAATACTAATAATGCTGTACACACTTATATTTATCATATTTTAAAGATTTTATCTTGGTAATATAAACATTGATCGTACCTAAACATACACATACCATAACAAAACCCGTACGAACTTTTATCAAACATTGACACTGCAAATAGAAACATCTTAAATAGTAACAGTGCTATTCTATAAATTCTAAAAATCCAATTGTTCATTTCCTACCACATGATTTAAATATCTTTAAAAGCTGTGAATAAAACTATATGAACATCTTTTTGTTTGCAGGAATGGTACTAGTAACAAAACTGCATCTTTATTCGAACTCTTCATAGATCTGTTATTACTCTCCTTTTCTTTACATATTCAGACACCCTAATAATAAATGAGTCTTGGCTCCAAAACACATTGGGACATCCTTGTCCACAGTTACGCAAGTATTGCTACAGTCAGTGCAAACGTACTGGATTTACGACACAAGACTACCTACATCATCCTGGGTATACAAACACACATCTAATTCTAAAATTGGAGGCAGGAAGTTCAAACGGATTCAACAGTCCCTATATAACGTGCATGCATGTTTAAACAGTGTGTGTATATTTTTTGAAAAGTCACCGCACACCAAGTGTGTACTTACACAGTTGGCCCTTATTCTGTGGAGATGTGCTACAGCCATTTCTTACAATTTACTCAACAGCTTTTTTTTTTTTGCAGTGATATAGTCCTTGTTCCTATGAAGTGAATGTTCAGACTGGATTTAAGTGAAGTTCTTAAATACCATCATGAATACGTATTTGCCCTACAGGTCTTCTATAATAAAACATTCCCTGCTCTCACATGACTGCTGAAGTAATGACCACAACTAAGAAGGTAAAGGTTTGTAATTAGTTGCAAATCATCTTCACCAGCGCTGCCTTTTAGTACTGTCACTTTTAAGTAAAGCACCACATGAGGAGGAATGGAAGCTTCTGCAAGTGATTCAGCCTTAAATAAATGTGTAATTAACCAACTAATGAAATTTGATCAGTAAAAAAAGGCTTGGACTGACAGTGGGGTGACTGCATCAGTGCTGGGAAGAGACCGATTCAGAGTCTTTGTTTGGTTCTGCGTGGCAAGTCCACGTCTTCCCATTCCTTCATTTAGTTTTCGTCCAAAAAGTATTTTCCTCCATCGTCTCCGGTACTTACCAGCAGCCTTGGAATCACCTCAGTTAACAACATCGTCCAGTGCAAACGGCGCTAAACGAGTTCAGCTTGAATACTGAAGTGGTGGGTGGAGTCAGATTTGGGCAGTGGGTGGCAGGCGGTGCGCGTTGGAGGCACTAGAGCTGCCCGAAGAGGATGGAGCACAGGAGGAACATGGAGTAGAGCAGCATCAAGCCCAGACCCAAACGGCGGTCCAACTTCCAGCCATTAAGATGGACACTCGTTACCTGGGCTCACACAGACAACTCGATTCAGTATACTGGCAGGTGAATGGAGTGCTGCTTAAAGCAAACTCCAAAAAGGCTGCTTTCCTGTGTGTGTGTGTGTGTGTGTGTGTGCGCGCACGCACGCACGCACGGAGTCACTCACGGTGAGGAAGACAGATGCTAGTAGCAGGATGACGGAATACACCAGACCCTTATTGTTGATGAATACCTGACAAGGCATGGAAAAAGATTAATATAAACACAAAGCCTGTGTGATGTCCTTTGCTCCTGAAAAGCTGCTTGGTTTCTTGATTAAAGAAAAACAGTGCAGGGCCTGTCAATTCTGTAGATTCCAGAACACTGGCTTGGAAGTGCATCATTCATTATGAATTAACTAACACACAGCTCCTAGCACATGACTTAAAAATAATATAGTTCCCCCCTAAAAATAATACATATTTCAGGTAAGTCTCGATAATTTTTTTATGTCTAGCATTGGATGTAAATCCTTGGATGGACATGTTGTACCAGATGCTCCATCTTCCCAGTGCTTCTTCAGGTCTGTCATGCAGCCATTTTTCAGTCCTTGCTAGCTTCAGGGGTGTACTGCCGTCTTTTGAAAGTAAAATGCATCTTCAGCTGGCAACAGATCAGACATTTGACCTGGCCAACTCAGGAACATTCCACTTTTTTGGTACTGGAAAAATCCAGAGTTGTTTCATGAGGATGTTTCTGGGTTCTGGTCCCTGCTGTCCTCTTCAGAGAAGCCATCCTACTCTTGCTGATGGTAGCCACATCATCCATAAAGATTTGCGAGTATGTTCCACTGGAAGCCCTGAACTCACAACCGAGGTCACATGCTTTGGAAACCGCTCTTCAGTCTCCCCCCCTGGAGTCGCCTTTGATGTTCAGCCAGGCTCTTCAATACTGTTAAGCTCACCAGTTCATTCTAGCTTTTATTAAAAGAAATACGTACCAAATTACTTGGCATCACTATACACAATGCTTTGGTCACGTCTTTGATTTGTTTTGTTTGTTTTTCTGATTTTACAGCCTTGCTACGGCCTGCTTTACTGGAATTGCATCCGCATCAACAGCTGTGAATGTCACCTTTAGAATCCCTTTCGTTAGCCCTCTGCATACAACAGCATTCAGCCGACCAAAACTCAACTGCGCAGCCATCTGTCCAATAACATGTAACATGGGGTCACCGTCTATAAAAAGGAAGTCTCATCTATATGCACATTTCACTCAAATGAAATCTTGTTATTCTACATTTTTGCATCTCATTCTTTCATTTCAAATCTGATGTGCAGGAGAGAGAAGGTCAAACAATAAATACTGTCGCTATGCAATTATTTATAAGATATTCTGTAACATCATTTCTCTAATGCTTATATTTATTCCTATAAAACAGAACAAATTCACAGAAATTCGGGAACTGCAGAAAATCATGTACTCCTGTTTTGCAGAAGTACCAAAATGATAAAGGACCGGTGTGTAACTCTAGAGAATAGGAAACAAGCTCACCGACGAACCGTGGTCCACCACCAGTGTTCTGAGCACCCATGGGAAGCCCAGGCCCAACAAGATGTCAAAGATATTACTGCCTATGGAGTTAGAAACTGCCATGTCTCCCATGCCTGACGCACACACACACACACACACACACACACACGCGCACACACGCACAACAGGGAATACACTCCATCACCTTCCATATATCACTGAGCAGTTTCATAATTCCTTGTAGGCTATATTCCGGGTGGAGAATATATACTATGCAATGTTCAACATTTTGTTTTAAAATGTATTTATTTATTTTTTTCGTTTTCTGATCTTTATCACGCTGGAATGTTTAGACAGTCTGTAACCGTGACATTTACCTAAAATGGCTGAACTTGTCTAATACGTGCATCAGATCTACAGGCTAGTCTAAACATAGCCAAACTGTAACTATTGTATTTTAAGAAAATCTCGACGTGACTCCCCGTCTGCTCCAGCTAACAGTAGTGGGAGGTGCAGTCAGGTACCCTGGCGGGCGACGATGAGGCTTGCCATGCAGTCTGGTACACTGGTGCCCGCTGCCAAGAAAGTGATGCCCATTATATAGTCTGGGATGTCTAGAGTGTAGCTGATAATCGTGACCTGTAGAGACAAACGAGTACTAACAGTGATTCACTGTATAAGCAGAACAGTATTTATTATCGTGGCTGAGGCTTATTCTAACTTCACTGAAGCCAAGTGTTATTAATGTTATACAATAAGAACAATAACTAATCTCTGTGCGAATAATAAATCACCTCTAATTTGCAGCTAAGGAACAACTTGCCTCACCCATATCTTTATATTCAGCTGGATATAAAAGTCAAAATACAAATACACAAGTATAAATGGACATTTTATCACGTTTGATAGCTTAAAAAAAGGTAATTTGATGAAGAATGTCATTGCGATTACACTGTTATTGTAGTTTTAGACTGAACTGTTAATAACTCGATGACAGGAAGAGTCCAACTTAAACTGCTCCGGAGTAACAACAGACCACGAATTAACGAGGTCCCATTTGTAAAGCATTAATTAGATGCCACTATTTTCCCCCTCATCATTAACACTCACTGCTGTTCTAATAAAACAGACCTCCTCGCACTTACCATCCACACCATCAGGTACGAGAAGATGGCGATCCAGAGTGTGGAGCTGATGAAGGTGACCATGAACCAGCGATGCCAGCGTGGCAGAACGCAGTTGGGCACCGTGTAGTACAGCAGCACGCCCAGCGGCCACGAGACCACCCACTTCACTCGCGCTGGCCAGCCAGCTGGCAAACGCACGCAGACACACACCCATGCAGAGATACGGCATTAGAGATCCACACTCACACGGCCACGGTACCAGACAAAACCAGCCCGAACACTCGACCTGGAGACAGCCTATAGTTTCATGATCGCTCGGAAATTCTCCCGTCACCGAGAAATACCAGAATGCATCCGTAACAACGAAGTCGATGAGTGGCCCAACCTGGCACATGGAGAGGTCTGAAGAACTCATCCCCATCCTCCTCTTCCTCAGGTTGACGGCCGTCCGCAGCTTTTACTCCTCCGTCTCCGTCCGTCCTCCCACCGTCTTCCGACGGCCTCTCGACGCTCCCTCCATTCTCGATGCCCCCTGAGCCGAAGGACTTCACAGGGCTGCACCCCAACCCTGACTCCCTGATCAGCCTCTGTCTCTGTGAAACGACAAGTCGAGAAATTAGCCGTGCTGGGCGCTCGACGGCGAAGCAAGTTAGTATGGAAGCTTTTCTTTCTGGCTTTCCGTCCGACTCGGTGACCTTGGGTCCTGGGTATCGTAGCGTGTGTGCTGACACTTTTGCGGCTGTGGGCGGGTGCGTGTTTGCCTAGCCGTCCCCGGGGGGCCCACCTCGCTGATGAGTACGCGGCCCGCCATGCTGAGGCGGGTGCGGGGTGAGAAGTGAGGCGTGATCATGACGCGTAGCCCCGCCTCCGGGAAGGAGAGCTGGTGCGGCCTGAGGATCAGCAGCTCGTCCACCATCACTACTGGAGACTCCTGCTGGTCTGCGCTGGGCTGACCTGACATCAGTGCAAAAGAGACGTAAATGACACTGGCAGACCGTGTTGAGAAACGGAGACTGAATTCAGACCAGCCAGGCGGGATATTACTCTGAAAAGGTAGCATGGCTCAGTACGGCCCAAAGTCAGTACTGAGGGATCTTTTCAAAATAGGTGTGATAGACTGAATAGTGATCAGCACAGAAAGAAATTTCATACACTGAAAATACAATCTGCCCTGTGTCAGATTAAATTCAGATCAGCACAAGAGAAATATCAGCTCCTGCTAACCATGCAATCCATCCTGTGTCAGGCTGACCTGACATCAGTATTTTGCTCACACTGGAAACACGGTGTCACACCAGAGCAAAAGAGGAGCATTTAAGAAGTTTATTTTTACGAATGTATAAAACACAGATGAACATCATGCTGCCAGGGCTGTGGAAGCTGTGCACCTCGAACAGGCAGAGAGCCTCATTGTTTCTGATGGGCCTGGGACACAGAGCTCGGAGCAAACGGCCTGGCGACAGAGCCAGACGCGTACGCAGACACAAAACATGTGACCAGACTGCCATGATCAAGTAAACACACCACGGCTCGCACTAAATTAGGAAAAAGAAGTGCTGCAGTATCAGTGTGGAAAGCCTAACAGCTTAAATGCCTGAGGAACAACATGACAATCAAGCTAGTAATTCATAAGATATTATTACAAACTGTTTGGTGAATATCAAAGTGTTATTTATAAACTTGAATATTTCTTACTGCTAATCCAACAAAAGGGGATTAAAACAAAATAGTAGCGTTTTAATAACTGAAACTGTATCGCATCCTCTTGCCATGGCTGTTAAGGAAGAGAAGAGGAGGCCGCGTCTCCCCCACCGAGGTGTTTGGAGGATCTCACCTTTCCTCAGGAGCACCATGGAGGTGTTGCAGTTGGCGCCATCCTCCCCGGTCCGGTCGTTTCGGGCGGCATCACACCTGATGCAGCAGCGTCCGGGGGTCATGCACCTCCTCTCTACGAAGCCTGCAATCTGACTGTTGAACCTGTGCAGGGTGGATGGGAAGGGGTGCAGAGAGAGAGAGAGAGAGAGAGAGAGAGAGAAATTCAAATTAGAACCTCAGCTGAACATGGCTCTCCTTCTGACAGGCTACATCAGGGACGCCCAGCTCTGGACGTTTTCAGAAATCTACTGGCCTTTAGAACTGAACCCACGTGATCCTCTTAATCAAAGCCTTTGGTTAGCACCCAGTAGAGCCAGGTTTGTTGGGACTAAACACTACAAGGCATGAAACTGTCGAAGATTTCTGGTATTTGTGGAATATCACGGAATTCAAATCTATTCCAGATATGGAAAGTCAGGGGATTTTATATGCTTTGGGTCAAGTCATGGAATATCAGGGAATTTTGTTTGTAAAATCTTGAAATTTTAGTTGCCATTTATCATAATGTTATGTTTTCACATTTGTGGTATTATGTGAGTGGTTGTTATGGTTACTTGTTTTTTTTCCATGCTCATTTAACAAAGGCAGCCTGTTTTTCCATTAATTATCAGTTGCGGAAATTCAGCTTTGTAGTCTGTGAAAGGACAGGGAAAAGACAGGAAATTTGACCTTTGAGTTTAGAGTGGGAACCCTGAAGAAGATTTGATACATTTAATCCCCAACTGGCAGGCTAGCACTTTGTTGCAGCATTAGTGCTGTAGAAATTAAAATAGAACCAAATATGGAACTGACCTTCCATTCTGTGACTTGAAGAGAAATGACCACTTCACCATGGTAGTGGAGCTAGTAACGTACCTAAACCTTTAGGTCTAATTTCTCTGTCATAATAGGTGACTACCAATACCAGCTGTACCAGTAAAATGCTGCTTGCATGGTACAATATACTGTATATACATTATACACTATTCACTAATACAAAATAAAGACAAATTTTATGTTCTCACTGGGAAGCACCATAGTCAATATATTCCAAAATTGAAAGAATATGTATTGTAACCTTTTCAGTATGTGATGTTGAAATGAAATGTTGTTGCACATGTTCTACTCACTTCATGATGAGAATGTAAACTCCATACATGGAAATCAGAAGCATTGACTCCCACCTGGAAGAGCCAGACAGTGAGGTCAGCACTGTTCTGCAAACACACTGGGACATGTTCAGGGAAACACAATAACAAATGTATGAAATTTGTCTGACACTGATTTGACATTAACAATGACAGATGCTGTCTGGTCTTATCTTACATCGCCTCCTTCACCCAACCCAACCCACCCACCCACACACACACACACCTGCCCTCAATCACCTGATTATTGATCATTACTCATCATCATGAGCACCTGGCCCTCATAAGGAGATGAACCTGCTCTCCTTCGAGGAACCTGCTCTCTCCCATCCCCGTGCTGAGAGCATTACATCCGGAGTTATTTGCTTTTTGAGCTCGATGTTGTGTCTTGTTTGTTTGGGTTTTTTCTCTACTCATGGAGAATAAAAACGCTCAAATACACTCATGTCTCGCTTTCTCCCTACTGCCATCACAAAACTGTTTTGCTGTGGTAATAATTTATTAGAATGCTGGTAATGAAATTAATTTCTTGTTTATCTTATACATTATTGATAAAAAGCCCTTGTGTTCAAGTATTATTTTCCTGGTTTGAGGATACTGAGTCTCATCACAGATGTGAAAGTTTCCATTCACCCTCAAGCTTAAAGCTCTGTGAAGTTACTTCCTGTTCATATGACAAAACATGTGACCATGTGACTCTGGCATTACACCAGCAGAAAGTGGCAGTAAAATGTCATACTACCCCTTTAAATGAGTTTGGTTAGACGTGAGCTTGTGTTTTGACTCCCAGTGCTGTGAGCTGATATTATACCACCCATGAACCATTTGCTATTGAAATATGCTTTGCACAGAGCTTCTTAAAGAGAGCCCCCATTCAGAAGAGGAAATTAAATGTGTGCTGACTGGCAGTTCTCCACTTTTAATAAGTCTGATTATGATGAATTTCATTGCTGGATTTGAGCAAAGCACATAGGTAATAATCCAACATGCGACTGTGTCTTACCTATTCGTTCCAATGTTAAAATTGAAAGGCAATAATTGTACTTACCACACAACCCTCTCGTCATAGATGACCTGCAAGAGCAATTCAGGAAGTGCATGAAGGCAAAGAACTAATAACTGTAACTTTGTAACTATGAAAAGCCCTTAAAATAAAAGCCTATATTATTGCTGAATATAAAAAATCTGAATAATAGTAATGGTGTGCACTGATGTTTCTTTATTGTCCTCATAAAGACAAATATTCAATAAAATATTTAATAGTTTATTTAGTCATGGGCTTTAGTTCAGAGGAGGTTGTAACATGTGATTGCCACTTTCCCTGTTCATCCCAAGGGCGTTTTTCTGTCTGAACTTTCTCTCTCATTCTTAAATCCTTCTTCACTCACCAAGATTAACGCCAGAACTGAGAGGATATAGTAGAGAGAGTCTCGGAACACAGACCACCAGGTCAGAGCCACGGTCTGTGAGCAAAAGACAGACAAAAAAAGGTCACAAACTATTTTTCGAATAATACCCAGACACTCTCACATACAGATTTGAATTCTTATGATATGAGAATATTTAAAAATAGATGAGAATAGATAAAAACTGGAATGCATGATAAACATAAACATTCCATACTCCACAGTGGCGGCCCCTGAGAAATATCTCAGGGGGGGCAATTGTTGTGGTAACATCCAAGGTGATCTTTCCAATGGGTA
>JAOYMR010000002.1:9306810-9340158 GCA_025802075.1 Tenebrosternarchus preto | reverse complement strand
TGTGGTTCTCTCACCTGCTCGGGGAGGCTCTAGAGTGTGGTTCTCTCACCTGCTCGGGGAGGCTCTAGAGTGTGGTTCTCTCACCTGCTCGGGGAGGCTCTAGAGTGTGGTTGTCTCACCTGCTCGGGGAGGCTCTAGAGTGTGGTTTTCGATTCCATCCTGCATCAGCTTGCGCATGAACCACTCTGCATGTACATCTTCAACTGGCTCAGACACTGAAGCCTCTGTCTCTGTAAGAGGGATGAGAGAGGAGAGACTGGGTTTGTATGACAACAAATATACAGCGAGTGATATACTTACATGTATTTATTTTATAAAGCACTGATACATTGACATGCAGGTCAAATAATCGGATATGCAAGACTGTCACAAAATGTGACAACAAAGCTTCTAATTTTTTCACATCTTGCTGGTGACGTAAAATATGGTAAGAGGACCAAGGACAGACTAATAAAAAAATATTACAATGTATGAACAACACAAAATAGCAGCATTTACTTACTGTATTATAAAACCAATTACATGATACACTCCTAACAGATGCAACATTTATTCTGCTGTTTAAAAACAGTGGCTACTTAGAAAAGCAGTTGATTGTAAGAAGTATTCCCCCTACCTCCACTTATTTGACTCATCAAGCTCAGAGCAATTAAAATGGACAAGATATTCTAGCGTTGTAGTGATTTAACAAAGCACTTTTGTAAATTTCTCTGGATCAGAGTGTCTGGTAAATGTCTTAAATGTAAATGGTTCACAGGGCCATTTTTGATTCAGTGGTGTAACAATAGGTTCTAATTTGCTCTGGGTGCAAATCAATTAGTAGAAATGTTACTATGTTAAAACTCAAATAATCATCAAATAATCAAATAATCTATATTATCACATTAAATTGAAAGTTAATGCATCTGTTACAGCATTCCTTTTTACTTATAAATTCTGGAGTTGGAAGGTTGTGCTTTAAAAGGCAAAACTCTTGATACACTTAATTTGTAGAACAATAGAAGTGATTCTATTCTATTCTATTCTGGAGGTGATTCTAAGAAGCAAATATAGTTCAGTTGGTGATGCAACACATAATGACATATGAGGTGGCAGATTTATGTAGCTGGGAAAATGCCTTTCTGGAGACGTAAATATGTGTTTTGGTGGCATGTGTTTTTGAGCTGAGTACAGTCTTAAGCAGTTAGGCTTAAATGTGCATCATCACGGTAATGAATAAAGAGTAAACATTAACATGCTGTTTTGTCTCTTTTATCCAGCTGCCTACAAATCTGAGCAATGTAGGTAGCACCCGTCAGCCTTTCTTTAATTGGTCAAGGAGTGTTGGGACAAAAAAGTAACCTGTACGGTGGTCCCTGATAATACTAATGCTGGGAAGGTCTGATCTATCTCACTAGACTCTCTCTATCTCACTAGTCTTTGACTTCAGTGAGGCCTCATCATTCTTTGAAGGATAACACAAAAAAATAATACTTCAGCAATGGAACTAATTTTGATTCACATCAGCAGGAAATTCCAGCCTGATGTTTGGATGAAAATCAGGACCAATTTTTGCTACTTAGCATCACCACATATTAGTGAGCCTTTCCAGTGATTTATATTTGTAGTTTGATTAAATTCAATGACAACATGAAGCGGCATTCATAAGTCATTCTAGGTTTCTTTCTTAAGTCTGTTATACTATACACTGTGTTTTTTTGCTCAAATCTCTGCCAGACAGGCTGATAAAAAAAGCCTGGTCCCTTATCTTTCTCTCTCTCTCTGTATATCTATCCCTCTCTCCCTGTCTGTCTGTCTGTCTGTCTGTCTCTCTCTCTCTCTCTCTCTCTCTCTCTCTCTCTCTCTCTGTGTGTGTTTTTCACTCTGAGCAGGCTTTATTTGGACCTCCATTTTGCAGAGCTATATATGGAGAAAAGCAACAGAGTGCTTTAGTAAGGTCCTTCCACTGTCGTACGAGGGAAAATAAAAATGAAACATAGCCCTCATGCCACACACAAAGATGAGTGCATCTGTGGCAAGGTAGGTATATTAGCAACTAAACGATGCACACTATGATACATGGCAAAAAAGGTGTGTGTGGGGAGGGGAGCTTAGACAGAACCAGGTGGAGGAAGAAGGGAGAGGGATGGAGAACAGTTTGTTCTTTTACTCATATCTGTTTAAGGATCATCAGGTAGCAGCCCGTAACCACTCTGTTCTGTTTTGTACATATTTCTATCAGTTCATGCAAGGAAGATGGCAGCGCTTGGCTCTGGCCAAGAATGGCAACTCCCGGCATCTTTCATGTGGCAGCACGGCCCTCGGCCATATGCAAGTCAAATGAGCCCTGCCGACAGGGCCAACACCGCACAATGCACCACACATGCATAACAAGCACACTCTTTAAAGGTTCTTCCATGATGGGTGGTTGGGGGGTGATAGAGTTGTGGTTCTGTGGATGATTAATGATTTTATGTAGAGCCATTTCCAGAAACCTTCCGAGTTGGAAGAAAGGCTTGTTGTAGCCTCTAAGGGTTTTTAGCAATCTGTCCTTGATTTACGGTTCTGTTCTTGTGTATAGTTTTGGAGTGTTGTCATTTAAGTATGAAGAACCCTCTCGTCTTCTTATTTCCACCTTAAAATTGATTTTTTTTTTACTGGAAAAACATAAAATGTTCATGAGCATTTAAAAATACAGGAATTATTCAACAGTAATTGGGAAGCAATAACTGAAACGGTACAATTAGCACATTCTGAAGATAGAATTTCCAAACTTGTCTGAGACAAGCTTTGTAATTTTTTGTGTAGTTCGTTGTTGAAAAGAACGCCTGCCTTGTGCTGTCAACAAAACTGGCCATTACATGACCCCCCAAAAAAGATCAACTGGGACATTTTAAAAAAGTAAGATGAACAGTTACAGACTTCAAGTGCTATTTGATGAAGCATGTGCAACCATTTCAGCTAGCTCAACAGAAGGTTTCTATTTGAAACCTTCGATTTCTATTTGTGAAGATGTTTCTATTTGTGAAGATGCAAAGTATATGCTTATAAACTCAGGAGACCTCCAGACAAAGCCCTTTATTCTTCCTGTTGTGTTGGTGGATAAACGTTGAAGCATCCGCTATCCAGTTGCCTTGTTATATGCAATTTTTCTGAACTTGTTCCCTGTCAAGACGGAACAGGAACAAGAACAGGTAAACAGTGGGGACCACAAAATGGGGGCCTGACTATCAAGTGGAACAACCTCCACAAAAATGGCTCTAGACAAAGGAAGCTGGCACCAGCCCACATCAAGGCTTTTCTTAAACCGACAGAAAGTGAAGAACCGAGATGGCAGGGGGATTACTAGCATCACTGGTGCTAACTGTGTGCAGCAGAAAGGATAAATAGCTGTATGGATCTGAATCTGTTTTTATTAACTGTATATTTAATAATAATAGATATACAGATTATATCGATACAAGTCAGATTATGGTCCTAGATCAACCCTAGATAACTTTGATCCATAATGACTGTTGCTCTCATAGGAAAATTATTTTAATAATGTCTCTGTATAGCTAATATTGTATAACACTAAAAGTAATAACATCTGAATACAACTGCACAGACTGACTCTCTCTCTCTCTCTCTCTCTCTCTCTCTCCAGTACATACAGGAGTGGGTAAAGTCACAACCTGCTTCCATCAATCTATACATCCATCCATTATTTACCTATTTACCTATGTATTTTTTGCTTTTTTCTTTGGTCTCTTTTTTCTTTAGTATCCTAATATACCTATGGCTTTATTGTTGAGGTTCTTTGTCAGTTTCCTTAATTAACAAGAACAGATCATAGACATGCCTACCAGAGGCAGCTGTGAGAAAAGAGCTCCGTCTCCAGAGTTGAAACGCCCCCTAATCCCTTGTACTAACCGTTATTTTCTCACCATTTCCCTTCAGGGATTTTCTTCAATGGCTTTTCCACACAAGCAAGCAACCGAATCACTTTTTCTATATCAGACAGAGGCCAGTGAGGCTGCCGCCTCCACTAAATTATAATAGGCAATATCCTATTTAAACAAGCATTAACGTTTCACCCATTCTCTCTTGCCTTTGGCTAAATGCCTCCTCTGGTTGCAGATTTGCATTTAATTGTCGCTAATTAACCTCGTTGACCATGGCACACCAATTAGACGCTGACACATATCTTTCCTCTCCTCAAAATGACTGATCAGGAATGAAGCGTGTCATGAGAAGGCTGTAGGGTTCAGGAGCACGAGCGGAGTGATTGGCGGGAAGCAGAGGTTACACGAGGATAAAGCGCTAAAGACAGCGAGCGGCCAGTGATGCTGGAGGTGTGACGCAGGTGTAACGCTCGCAAACACTACAAAGAATCGGGAAAATCCTGTATGCAGATAAACCATTTATTTCACATATTAAATTATACTACTTTAGTCTACGTCACGTCGATGAATTATTTAGGCTAGTCTATTATTTAATATAATCGTTTGTTAATTGAGGATCTCTAAAAGGGCTAAACAGACTATGCGAGCCGCGCAAAAATTCAACAAAGCAAGAAAAAAGTAGGCTAAAGCAAAAGCTTTTAGTCAGGTAGATGTCTTTGAAATATTAAAATGTATTTCCTTGCTGACTTCTAGATCAATAAGCAGCTCACATTTGTCTAACAAGCTGATCAATAAAGTGAAAGGTTCTTCTCGCCTTGTGCGTACCTGTCAGGTGCTGTACCCGTACAAGCCACAAGACAGCGAGTAGTCCGAATCCACAGCAGCAGAACCGCTGGAACGGCTGTCGTCTCCTGGTCCGTATCGCCGACTTCATCCCGTCCCGATGTTGAACGCCTTCCAGTCAGAACATATCTGCCACCACCAGCTACGGAATCGTCCCTGTTTGAAGGTCTGAGGTTGCTACTCAGACGGACTAAACTTTTGAGTTGATCTTGGGCAGTTCAACTGTATAACTACATCCCTTCTCTATTTTAAATCGAAATGTTTGAAACTGTTTCGACGACGCATCGTCCGCACAGTAGGATCTGGACAATGAATAGGCTAATGGTTCGGCGATCAGCCGTTACCAAGCGCACGATTCAACAAACGGGAGTTCAAAATTTACTCACATGTCTGTTAGTAAAGCCATGGGTGGGCAGTTAGAAATCCTTCCTTCTCTCTCTCTCTCTCTCTCTCTCTCTCTCTCTCTCTCTCTCCTCTCTCAGTACAGTCTCTCTCTCTCTCTCTCTCTCTCTCTCTCTCTCTCTCTCAGTACAGTCTCTTGCTCATTTTCGCTCGCACACACGCTCACCACTCCCACTCCCGGGTCGGATTGTGGTGTAACGTTATCAGCAACGAATGAGCAAAGCCACTAGGAGGCGACAGGTTTTCCTACTACCCATAATACTTTCAAAGCTGCTCTCTGTTCATTTTCCAGAACTGCCATTTTTGAAGGTTCAGATCTAGCTCTCTCTAGCAGGGTATTGGAGCTCAGAATGAATTTGTTACGGGTGGAGCACTATGCTGTGTAGTTTGGAGCACATGTAGCTGCTATTAGTTCTAGTTACAGCTTGTGTGAATTTATGCATCAAAAGATCCTTTGAAATGCAAGAGAAGCGAATCTAGAGGGCAATATGAAAGCAAACCCCGATTCATTTGAATCACTGAGCATTCCGCACTTCATCTCACTAAACATCACTAGAGTGTTTACTCTCTCTCTCACTCGTGCTCTGTCTCAGTCCTCTGTTTAGAGAACATGGGTGACTCTAGCTCCTGCGCTGTGTTTCTGTGGACCTTCTCAAAGATGCTGCAGAGCCAAATAAAGACATAAGCCAGAGTCTTACTGTCACCGGCCGTCCACAGGTGTCGCATCCAGAACGATAAAGAGCTCCTCAGGGTGCACACTGTTTACCAAAGCTCTCACTCTGAGATAATCCAGACGGCATGTTTGCGTGCTGATGATCTACTTGGCTGTCCATCTCCTGAAGGATGAGATGTTCGGTAAATGAATTTTGCTTGATGCAGCCAAAGATCAGAAGAAGAAAACTATGTTCAGTGAATATAATATCTTAGTTTCGTTGTCTCTCTCATTCTTAGGGTTTGGGCAGGTGTGTAACTGGACCATTGTTCCCTTGTAAAAGGTTGGATGAACTTTTTGTTGCTGTTGTTCGTAAAATCAGAACTGGAAGCTAGTGTTTACGCGGTGTATGTATGAATGTTAAATCGTGTGTCTCTGCATGTGATGGCAACCTGTGACGGATGTTTTTGTTTAGGGATTTGTCTAGGGGAGTTAATGGAAAGTGTTTTAAGTGCTTGTGCGCACACCAACCTGTGTGTTCGAGTACATGGGAATCTATTTGAGTGATTACAAGCATTCACTTACTTTCTACCTTCAAGTGCCAGAAAGAGGTGTGTGGGTGTATGTGCGCATCTGTGAATGCGTGCATGCGTGTGTGTTTATATCTCTCAGCTTTGTTTAATAATCTTACCGTCATTGGTTGGGCTTGTGTATAATGTTGGTAAATACAGAGTCCTGTCCACTCATAGCTCCATCACTTACAACTTCTACATCTGAGCAAACAGCCTTAAAACCACATTTGATCTCCAACAACCATTTAATTCATTTTTTTGTTTTATTAATTGGGGTGAACAAGTCACGTTTGGTAATGTATGCTTGTACGTATTTAAACATTTAAGAAAAAGCACCTCAGCTGTGCCACTGACTTAAACAGCGTGCCTATACAAGAGAATGTTGCTATGCAACAGATTACTGTGGTTTGCACAGTCACAACCGTCGTACATGGCCTATCGACCCTTTCAGCTGCAAGAGCACGTTTGCATCACAAGGGTGCAAAATGGAAACTCGTGATCTTTTGAGGTTGTCAATGTACAGAGAAAGTAGTGATCTAAGCTGCTCCAGCAGAGGGCCTTGAATGGACTAGTTGAGTTTAATGTTGCTGGAGTTTTAATGAACTTGGCCTTATCACAGCTCATCATTCACATAGTACAATCCATTAAGAATTAAGTCTAAAAGTGACCAAATTTCTAAACAGCAGTCTAATCCTCTCAATACCACAATATCTGAGGATGTGCTCTACAAACTTCAGAGTCCAATCTGTGTTTTTTTTTACAGATACATGTTCATTTTTTATTTTTATTGCCGGTATCCCTCCAGTTCACAGTTGAACAACACTCAGTCATTAAGCCCATTCCACTCACAAGGTTAAAGGAACACAGACATAAGCACAGATGACCCTTTACTTCCACATTGTGTGTTTCGACTCTTTTGTACATTCTCCTGCCTTTGGTCCTGGATACAAATCCCTGTGCCGACCACAGGCCAATGTGCATAGAGTGTGTGTGTGTGTGTGTGTGTGTGTGTGTGTGTGTGTGTGTGTGTGTGTGAGTGAATGAGTGAGTGAGTGTGTGAGTGAGTGAATGTGTCAGAACATACAAACTTTGTGCACGTATGCACTTCCCATGCGTTTCTTATGACAGAATGGCGCTACTTAATGGAGGAAGCCAGTAATTACAGCAATTATAAATGAAAATTGCATTTCTACACTCTATGACAAATTGTGAACACACTTCACCTTACTGAGTGGGTTACTGAACAAGGTGTTACAGGGTAAGATACAGTCATCAAACGGCAGAAAACAAAGCTCATGCGAACTGAAGCAGTGAAATGCGAGTGCCATTTTGATGCTAGAAAGGACTTTCGTTCAAGATGTTTTTAACACAGGGGCTAGATGACCAATGCGTTCATGTTATGCAGTCCCATAGCTACACCAAAGCTCCATCACTGTTCCTGAATGTTCTGTGGACAAAGATGCACATGTGTGGATGGAGTGTGTGTCCCTTGGCTGTGAGTCTAGGGAACATTATTAAGAGCACTGAGATTCCACAAAGATGGAAAACGCAATGTTTTGGGTGACAATGTTCGAGACCCTTAAAGTGCATAAAATGATTGCTTTTGAAACTGAAGCGCCACGGTTCACCAAAAGACCATGTGACTTACATCATAAACAGAAATGCTAACTTTGATCAAAGGCAAGGTGCCACTGTCTGAGGGGAAATGGGAAATTTGACATTGAAAAGGTATTACCTGATGACAATTCTAGGAAAGGATGGAATTCCCACAAACCCATCTCATACAGCAGTTGCACTCCCAGTTTTTACACTGTCCCATAGTCCCTTCACCCTAGTTTCCAGTTTTCTCAAGAAAGTCTAAGTTTCCCTGTTAAGGCATACCTTACGGCATACAAAACCTGGAGGGAAAAAAATCTATTTATAAGAACAGCTGATGCTATTATTAGTACTTAAAACCAAATACTGCCTTTGCATTGTGTAGTTATTAAGTTATTATGTTTGATCTCTTACGAAATAAAAAAATTTAGAAAAAAACAAAACAAAACTGATAACCTTATACCTGCCCAGTCAGTATTTCATGAATTAGCATCCCCTCCCCTCTAGTTCAAAACATCTAACAATAAAATCCACATCTGCAAGATTAATAAGTTATTACATTTTTTTACATACATACACACATAAAGAAGAGAACTTGGAAGTTGCTTGGTGCATTCTCGAGCTTCACAACCCCTACATTCTCCAGAACTATGTGACACACAATAGAACAGGTAAGAGCTCTTTTACATTACCATTTGGCTAAATATATACCTCACAATGCATCACTTAAAACTGCTTGCATCAAACTTGCCTGAGCACACTTGTGTTCCTGCCTGTTGCAACATCTGATATTAAGCCTGGACTCCACATTTTACAGAAACAAACCTAAACTTTTAAAGACATTATATTAGAGTCCTAGAACTCTGTAAATTACTAACATGTTGCTGAGAATGCTAGAATTCTCGAGTCTAGATTTGTTTTGGTCCAGCTGTGGAGTGCAGGTTTTAGGGGGAATATAACACTGAATTGTTTTTGGCTGTACATCTTCACATAGACATATAGTTATATTTTTATCTTCATATATGACAATTTGCTGGTACCAGCGTATCACAGTGACTCTAAAATAAAAATTAAGAGGAGGATAAAACACTATGTACAGTATTATTGACCAGGTTCTTGAACATTTTGATTGGCATCCCTTTGCATGTGTGTCTGCGCCTTAGTCAAGTTTAGTTCAGGGTGCATATGTGTCTTGCAGTGGATGGTATGCACTGGTGACAAGGCAAAAGTTCAGCTCTATGGAGGAAAGACCCCCAACCCCACGCCTACCTTATTTTTTGCCCTTTTTATATCACATTGTGATGTCACCATCAATGGAGCTGACGTGAGGTAAGTGGTGAGAATACTTTCAGAGATAAGAAAGAATGACAAATTAATGCATGTGCAATGTGGCAGACCTGGAGTCAATGCTAATGTGAGAAATGCACATCGCACACACAAGGCTGGAGAGGAGGAACCGACCTCGTCATCCACCAGTCACTTATTGAAACCTGCTTTGAGTGAAGCAAACATCATACATCACCATACTTATGTAAACGTCTTTAAATACAGCAACCCATCCGATGTTTATCCTCAAAAAAAGAGAACAAGATAGAAAGAAAGGAAAAAGAAAAAAAAAGGCTCGGTTTTGTCATTAGATGCAGGAATCCAGTCTGTTTCAAGTCACTTTGCCGTTTATGGATATACACCTCCAATAAGGTGTGATGCAGTTGCCTTCATATCCAGCAGATGGAGTCTTTTCCTCCCAGCCACAGAATGTGTGTCCCGATATATGAGTACAAACGTACTCTCCTGGAATTTTTTTTTTTTTTTAAATATTTACATCTTTTGTTTTCAAATAGCTTTCATAAAAGCATTCACATTATCTTACACACCAAGAAAAGGCCAGTGATTTTATGTCCATTATTTTGAGGCTTGCATAACGTCCATTCGTTGTCAATGATACAGATGTAGGAGAAGGTACCAGGCTGTTTTGTCGATCCGAACTAGGTCATCCATGTCTGTAGATGCGCATTTGTCATTACCTCTGCTTCCTTTTTAATATTTTCTGCAACTGAGAGGAGCACTGCAGTGTTCATCCGCCAATGTCCGTGTGTACGAGTTAGAAACGCCACAAATCCGACCTTAGGTGGGGGGGGGGGCAGTTTGCATATATGGAAGGAGACATGGAAGAAGAGGAGAAGGAGAGAGAATACTGCAGAGAGGGTGTTTAACTAAACACCGCACCTGAAACCTGTCTAAATTAGCAGCTGCCGGAGTTCGGTTAGCTGATACCGAACTAGCTCAGTCTTCTGTATTGATCCTGCAGTCCTGACCTTTGCTGTTTTTGCCATTTATTCCTGCTAGTGCTGTTCTGCCCACATTTCAGTGTAGAGAGATACAAAATGGTCTATAGTCAGCCAGCCAAATAAAAATCAGACACACACTACTTAAAAATGCCTCATGTATTGCGATGTCCACCCCCTCGTCTTCCCCGGGTTTTCCAAGTGGCTATAACTGACCGATCTGATACTGATCATGAGAGTGGCATTTAGCGTATGGTCCCAGAGGTGATTAATTAACATGTAGAACAAAACCAGATGGAAATATCTGCCTCGACAGATCTGTTCAGCACCATAAGAGTTCGACGCATCAGTGCACTGGAAAATGACTGAAGTGTGAAGAATTAATGAGGGTGCAGGAAATGCCTAAGCAGAGGTTTTAAAATTACACAAAGAAATATATTTTGTGGTAGGGAGCATGATTTTATATTGTCTGGTCCTGCTTACTGGAAAATGTGTGTACTGGGAAACCAAGGCTGTGGTGGCTGATGGTGATATTATTCCATTGTCCCTTACTAGGTCTGTGTCTACATGTGATCAGAAGGCCATCATGTGGAAGGTCTGCTGGTTCTCGAAGAACTTAGAAAGGCCTAACAAGATGAGAGATGATCAAGTTTCTCAGGTGTTACCCTTGGTTTTGAGAAACCATACAAGAGCATCCAAAACCTAGCAAAGACTTTTCAGTACAGCTGTACAATTGATTACAGACTGTGATGTAATGTAAATGTACAGGCTGTGTGGTCATTATTTGTTTACGTAATGTTCTTTATGTTTACTGAGTCTATATCAATACAGCTAGGCTTACTTTGCTGACTTGGCTTTCAAGCATATGCACCATATAACATGTGGTATGTCTACACTCTACAGTCCTGTAGGCTACCTTCCTTTGTTACCGGCCAATCAGTCTTCAGATCTTAGATCACATGCCTATGTATGTCTTAATTTCAAGCCTTCCAATTGGCCTTTAATTGCTAGTACTTGTTAACATTGAATTCATTCTTGCAATTGATATGGACGGCCCATTTTGCTAGCAGGGATCAATCGTATATCCACATTCAAAGGTTCGGGTCTGTACTTCTCTTTAGGATGTCCTGCTAACATTCGTGCCACTCCTTAAGTCTCCCTAAGGCTATGTACGAGGTCTGGGTCTGGACCCTTCTGCTAGCAGGACGTGCTAACATTTGCGCTAATCTCCAGTGGTCCCTGCCTGCGAGCCACGCTCTGCTAGCAGGGCTTGTTGACGTTGCACAACAACTCGGTGACCTTGATGAGGCGCGCCACGGTGCTCTGCGACTCCTCCTGCAGCCTCTGATTGTTCTGCCTCAGACTCTGCACCTCTGCCTGCAGCACCGCCTTGTCCTCCTTCTCCTGCCAGGGGATCGGCACACAAAACACAACTGACCATCAGGGGCGCCCCCTTGGGGCTCAGGGAGGGACTGCATTGGGGTTCATTGGGGAGGGGGGAGAAAAACCTGTTAGATGATGGTTAGTAGGCTTAGAGAATTAGGCCTCTTTGATGACTGCATTTAGACATACAGATTAATCTTATTTTTTTGGGATTCTTTTTTTTTCTTTGAAATGCAATTTTAACAAATGACAGCTTTTCAGCTGTTTTGGACCACATGTCTAGACACAGAAATAAAAACGGTCTGATTTGAATGATGCACACACATAGCAGTAGGAGCTGTTTTATTTCAGCCTTTTCAACCCAGTCATGGTCTAAAACCTGCTCATCTAACAGGGCTGCACTAAATTAGACTTAATTTAACCAAAATTCTAGAACTCTGCCCCTACTAGCTATTAGAATTCTAGAGCTTCAGAACTTTAGCTGAACATTTACTGACTGCTGTACCACACACACTCCAACTGTATGTCTTAGAGCTAGTTTTGTCTGTTTGATACATGCTGACAAAGAACTGGGCCACAGCTTTGTTACTAAGAACAGCTGTGTGGAGTCAGGTTCAACCTCCTGTTCTGCAGAGCTGCGGAGCCCATAAAAACAGTTGAGTTCAGTAGGAGACTGGACTGGACTGTCACAAACACTTACACACCAAACTACATCAATAGACATCAATCAATACACATACACATAATTTAAAGTTGCAAGGAAAGGGATAAGAAATAATTGGTCTTTCACATTTGTTGAGAAAAACAGACAGGCTCACACAAAGATGAAGTGTCAGAAGATGGATAGAAAACTTATCCATGATAGACTCTCCAGCTCCTCATTTATATACATTAAGTTATATGAAAAATAAAACTTAGTTCATTTATATACATTCAGTTATTTGGAAATTAAAATTTAGCTCATTTTGGTGCAGGATTTTGGG
The DNA here is from genome assembly GCA_025802075.1 of Tenebrosternarchus preto. Lineage (NCBI taxonomy): Eukaryota > Metazoa > Chordata > Actinopteri > Gymnotiformes > Apteronotidae > Tenebrosternarchus > Tenebrosternarchus preto. The sequence goes on along the minus strand of JAOYMR010000002.1, from coordinate 9,327,579 downwards.
AACAACCACTGAAGTCTTAAGGTCTTAAGGATTCAGGAATAGATAAACTACATTTATTTTTTTGAGATTTGATCATGAAATTTTCTATATCAACGTTAAATATTTTTAGCATATACAGAACTTACGGACATCTCTCATTTCTTGCGCTAGTCACAATGCTTAACTGTTGGGTGTCGAAAAAAACGTGTAATAGCAAAAAAAGATAAATATAAACAATATCTCACTGACCATTTAAATGTCTGATTTTCACATTTTTCTTAACATCTCTAACAGGATGCAAAAGGTATTTGAAGCCCTTAACCGACTGTCTGGGTTCAGATTTAGTATACACTTCTCCATGAGTTTTGTTTGGGATCAGAGGAGTGTAACCAATCCATTAGCTGCTAAGCGCAGAAAATGTCCAAAGCCGTTGAAACGGAGAAAGAGGAAGAGCCTGCAGGGTCATGACAAAACAATCCAAACAGAGGAAAGCAAGCGTCCAACTGCACACAGCAGTTTTGTAAGGCTCTAACAAACACTTTTACACAGTCACAGGGATTCTGCCATCAGGAGGAAAGTGAAGAAACGAAGAAGCTATTTTTCAATTCGTCGTAATTAATAGATGAGGTGAGATGAAGGTAGCGTGTCATGAAGCACGCTAAGTCCGACATCATTAGACGTACATGAACAGTTAATGACAGCTACATGAAGCACCAGGCATAACATGGAGAAGATGGCCTAAAATACATTAAGCTTGTGAAGCCCAAAAGTACCAGAAAATAGCAATTTAATGCATTAATAAACCAGAATAATTCATTATATAAAGCTGTCATTCTCTGTTTATCTACATCTATCCATATGTTGTCGTACTTATCATGCTATAGGGGTAGGTTAGGCCGTATTATCATCAATCACGCAAAAGCCTAAATTAGTTATTTAGTCTTACTGATCTAAATTACTATACTTTCACTATGCTTTGATTAGTGGAGGACATGGCTTTATCATGCTATACTAGCATATGGAAATTTAATATATGGCTCTTAAAACTTTTAGAATATTGAAAAATCAAGATATCACAATCTTGAAAGACCAAGAATGTGATCGAGCAAAGCATGTATGTTGTAGTAAAGAAGCATCTATACTCATGAACAATTTGCCCAGTTTCATTCATTAACTAATTTCTATGCAGACTAATCTACAGACACAAGCAAGTCTTTCTAAAACGTAAATGTGACATTACTAAGACTACGGATATTGTTGATCTGTCATTACTAGGTCAGAGTGTGCTGTTCATATGAGATCGTGTGCCATTCTGTAGACTGATGATAACACTGGGTTAATCATGAGCGTGAGAAGAGGAAAACTACAAAGGCACAGAAAAAACAAAACAAAAACATCACTGCTTATGTGGTAAAGCCACAAGATTGGTGTGTTAGATCGGACCCTGTCTGGAAGATGTCACACATTTTCAGTTGAGAGAATGTCATTTGCACCCCATTCCTTAGAGACATTACAGTATTTTTGCTGGCCATCCTCGTGTAAGAGGAGCTCTAGAAGTATTCCTTGAGAAATCTGGAATGGCTGTGACCTGTAAAGTCAATTGAGTGTGAGGTATCTACTTCAGAGAATGGCGAGGTGACGACCGATATCTGGGTTTTCCTTCTCTGCACAGCTCTCTTATTCTCTTCTTCATTCTCCTTCATAAAAAACAACCTCTTCTCCACCACCGCCCCCCCCCCCCCTCTATTCTCTCTCTCTTCTCAACAATGATTTTCTGGGGAACAACAATTGCAACAGGCAAATCACAGAATTAGATCAAAGAATTAAATCTTATTTGGTGCTTGGGTTAAGGAAACATTAGTCTGGCTATAATCTTAAGATTTGGGGGATTTGACAGATTGCTCATCCCGGTGTGAATTGATGACGTGGACTAATGGCGCTGATAAATTCACATGTCTCGCGCATCATCTCACTGTATGTTAGGACACCTCCCCTGGGTCCTGCAGAGGCCCATATTCGTTCTGACAGGTTAAGAATTGAAAATGTGTTATTGGGTTGGTTCTGGGTTGTTTTATTCGGTTTTGGCTCGACGGAGGAAAAATCTCATGCTGTACTTGCCTCGACTGCCATTGGTCGCTTAGTGAAGAGAGAGTGAGCATGGCTGCCCAATGTCCCTCCAGACATCTTCTCATCTCCTCTGTTCGCCCTGCCCAATGACAAGACAGGTTTCTTTTGCTTGTCCCGCCCTACCGCTACAATCCCTCTGTCTGATTGGCTCCGGGAAGTAGTGGTCAGGTTTGGTTCTGGGGTGGCTGAGGGTGGGGGTTGGGTGGGGCAGTTAGATGGACACAGTGAGGGATGGGGATGGGATTCTTTGTGGGGACGGGTATCATATGAGCAGTATAGTTGAGGGAAGAGGTACAGGAGCTCCACTGGAACTTGCGAGCCTAAGAGGAAGTACCTTTTGGAGGTCATCCTGTAGTCGTTTCAGCATGGCCTCCAACTGGGACACCTTCTCCTCCAGGTGACTAGGGGAGTCACTGAGAGAGGGAGGGAGGATGGGGGGGGGGGAGAGAGAGAAACAATTTTATGTCAGCATTTCATATTGACGAACTATGCCGGAGTGAAGAAACATCAAACATGGGGGGGCAATAATACAGTGGAGGCCACTGAGTAAATCAATTAGAGGGAGACATGGAGATAAAACAGACAAGCCCACTGGGACAGGCAGAGAGAGATGGAGAGAGATGCTATCAGGCTGACTAAAGCAATGTGAGAGACCGTTAAAGAATCGAAAGCCAGAGAGCAGGAAGGGCATAGATGTTTGTGACAGTCACTAGACTACCGTAACATGCATGTGTAAATTCAACAGATTTTTGCTGTCGTGTGTTGTACTGTCCATGTTAATAGATTAAGTACAGAGGAAGAGAGAGGTAGAGAGATGGAGGTGGAGAATGTGTGAGTCAGAGTGGTAAAGGTTGCCCACAAAAAAAATGCCACAGTGCAAGTACAAAAGCTAAAAGTCACTAATTATCAGCTAGAAATGGCAAAGAGATAACAGGCCTCTTTCAAGGACGACAAATTACAGCTGGGCCATAATTCTGAGTTACTGTAATCTCTGTCTTGACTCTAAACATCACATGGTTAACAAAAAACCCACAATTCTGGTGTAAAACACTGCTGTGGGTGGATGGAACCGGATTCCTACATGGTTCAACAAATGCAGATGTAAATATCCTGGAATCAAAGCCGACATTCTGCATTTGAACCTCATAACCTCCTACTCAAAGACTGAACCCAGTGCACACTGCAGTAATGTATAGAGATGCAGTCATGTGGTGAGTGCAGTGTGTGAGATGCAGGACTCACTCACCTGTCTTTAATATCTCTGAGCTTGGCATCCGTCTGTCCCGGCAGCGTCACCGCGTCTGCCCCCGTCTGGGTCCCATCGGCCGCCCTCCGGTCTGAAACACAACGTTCCCGTTGCTTTACTCACCCGGGCTAATCCGCTAAACGACGAAACAAACACTCGTACTGGGAAAAGGCTAATGCGCCTGGTGCTTATGAGAGAGCGAGGCGCTGGCCTTTCACCCTTATTTCGTCCGCCTCTCTTCCACAAACACGTTTTATGCTCAGCAAGGGGGACCCATCGTGTTTCATTAATACCAATGCGGTTTGTCTCAGGTTATGTATACGTATGAGCTGTGCTGGCCATTTTTAGATTTGTGAACATGTGGTGTTCACTACACTGGGTCAGTTTCACAGGAACAAGTTGCTGGCTCAGCCTAACTACATGTTTTCAGTAAGTTGTCTCAAACTTGATTATCTTTCAACTCTTGTCTACACAGAGTTAAGATTTAATAACTTCTGAATGGCCTGCATTGTCTGTGTCTAACCATATATGCCTTATGACCTACAGAAGAGCATTTTTTTGGTATTTGTGTATGTTTAAAACCGCACCTTCTCGTGACAGTGCTTCTAGAATATTCCTGCAAGCTGTGGCCAGATCAGAAATAGACTGCCACTCCTCTTCTGACGAATCTGTTGTTTCTGAAAGAACTGAAACACAAGAAATACATACCTCAATAACTGCAAGCAATCAACCAACCAGTAAACACACCAAACAGTAACATGACGATTTAAAGGCTATGCAAAATGCAATTTCAATTTCTGTACAAAACAAAAATTTTGACATAAAAAAATTGCCACACCATAAAAATTTGCCAAACATTAGCCTTAAATCTCTGGCTCCTTCTCTCAGTTGACCTTTTCATTCAGCTGCCTGTGTGTGAACTCTAACATACTGAACTCTAACATACTGAACTCTAACATACTGCAGTCAAGAGAATGTCTGTGCAATATACACACTAGTAGATTCAAATATGGTACACGCATGGAACAATATCATCTGAATTATGTGAAAATAATGTAAAATTCAATTAAAAAGTGTTCAGAATTCAAATATTCAAGTTATTTTAGACGTTAGGTTTTGGAGTAGGAAGGAAAAATACTGTGTAGGAGCTTTATAGGATGTTGAGGAATGCATGCACATTTACAAATCACTTTATTAAACTCATATTTATTTTGGACACCTTATAAGGGTAGAGCTAAATACTGCAGCCCGTCTGTTGCCGTAGTCACAGGCACCAACTCTCTGACTTCACTTGTATGATCAGTCTCTGGCTGAAAGACGGCTGCTGTCTGGATACAGACCACTCCGTCTTTCACGCTCCGCTGTAATACTGAAATACTGAAATACTGCTGTGTCTGGTGCAGTATAACACCCCATTGCCATTCCTCTACTATGTCAGTGTCACTGCTGTGTTCAGCATCATCCCCCACCTGAATAATATCTGGTCAGCGGTTGTCCTAAAAACGCAGTGGTCCAAAAACACAATATTGATATATGGGGAAGAGGGTGGTTGACAGACTGTTCATCAGTCGACATCAGTTGGGCTACAGTCTGTACCTGTACACTATAGGAAGTGCATATATGAGGTAGCTATAGGAGCATAAGACCCATGAGTATAATGTTTCAATGCTAAAGCACTTATCAATGACCAAATACATCCACTAGGGGGTGCTTAAACACTGGCATGTCTAGCAGCGGTTACAGAAATGGCACACAATGGTAAGAGAGAAGTGGCCGCGTTCCCAAGCACTCATCCTAACAAAAGCCCCAAGAATTTACTCAGGGGCTCTGCACACACTCCCATAAAAGGTGCCTAGAGAGGAGCATCCGCCCCACAAGACAAGGGCCAGCAAGAGACCAGATGGCCCAGAGAGAGTCTCTCGATTTGGGGGAGGATAACACTCTCTCCCCCCATCCTACACCCAGCTCCAGCCCAGCCCCCATCTGTCCTCCCTTGGTGTAGGGTATAAAACAGGGGGTAAGAGGAGGAGCGGTAGGGGGCAACTCCAGGCAAACGAAACAGGGATGGAAGGAGGCCAAGATGAAAGAGGATAAGACAAAGGAGGAGGGATGGAGAGAGTGTGTGACGGAGGGTGGGAAGGAGGAAGGGATGAAGGGAGTGTGTGAGGGAGGGAGGGAAGGAGGAAGGGAGGAATGGGTTTGAGAGGATAATATTGGAGAGGATAATGTGGAGGATTTGAGGAAAGAAGGGGTATGAAGCTCCTGAAGGCACAAAGAGAAAAATCTGGGGCTCAGTTACACCAGTGATGACATGGAGGGGGTGGCTGGCATTGTTCCCCTCCTGCTAAGAACTGCTACTGAAGCTTAAAGAGACTCAGTCCACCAACGATGAGTCTCCGTTTACGGCAATTAACAAAGGCCAGCGCTACTGCACACGCGCACACAGCTACTGCTGCTCAGCCAAGGAACCGAATCCCAGCCTTACGGAGAGGAACTGGTTTCATAAAATTTTATTAAGGCTCCATGGTGTCGAAGCAAAATGGGACACTGTAAAAATACCCTTTGGAAACAGAACTGTGCTCTGACATCAAACCTCACGCTCAGCTGGGAAATAGATGCAGTTCAGCCAGTCGTAGCCATCGCAGCCATTTCACATGCTTTAAAATATTTTTTTATTTCATCTTTATGTCATATGTTCATTAATAAAGCTTTAAGAAGTAACTGAACAATTGCAATCAGTAAGTAAAAGACAAAGCTGAGATCAGGGTAGAAAAAAATACACCAGAAAAAAAAAAGAACTATTAAAACGATGGGAAACAAATCCTCTCTGAGTAACCCACAGACCTTCTGAGGCTCTCTGAATGTGTGTAGGGGGAGATGATTCAGGCGCCCGCAACACTCACTCTTTGTGATGGAGTTATGAAGACTCTGGAACTCTGGAGCTCTGGGGTTTCTCTCTGCTCTCTCCATACACGCTGAGTGAAGGGGCACTTCGCTCCCTGACGGTCTCTCCTCTGCCCCTTCATCCTCTCCCATCTAGAGATAGAAAGGAGGAGGCTTCACTGTGCATGTATTCATACGATCGAGACGATAAATGCGGGCTAACTGTGTTTTGACTGGGGGGAAACATTCTTTTGGTGTGACAGGAGAGGACAGGAAGGTGGGAGAAGACAAGAAAGAGAAGAAGCGTGAATGAAAGAGAAGGAGAGAGAAGGAGAAGGAGAGAGGGTTCAGTGATTATTGGGGTGAGGGATGAAACCAATGGATGAAGTGGGTATGGTACAGGGAGGACACCGGCTGAGAGTGGGAGAGCGTGGGGGAGGTGGTGAGTGTGCATTCAGGAGGTTAAAATCACTTTGAAAAGTCTGTGGTCTTGACTGAATCGCCTCCCAAATATAGCTGAGTGATGTGATCTGTTAGAGGGCCCATGTGTGGGAGGTAGAATACAGCAGGTGGAACGCTCTTATCATAAAAGACCATGAGTGTATCCCATGCAACTCAATGCCTGGAGCATCGCACTCAATATTCGCTTAACATGGCTTGCTATAATTACGTACTGAGCTTTATGCTGTAAAAGTAGAGGTTAATGGCAGATTACTTGGACAAGGCGGTTAGTCCTCAGCTTAACAATTGTTATGCAAACGCTGAATAGGCGGTATGTATTCCCTTTGGAATGTGCAGGTAAGAGTATGCAAATTCCAAAAGACTATGCAGATCCATTTTACCTGAATGAAACAGAATCCTGTGTGTGTGTGTGTGTGTGTGTGTGTGCGCGCGTGTTTGTGTGTGTGTTCAAACCTGTTGTTCCCTTTGGAATGTGCAGGTAAGAGTATGCAAATTCCAAACTATGCAGATCCATTTTACCTGAATGAATCAGAATCCTGTGTGTGTGTGTGTGTGTGTGTGTGTGTGTGTGTGTGTGTGTGTGTGTGTGTTCTAACCTGTTGTTCCTCTTCCAGAGGCACTTTAGGTTTGACGGCCAGTATAAGGTCAGGGGTTGCATCCATTAGCTCTGCAGTGTCCTCATAGATATGATGCTTGTTCACCTTCAGCCCAACATTATCATATACATGACTGATACACACACACACACACACACACACACACACACACACACACACACACAATCATACACAATGAAAGAAAAGTTTGGTTACTGCTAACTTAAAGCCTGTTCATTCACATCTGCACAGGAGGAGACAAATCAGTTGGGTTGATGCTCTCTAGAATCCAGTGCGTATAAACTGCACTCCCAGCCACACAAGTATGAGAGTTTATTAGCACGGGCGGGGGGGACTGTCCAGTGTCTCAGAGAGCATGTTTCCTCCACGGCCGATGCTGCAGAGGGCGTGGCCAGCGCTCTTACTGCCGCTCCTCTGTGGAAGGGCGAGTTGTGTGAGGGCGTGCTCCTCTGGGAGGAAGGGCCCAGCGCTTGCATCCTGTGTGGGATGGAGGCGAGCTCTGCTTCTGCTTCGCCTTCGGTGGAGTCAGAGCCAATCGCTTTAGAAGTTCAGCTAAAAGGCCGCGAGTGCTCCAGCAGTCCCTGTGTACTCGCTTTGTGTAGGAAATGGGCTATTTCTGTGCGCGGGAGGCCAGTTTTCAAGACCTAGTTGAAGCGAGGTGCAGTGCTAGAAATTGTTTTCACTGAAAAACACTCTGTTGTTTAAAAGCCACACATTATTGGCCATCTGAGCAGCATTTTCCAGTTTGAAAGGGTGTCTGGCTCTACACATGTTTGTTGAAAAATGCTTTTGATTTAAGCCAGGAGTAGTTTTTTTGGGAGGAGTGTTGCGTGTGGACATACCCGTCACAGACGTCCTGGTAGTGCGGGTGTCTCTCCAGGGAGTAGCTGCGCGTGAGGCAGGAGGTCTCCGGGCCTTGGGGCTGGGGGCTGTCCTGCAGCGAGGCTGCCCGGAGGAGAGGCAGGCTGGGTAGGGAAAGCAGGTCGCCTCGGTCCTCATCACTTGGACCTCTGCTCTCCACCTCGCCTCCGTTGGCTGGTGGCGCTGCTCTGATGTTCTCCTCCCCTTTGACCTGCTCCTGCTGCTCTGTCACCTCCTCTCTGCCTTCGTCCTCTTCTTCCTCTGCCTCCTCCAGGACCCAGGCCTCACCCGGCTGGCCCTCTCCGGATTTGCTCTCCGCATCCTGGATGGACTTCTGGTAGAGCTCTGAGAAGCTCCTGTACATGCATACAGGTGGTACAGACACCGACAGGCACACACACACACACACATCGACAGGTGCACACACACATCGACAGGCGCACACACACACCGACAGGCGCACACACACACCGACAGGCACACACACATAAAAAAAGTGATGAGGGTAATGGAAGTCAGAAAAAGGAAGCCAAGATCACACAAGAACACATCATTTGTTTGAGTAGAAAATTTCATTTAAATTTCATGAGGAAAACAGCTACTTCACAGATATTCAGTCCTTCAGTTAGAGAAGTAACTCAAAATAAATTGCATTGATACTAAAAAAAGGATTCTGTGAGAATAAAAGCTTCTATATTTTATCAAGCAAAAACAGGAAGTGCATTGTTTAAGGAGGAGAGGCGTGTGTGTTGATTGCCGCTCAAACATTCACAAGTTTGAAAAGTCTGAATGTTTATCCACCATAATGAGGTAGTCTCTGAAATATATTCAGCTCTTGCTTCTGCTGCTGGGAGTGAGCAGCTATTTTTATCCTGGCTGCCACCATTTCGTCAGGTTTAGTAATTCACAAACTCTTCACCAGCAGGATTGCATTAAGCCTGTCCATCTGCCTGACAACAGAAAGAATTTTATTGCTGGCTCTTTCTTTCGTTCTTTTTGTGTGTGGGGGGGTGCTTGGTGAACAATGTTAGGCATCATTAGCAGAATTGATTGGTGGTTGTCCAGCTGGTGGAACGCCGGTTGAAACACGTCATTAACAACAGAATGAGATCTGACCCCTGGCTTTCCTCCTTCCCCCCATCTGTTCCCCACCTCTCTTACCTTTCCCCTGTCTATTCACTCTTCATCCCTCCCCCTGTACATTTCTTTCAATGGTCTCCAAATTTCCAATGGTCACTTCTGTCCTGACAGCCATGTCCATCATCGAACATGCTACACACACACTCCATGCACACGTCCCATAATATCTATTTATTCCTTTCCCTCTCTCGTCAATACACCCTAAGTCACTCTTCCATCTCAAAATGAATATCCCTTCTCCCATCCCCTCCCTCATCTATCCAGACATCTATCTATTCCAAAACCAGACCCCCTCCATCATTCGCTTTCTCTTGTTCCTCCTTCCTAAACTTTATCTCTCCTACACTTTATCTCTACCTCAGGCTCCCCCTCCACTCATCTATCAGGGCTCTGTGTGCCCAAAAATCCACACTGTCACATCCATCACTCCATCCTCTCAGTACACATAGCCTGTCTCTTCCACACACAAGTTCTCACCTCTCTTACACCACCAGAGATGAATGTTCTCAGGTTACTTCTCCATTCGTCTAGTGCTCTCCACCCGCTCTCCTTATCAAACTATTCAAAAACTCTGATTCAAAATCATTCCCACTTTGTTTTCTCCTCAGCTCTATCCATTTCTCTCTCTCTGTCTGTCTCTCCCCATCCACCCCTCTCTCTTTTCCCTCACCTGCGTGGTTTGCCATTCTCGTCGGGCGGGATGACGGTGATGTGGATCTTGGGGGCGGTGCGCAGGAGCCTGCTCCTCTCCTCCTGGGTGAGGTGCACCAGGGCCTGGCCACAGAGACGCACCACGCGCGCCCCCAGCTGGAGGCCGCCGCTTTCCGCGTAGCCGAAGCGCTGCAGATCTGTCACGAAGCCCTCCTCGCTCATCAGGAAGCCCGGCTGGCCCACGCTGTCCCGCAGGGGGGTCACCTCCCGCGCCTCGCAGCCCCGTGTCACCAGCTGCGGCGACATGTGCACATCGGGTTTATTATTGCCACATGTTTGTCAGGGTATGTTTTTTTTCTATGGTATGAACTCAACATGCGCTGCATAGATTATGGGACGCATTACGCATCCTCAGACGCTGCTGTTCATTCATAGAAGTGCTATGCCAGTTCATCTTAGGTCAACTCTACAGGCAACTTTGTGTGCTTGATCAGTTAATTGGAAGATAAACAATATTGACAAACTACCATCAAATAAATGGATAAGGATATAAAAAGCCTTGACTAAGAGGTGTAGATTTGGCTTTTCATTGTTTAAAAACTGTAAAGAGGGAGATAACTTCAGTACCAGTGATAATTATTCTCACCTCAAGCCTCTGCACCACCTCTTTGATATCTTCTGCCTGGTTCTCCTGCACAGTAATTGACACTACCTCCCCCCTCTCATAAAAGATATCCAGACAAGGTCCACCCTGAGCCCCTGCCTCCATCACTGCCTTCCAGCCAATCACATCACGGCAGGAGCAGTTGAAGACGACCATCTTTGTGTATCGCTCAATCAGCACCACCGATTCGGCAGACACGCCCAGTAGGCAGGGCAGCTTTGGGCCGCTATTCTCCTGAATGGCGCAGACGGCCCAGACCAGGGCCCCGGCGCTGTGGAGCTCTGCCCCCTTGGCCCCCTTCAGCTTATCCTTGCGTTTCCCTCCGAGCGACAGCAGTGGGAATTTGGTGGAAGAGTCAATGGGCGTGGTGGTGACGTAGTTCTCTGCCAGGTCCTTCAGGTACTCCTGTCGAGTGCGTGTGGCCATGGAGCGGAACTTCTCTGACTTCTCAGCAGCATTCTCTGCATTCACGGCCTTGGCGAGCAGGAATTCACGGAAAGCTGGCGAGCGGGGGAAGCGTGCGCCTTTGGGAAAGAGGGGTCCAAACAGAGGGATGTCCTTGGACCTAGTCACTGCAACCCTGACAAGAGGAAAAAAAGAGAAAGGAATACAGAAAATGACTTTAGATCTGGTCTGAAAGAGCCTGTCCATTGTAACATAGCTTACAATTGTGTCAGTAGGCCTGTCTAGGATGAGACATGGCCAGTGGGCACTCAATGCTTTGAGTTAATGATATGTACAATGAAAAATGTGTTATGGAACAACACATTAGTCCAACATTCAAGCAAATTAAATCAAGATATCTCAATGCCATCATTTAACCATTTCTGTAGATTCCACATCTGTTGTAAAACCACTTTGGTTGGTGATCTTTTGCTGTATGTTGGGTGTAAAGACTTACTTTTACTGTTACTATCTGTTGCTATCTGATCTCTCTTACCTGTAATAGGTGTTCTCTGTGCCGGGCTCGTGGACTTGGACAATGATGAACACATGTTGGAAGTGTGAGCGAATGGCTTTGGGGGTGAATGGCAACGCCCCGGGTTCCTGGAAGACGATGGTCACGATATCGTTCCCTATGTGCCTCTTCCTCAGGAGCTGCAAGAGGCAGAGAGAGAAAAGCATCTTAAGTTTGATTTTACCTTTCTGATAACATTAAACAGTGCCATTCGTACTGAGGGTACTGATTAAAGACACTGTTCCATCTCTTCAATCTTAAAGTCTGTTAGCGTTATGATGTTATCATTATTAGTGTCCTGTCGACATGTTTTGGTAGCTCATCTGTTGTGTGCTGCTGATCGAACAAAGTTCCGGGCACCCGTGCCTTGTGGTTTATCAGGCACTTAGGATTTGCATGTAGTTTACCTGTTGCGTGTTGTTGGGTGTGTACGGGAGCATGGTGGAGATGTGGAACATGATCTCGTAGTCCTGATAGCGCGTGTACAGGGAATGTGTCCCCGTTGAATCCGCTGTACACACATAAACACACATTGGGCACAGTCGTGCATTCTACTGCCTCATTCAACCTTAATCAGATGATCTCAGGTCTGGACTAATTATCTCTAACACAAAACCTCCATTTGCCTTTAAGCCAGTCTTAAACTGTATTCTAAAATATCCAACAAGAAATGAAATATGATATACACTGAATGATCACTTTTCTTGATGTACCTTCTTTGCCACTCCTTTTTTTGGTCAATTGAGTATTATCAAAAGTAAACGACTGATGGTTGTTTTTGTTTTCTACACAATTGCACCATATCTCCTGCCATTGTTAAGTGTACCTATTGTTTATCCTCAGTCACCCATACATATATGTTATGAGTGAAGCGTTGTCTCTCTTACTCTTGGTGTCGAGCTGAGCTCGGTATTTCTCCCAGCCCTTCAGTCTCACTCTCTCTCCCAGCAGGTCCAGAAACTCGTCAAACGCTTTCCCGGCACTCTCGTTATTATACATGTCCTCTTCTGTGCTCTGCCCTGCTCGGCAGTACATCACTCCAACCTTACGCTGGAAATTCAGCTGAACACACACACACACACACACACTCAGATCAGTAGCTGAATCTTCTTTCCATAGTATGGATTAATGATAGTAGTGTTGCTTCCTGAATCTGCTTTTGGAACGTGTATATCCTCAGTTTCTTCTTCAGACTTGGACACAGTGACCTTCCACACAACAGTTATCACAGCTACTTCACTGCCATATATATATATACATACCATAAGTAGCTTCACAGCTTGAGTACATTAGCCTGATATGCTCAGTTAACCTTGACATTCTGTTCACTGTCTATTAGTCCACCATATGGAATGGGTTGTTTTTGACTCTACCCTAGCAACCACATTCCAACATTCCATTCTTAATGGTCCTTTGGTAGGACATATTTACAAAACAACAGAACAAAGAGTAAAAGAAGATCTATTGCGAGGCACAGTTTCGTTATTTTAATTGCGGTAATTATCGTTTCTATTTAAATCTATTGTCTTTTATTTGCAAGCACCTTGAATTGCCTTATGTATGAAATGTCCTATATGAATAGATTTGAATAACTTTTAAGAGCCTTACATTGTCTCATTGTCTCACTCACATCATTGTCCTGTGATCAATAAGTTAAGAACCATATGTATCAAGAGTACCAAAGAACACCAATGTTTTTTTCAGGCAGTGTCAAATCTTTTGAAGTTTAAAAGAGACTGTAAAAGGCTGAAAAGCAATAGAAATGCACAAACCTTACTATATAAAAAACAAAGCTTAAAACACTTCATACAGCAATAATGATTACCAGGAACTCTTATTTCTCCTGTTTTAATTGACAATCACAAAGAAAACCAAATGTTCCTTGTTCCACTATAGATAAATTATTTTCGGTTGATACATGCATGCTTTAGCAATAAAATTGGTAGAAGAGAAAACCCTGAATGTAATCTTTCCACACAGAGGAGATAAATGAGAGGAGATATATAAGACTTATTTAAGGATTAAATGAGTTTGGTGAATGAATGAATTTTCATCCAATAATCTAAAATAATCAATTATTAAAGTTATATCACTCTTGAAATATATAAACTACCCTCTTTACCCTAACATGCTTTAGCTCATTATTGGCCAAACTTTGATTATGACATAGAATTTATCCACATAATATCAAACCGTCTATTATCAGATCTGTACTAAAGCAGAGGAATTTTCACTCCTCGGTGCTTATTAACTGTAAAACAATATCTGCCATTCCATTTCTTGACAAAATTATTGAGAAGGTAGTTTCCACTGAGGTAAATAATTGTCTTAGCTCAAACAATGTTATAAATTATTTTTTACATGGCTTTACATGGCACTGAGACAGCCCTCTTCAGTTTTGAGAGCTAATAGCAAGTAAGACTCTCGTAGACCTTTGAGAAAATCAACCATGAGATTTTACTTGAACAGGTGTAGAGCTGTCACAATGTTAGCTGGTTCAGATCATAATGTAAGTGGTTGTAATTAGCTGCATTAGCTACTCTCACATCTAAGTGCTATGCAGTACCCTGTGGTATCCCACAAGGGTCAGTTTTGGGCCCATTATTATTTAATCTATACATGTTCCCCCAAGTGATTAAATCAATATATACAACATTTGATTCCATTAGCATGCAACCAACACCCAACTATATCTGTTTTAGCAACTGATGTCTAGAATTCTTGCTTAGATGCAAAAATTACATTAAACAATAAATGTCTCAGAATTTTCAACAACTGAACAAAAGTAAGAAATAGCTTATGGTTACTGGAAATTAAACTGAGAGGAGAGATATAGTGGAATCCTTATCTGTGAAGACAAAAAAACCCTCAAGAAAGTCAAGAAAACAGAGTTGTTTTTGACAGTGACCTTGGGTTTCAAGGATCATGTTAGTGAGGGTCTGTAAAACAGCATTACTTCAACATATCTAAAGTCCATGACCTTCTCTCAGTCATTAACCATACAAAATGTCTACTATATTATATATTATTAGGTAATTATATAATCTTACATATATTATTGTACCTTTGTAGCACTTTTGGCCTATCCAAGAACTCCATGAAGTTTACAATGCAACAATTTGAATCCTTACACTAAAATGAGGAATCACATTACACTGACATATAAATCTTTTCACTGGCTACCCATATCTTTCAAAGCTGGCTTTAAAATCTTTATTAGTCTTCAAATGCTTCCATGCCCCCTTCTATCTTAGTGATATGATCATTAGATAAGCTCCTGTTTGCCATTCAGGTGTTCTAACAGAGATCTATTAGTCATCCCAGAAACCTTAGCTGAACAGGCTGTCTGCCTTTAGTAATTAGGGCTTCAAGTTGTGGAATTCTCTACCTGGAAGTCTCTGGGGAAATGAAGAATTGACAGCCTTAGTGTTTTCAAGCCTCTTAAAATGTATTTATTCATTACTGTTCTATTACTGTTTCTATTACTTTTATATTTTATTGTAAAGCACATCTTTATTTGAATTTGTATTGTTATTTCATACATTTTAATCTAATCTATTATTTATGCTTTTATTTTATATTTGTATATATTTTATATATGTATTTATATAATTTTATTTGCATCACATGCAACACTTTGTGAACTTATGTTAAAACTGATTTAAAAGTACTATACTAATAAAATGCTTTATTATTATTATTATTATTATTATTATTATTATTATTATAGCAGAGGTTGAGTAGTTGAGAGGTAATCACCCATGTAGTTGAGTAGTTGAGAGTTTCACCCATGTCTTATCTATCGTGTGAGTATTTAAGCATGTGTAGGTCATTACATTTTTTTCAACTTGTTCGCTGTTTTGTATGAAGTAAACATCTTTTCATGTTTATACAATGATCAGCATCCTGCCTCACTTTTTGCTCAAGCAACGCTATATTACAGACTACATGAAAATAAACTTCATGCTATTTTAGTAAGATAAAGTAATTTATTTTAGAAAGAGAGTATTTCAGTAAGACTAGGGCACCTAACATTCATAAATACTTCAGTCAACTGTACTGATTCGAATTCACTTATGGCTCAAATGTTCTTAAACAATTGTGCTTTAGCTGTAAGCCCTTCAGTAAGTCTCTATCAAACAACACTAGTCATAATCATGAATAATATTCCTAATCCTCTACACATAAATGCTTTCCTTGTTACTTGATAGTCCTTCTTGTGGATCTCTCTGTCCTCCCCTAAGGAGTAATCGTAGTTTTGCTCCAAGTCCCTAACTTCTCATCTTCATGAAATCTGTTGGAAATCTCTTGCACAGAAAGTCTTGCCATCACAGCTGTGACAAGTATCCAAAGAGTGAAATCTGAGATACATACATCATGCTAATATGACTGCATTCCTGTCTATTTGGAATTGATGTGTTTGGCTGATTTGTCTGGATGTGCAGGTATTAATCTGACCAACTTGTGTACTGATATTGTTACGCGGGTTTTTACTAGAGCCTGTTATGCAGGCGAAACTGCCACTGTGGGACCCCAGTCAGATCTGGTAAACTCAAGACTCTCCTTTCCAATTCAAACATTCCCAGATATAATTTTTTTTCTTTCAGGGTTTCCTCATCTAACCAATGCGCATTTTCAGGATCTTTAGTTAAGATGCAGTATAAAATGGCATTTAAAAAGTGCTTTTCCTGCTGTTTAACTTGTCATATGTCATACATGTTTAAAACATGTCATATTTGGCCTAAACAGCATGTGAGACTTAAGTACAGCAGAAACACTTTGATTTCTATTATACCAGCCACACATGCATTACAAGACTTTAAGACCTTTGAACACTACTGAGAGGTGACCCACTTAGCAAGGCACCAACAGCAGATACAGACCAACTGCTGTAGGACCTGTGATCTTACCCCTTGCTCGTCCAACTTAAGCAGCGTGTCACGCACTTTGGGATAATTGGAAGCCAGCCTGAGACAGTGCAGGTTGAGGTCCGGCAGGATAAACTCCAGCAGTCTCTTAGGAGACAGCCCCCTAGTGGTGGGGTGGCGTGCTCCTGATGGCACAGATTCCTCTAGGATGGAGCCTCGCAAGGTTTTTAGCTGTAGGTGAGAGAAAAACAGCCCATGGCCCATATGAGGGTAGAATGAGATTAGAAAAAAGAAGAATGGAAATATATAGAGAAAAAAACAAGCAGGAAAGGTATGATACAACATTATTAATGTGGGGTTAAAACAGAAAGACTAAACTTGTACTTTAGTGTGAAAAGCGTGATAACGGAAAGAGGGATGGAGATAAAGTCTTTGAGGGATATTGTTTTTAAAACAGTGATAAAGGAGGAGAGATGGCAATGTGATAGGAGACACGGTGGTTTACAAAAGAAGAAGACAAGGCATGTCAGGGGGAAGGAAACATGAAGAAAAAAGGGAAGAAGTGTGTGAAAGACTGATAAAGCAAGGCCCCGCATTTTAGTGAATCTCCTATAACTCGCCCTTGCCCAACGTTTGCTTGGGGGCCTTACATAAGATCCTTATTGAGAAAGAGGGGAGAAAGTGAGTGAGTGCTTGGAGGTCAAGTGTGAGTGCTGTGATCATTTCTGCACCTCTGTGGTGCGGAAGATGATCCTGTAGTTGTACTGAGCTCCGCTGGACCCTTCCTTCTCTTCTCTGCGGAAACTGATGGCTACTGGCCCCAGACGGTCATCCATGCCGAAGAAATTTTGATGGTCTGGAGTAAACAAATGGAAATGCTTCTGCATGAAACACACAAGTAAACTACCGCCTCACCCTTAGCTTACGCTAGTAAACATCATTATCATCATATTAGTACTGTGCATTTTTAAGTGTGTCTCTGGATTTTTCAGTATTTCCACGTAATGTCAAATCATTTACAGAAAATGATAGCAAGGGAAGAAAACTGTATGAATAAAAAACAAATGTTATATAAAAATGTCCTTGCAAACCCAGTCTGTTTACTTGTACATGCATTATGAGCTATTATCTGGTACTTTAGGTACTTTGTTCACAGACGTCATATACAGCTGTAAATATCTGTCCAGACTGACCATACTGAGTCTGACTGAAAGAGACTATGTGGGAGAGACAGAGTGTGAGAGAGTAGAACGAATTAAAGCCATAAGAACACACTATCACTGGAAAATATTTGTGACAGACACACACACACACACACACACAATAAAAGTCAACTGCCCAACTTTCACACCTTCACAGCATCACAGTGTTTGGAGATGGCAGATTATGTTTGGCAACATCACCAGCTACACAGATATAGAAAAGGGAAAGTACAGAGAGGAAAACATGTCCTCCACATAACAGCATTCACACACGAATGCACACAACAACTGAATTCTGCTACTTCTCTCTGTCAGACTGTATGTCTCATGTGCACGTGTAAGCACACGCACACGCACGCGCACACAGACACACAGACACACACACGCACACACAAACGCAGTCATCCCTCCACTTCAATAAAACAACCTCACCTTTCATGTAAAAGTACTTGTGGTAGTAGCGCGCCCCCAGGTCTGCGTGCTCTATGAAGTAGTTGCTCTTGCCCTGCTGCTGTACGTGGCTCTCCCGAGGCTCCTCCAGCACGGACACGGCGTCATTGGGGCTCTGCAGGCTCCTCCAGCGGCCGCCACAGCCTCTTGGCTGCCCCAGGCCCGCCCTCTCCTCTCCCCCCATCTCGTTGCGGAAGTGCGGGCAGCTCAGGAGCAGGTCGTTGTCGTTACCGTCCCCCTCGTCCAGCAGGGACTGCTCGGGGTCCTCGGCGCCGGTCCCGGCCCCTGTTCCGCCTCCCGTGCCCTGCGAGGGCGAAGAGGGCGCCGTCTGATTGACGGGGCGGAGCTGGGAGGCAGCCGACGCTCCGGAGGTGATATTTTTCTTGCGGCTGATGCTGTCGCGGTTTGTGGCCGCCTCGGACAGGTCAAACAGGATGCTCTGCACGTCGTAGTGAGCGAAGTTACGCACCCATGTGCCTCCACCGGCCTGTTCACACGGCACGAGCGGAGGCTGCGAGTGTGCCGGCTTTGACTTTTTCGTCAGCCCCTCAGGTTTCGGGGGCTTGACCGGTTTTGGACTGTCACCGGCGGGCGCCGACAGCGCTCGGAAAAAGCAGTCCGGTTCAGGAGGGTTTTCCTGGAGTCCCAGCAGCAGGAACGGATCGCGGAAGCGTAGCGCACTGGGGCTGAGTACGCCCTGTTCCTCTGCGCTGGGCTCTGACGGCTGGATCTGCCTCTCCAGGGATGAGAGACTCCCGTACTCACGGTGAAGGACCACACCAGGCTCGCCCTGCCCCCCCGGCCCCGCCTTCTCGCTGCCGCCGCGGGCCACTTTGACCCCAGCCTTCCCCGCCGCGTCGAGGTCGCCCAGGGTCACGTCACTGTTGCTGCGCTGCATGATGTGGGAGCGTCCGACGGCGCGCAGGTTGAACCCCGCCCTGCTGGGTGTCATGCCCTCCACCTCCGCACCCTCGCCTTCCCTCCTGGGCGGCCATTCTGCCACCACGCGCGTCCGCACGCCGCCGTCGCGCTTGGGGTCAAAGTTCACAGTGGTCAACGGCGGGCGTGGGCTCTGCCGGCGAAGTTTGCGAATGAAGAGGTCGTCCGATTGCATGATGCTCTTCTCCTCGGTGCTCCCTGGTACTTCCTCTCTCTCTCTCTCTCTCTCTCTTCCTTGAACTCGCCCTTCTCGCCTCCCGTCACCAACCCTCGCCGGTCTCGCTGTGGGACGTTTGGTGAGTAACTCTGGAGGATTTAGGCGACCGACTCGTGTGCGTACGAAACCACGAAGGAGAGCTCATGCCTCTTTCACCAGCAGACCCCTACTCTGCTCCGTTTGCTCACCCACAGAAAGCACAGCCTCTTGCAGCAGGCGTGCATGCGACAGCTAAGCATTCTCAGGAAGTCTATCCGGGCAAGTCGGAACAGGAGCGCGCTCTCTCATCATGTCGAACAGGCTCAAACTGGAGCTTCTTGCTTGCTCCTTTTTACTTAAACCCGAATCCAAATTCAACAAGATAGGAAAGCGCGCTGACCGGGATCCAGGCCGGGGCCAGGGGCGCAGAGGATTCGACTCTGGCAGAAGCCCTGCACGCTCCTCACAGACAGGCCACTCTGTGTCTTCGAGCTTACTTTCCTCACACTCACGCGCTCTCGATCATCGCAGCCTGTTACAACTCAGCATCCTGAAAACACACACAGATTAAAGAGTGAGTTGCCCACAGTCCGAGGAGATGAATTGGGTAGCATGCAGTGTTTAATTACACGTTGTGCGAAGCCACCATATGTAGTATTGTTTACACGTTGTGCGAGGCCACCGTATGTAGTATTGTTTACACGTTGTGCGAGGCCACCGTATGTAGTATTGTTTAATTACATGTTGTGCGAGGCCACCGTATGTAGTATTGTTTACACATTGTGCGAGGCCACCGTATGTAGTATTGTTTACACGTTGTGCGAGGCCACCGTATGTAGTATTGTTTACACGTTGTGCGAAGGCTAGTGAGGTAACTCTATTACACCACTGCACTTTAAAACATAACTACCTACTTCCCCATCCCCTTAATCTTACAGCAGTAGTAACTGCTCTTAGCTCAGTCTGTATAGCAAGTGAGTACTACTGTAGAGAAACTCCAACTGTGCAAACAGGACAGCCAGAACCGATCAACCAAAACCGATCAACCAAAACCGATCAGTAGCTCCAGTGCCAGAGATCCAGGCCTTCTTGAACTGGATACAAACAAGGATCAGTGTGTTGTCCAAGAATCTCGCCTGTATGCTTGATTTACCACACATTGTTCCAACCTTTGCACTGCTGCCCCTCTCTACTCTTTTTGGTTTTTATTATTATTATTGTTAATTCCTCCCCACCACCCCCAGCTAAAAATAACCAGTGCTGTGGGCACCTCTCCACCCAGCCCCAACTGCACAATGGCTGCTCTCCTCAGAGGGGAGGGGTCTTCCTGCGCACCGCTCTGGCAGTAGGGGGGAACAGTAATACACGGGCACAATGCTGAAGACCCAGCCAAGCTTTGTGAAGCTTCAATATTAAACCTGTGCTGCGGGGGGGGGGGGGGGGGGCGGGGCGGGGGGGGGGGGGGGGGGCGGGGGGGGGGGGGGGGGGGGGGGGGGGGGGTGGAGGTAGGGGAGGTGGTGAGGGGA
>JAOYMR010000002.1:9268514-9278733 GCA_025802075.1 Tenebrosternarchus preto | reverse complement strand
TAAAACAATTCACACAACATTAAAGTGCAGCTAGTGCATAAAACAATACACACAACATTAAAGTGCAACTAGTGCAGAGTGCAAGACATTGCAATAAATACAAAAAAATAAATATGGGGGGGGGGGGGGGGGGGGGTTTGGGGGGTTGGGGGGGGGGGGGGGGGGGCCATGCCTGGAGGTTGGGCACATGTGTGAGGGTTTCACCTTCAAAGGGTAAATGAGTAGGTAGACGGGGAATTTAGCTACATAAGCACAAAGCTCTCTCTATATATCTCTCTTGTTTTCTCTCTCTCCCTCTCTTGCTCTCTCACTCTACTGTCAACTGCCATTTTTTTTATTAGCGTGTAAAAGGACACAGGATACCCTCGTTCTCTAATCTCCCAGAACATCTGTGGTCAAAAAGGTCACGTAAGCAAAACAGTGTTTGTGACTGAACACCGAGAAACAGCGATCTCATCCCTTTTTAATCCACCACTCAGAACCAACACAGAGTCATGTCCTGGTTTTGAAGTCGTGTTTTGAGAAAGTGTTACTGTTCTCAGAAACAGTGTCTAATTCTGTCGTGCAGTACTCATTCAAAATGCGCTATACAGTATATTAATTATACAGTAATTATTATATTTAGCCTTAATATCCTTAACCAAATTTGTATTCAGAAGACAACACTAATTACGTGCTGCAATATCAAGATGAATAAAAAATACGAAAACACGCTTATAAAAATTCATTCGAGTTATTTCCTGTCTTGTGAGTGTGACATTTTCAACCATTTTCGACCACGATGGTGCACTCTCTCCCCCCTCAGGTCACACTGGGTAAAAACAAGAGAAAGAAATTAAACCTCGCAAAATAGCGGCATCAGGTGGACAATATTGGTACGGTGGGTAGTATCGGTCCTTACTGAAATCTTGTTTCTCAGTAACAAATGGGGAAGCACCCTTGGGCTCTAGTGTCTCAAAGGAGAAATTACTGACTGATCTAAGGAAATTCCAAAAAATTCCAGTACCAAAGACGGAGTTTTGTTGCATATTGCATTAGCTAATTTTATATGTTTAGTTATATGTTTAGTTTATAGTTTATAGTTAAACTTGACATTTAGTTATGTCAAGTTTATAGATGACTGACTGGATCTGAGCAGGTGTAAATGTATCATAATGAAATATGTATATTAACAAAAAAAATGTGCACCTTTACATTAATATATCTAGTTCATATATCATCCTAGATATATCATCCTAGTCAATCTTAAGTACACTCACACAACAATCATCTTGTTGTGTTTACTCTCTTCTGAACAAAGAATCACGGTAGTTTCCTGGATAAATACACAAATCTATAGATCTGTCACTTCTAAAGATTCCAGCTTCGTGAGAAATCGTGTTTTTTTCTGTCCACCCGGAATGTCAAAATAGCATTACAGTACCTAGGCAGAATTCAAGTTGGAAACACCGTTTGGAGCGTTCTGTGCGGGAACAAACGATCAAATCTGCTGTGTCCGAAACTGGCGTGTTCACTATTCAATGACATTTGAAGCTAACGTTGTTGCGTGCCTGTACATCCTTCTAGTGTAATTTGAGGCTAATGGTAAAGACTGTAATGTAATTTGAAGCCAAGGTTAGCAAGTGGCTAGCGAGTGTTAGTGTTCCATTCATTCAAACTAGAGAGTGAACTGGACTGAGTTAAACACAGAAAAGACACCGAAGTGTACAACTACAAAATTGCTTGGCACGCGCTTTCATGAAAATAGATGCACCTGCTTCGAAATCACTTTTTGCTTAGATAGCCTCATTTCCGAATGCATTTACAATATAACAGTATAATATATGTGCATCTTGATGAGCATAAATTTGAAAAAGCACGGTTTCACAGACTCTCATTCAAAGGAAGGTCGGTCGCCAATCTCATATTAGACATGTCATCATGTAGGGAAGTACCAAACAGTAAGCAAGGCTAAGGGCTGACCAATAGAGGGCGATTTAAGTCGTTTTCCACCCATAAAATTCCGATTTTCATAAAAATCGTAATTGTGTCAGTATTAATTTCAGCATGGATACGATTCATCACAGAATAACGTCATATATTTTACTTTGCATTTCAAAAAAACATTTAAGTGTGCAGTATCGCCTTAATATTTTTGGCTTGACACCGTATACCAAGTGATGTATTAAAGAAAGAGATTTGGACGTTAATAAAAAAATATCCATAAAAGTTAACGTTAAAATATGATTACTACACAGGGAACATTGTAGCCACCTCTGTATTTATGGCAACTTAAAAATGGGCTAATTATCCTCAATGGCTTTTGGTTCTTGGACTGGTCAGACGGTAACTGGTAAATTACATCAGATCGTTATAGATTAATCTAAATTTAAAGATCATACTGGTTAAGAGTATGTCCAAACAGTAAAATGTAGCAGATCGTCCAGCTGTGTTCCACCCTTATAACAACTAGAGAGACTGTCCGATTTGCTCTTACTTCTGGGACATGGTTTTAAACTGCACTCCTGTTCTCCCGATTAATTTTCCTAAGTTATGCTACTTCGTTGGTATTCTTTAATGCCGGGGTCTACTTGTCTTTGAAATGTCTGAGTGCATTTTTAAACAAACATGGTTGTCCAATAGTCGAGTGTGCATAAAAGGAAAAATAACATCTAATTTCAAGTGTTGGGTAAAGTTGCGTTTTAAAATTCTTTTAATTATATGATAAACATTACCTGACTCATGTAGATGTCAAAACATATGTGCTCAGTTTTTGTCCAGTTGGCAGGCGGGGCCACAGGCCATATTGGTCAGCACATTTTGGCATGTAATGAGTACAGTTTTGTATCTCAAAATCTGCAAGGAAATTTGATGAGCACACTCACAATTTCAATACTTTTTCAGTACTTTTCAAAAAATCAGCTTTATAGACAAGATCCCACAAATGTAATAACTGGATTGCCAGGATATTTGGTGAGTGTATTCGTGCATACCAAAGGAAGATTCCTCTTGATTGTTGATTCTAAGACCTTTTGTGTAGCACAATCCTTAGGGTGAAATGTACAAAGCCTATTCTCCATCCGCTTGTGTTACCCTGAGAAATACCAGTGGAGGAGGGCCCACACATTACCAAAGTAAAGATAATTTAAGTATAGGAAATATTCTGTTGTTTACTATGAAATGTGAGTAAATTAAAAGTACCTTTAAAATCATAATTTGCACATTTGGAAAAACAAAGGAGGTCACTCTTCAAGTATGTAATATAGAAATTTAATAAATTAAGCAGCCTAGGTTTCAATTTGAAACTCTTAGAAGATTGTTCACAAAAATGACTAGAAGAATGCATAACTGTACAGAAGTCACTGAGACTGGGCATGCTGGGCTTATGTCTCCATGAATTTCTGATTCTGTTACCACTTCTTTTTCAAAGTGTGCTTGCAAAATATTTTATATAACAACTTGCTGCAGACACATGTCCAAGCAGAATGTGTAAATTATGTGCTTACAATTTGTCATAGGGGGACAAGATAATAAACACAGTACGCAATTGGCATTTCATGAAACTAAGCAATTTTTTTTTTTTATCAAAATACATGGAAAATAATTGTACTGCAAATGTTTTAAACCATAGTGCTCCCCTTTCTTCTACTGGTGTCAGTTATACAGCCCTACAGAGGTTCAGGTCAAATCTTACAAATGGACAACAGTTTATCACACTACATCCACACAAATCCTTCATCTTTCCTGTTAAGTGTGATGTTCCCCAGAGTTTAGTTCTTAACTTTTCTTGCTACACAGATGATTTCCAGTTTCATGTCCTTATGTACACTCACCACCCACTTTATTAGGTACACATGTTCAACAGCTCACTAACACAAATATCTAATCAACAAATCACATGGCTGCAGCTCAATGAATTTAGGCATATAGGCATGGTAAACATAACCTACTGATGTTCAAACTGAACATCAGAATGAGAAGCAAAGATGTTTTTGAATGTGTCATGGATGTTGGTGCTAGAAGGGCTGGTCCGGATATTTTGGAAACTGCTGATCTACTGGTACTTTCACGCACAACAATTTCTAAGGTATTTTGAAAATGGTCTGAAAATAAGAAACTATCCGGTGAGTGGTGAGTGTCCTGTTGATGCTAGAGTTCAGTGGAGAATGGACAGACCATTTTGAGCTGATAGAATGTCGACAGCAGCTCAAATAACCATTTGTTACAACCAGGGTATGCATAAAAGCATCTCTGAAGACAACATATGCTGAACTTTGATGTAGATGGTCTACAGCAGCAGAAGACCATACTGGGTGCAACTCCTGTCAACATGGGCTATAATTCATACAGGTTGGTGTAAACAACATGAAAGGAAGGATCCATCCTTTCTACTATCAATGGTTCAGGCTAATGATGGCGGTACAGTGGTGTGGGGGATATTTTCTTGGCACACTTTGGACCGTTTAATACCAGCTGAGGCTCATTTAAATGTCATATCGTACCTGAATATTGTTGCAATGTCCATCTCTTTATGACCAAGTAGCCATCTTCTGATGGTTACTTCCAGCAGGACAACACACCAAGAAGAAAACTCAGTCAACATGGTTAACATGGAAGGGTTGCTAGGAAGAAGCCTATGCTCACAAAAAAGGACAAAGCTGGCCGTCTCAACTCTACCAGAGAGAACCTAGAGAAACTTGAAGCTTTTTGGAAGTCCATTCTGTTGACAGATGAGTCCAAAATTGAACTTTCTGGTCACAAACAAAATCGCTTGGCAAAAATTGTCTGGCAAAATGTCATCATTGGATACCACCAAAAGAACCTTCTCCCAACAGTGAAGCATGGTGATGATAAGATCTGGACTCCACAAAGTCCAGAGAAACATGAATTATTTGGAATATTGTACAATCCTGGAACATAACATGAATCTGTTGTAAAGTTAAAGCTTGAAAGAAGATGAATCAAGCAACATGATAATGATCCAAAACATTCCAGCAACACAACCAAGGAATAGCTGAAGAAGTCATTCCTGAAAACGTTTGGTTGAGGTTATTACTGTGAAAGGAAGTGCAACATTCTATTAACTGAACGAGTTCACATACTTTTGCACCCATGAAAATGTAGTTTTTCTTAAATTAACCACTTTTGTTACACAAAGAATGACAATATAACCATTTTTTTTGTTTGAGTTCATTTTTTTTTGGAATGTCTGTATTATGAATATAACTTAATGTATAACTTAAAAATAACCTTTTTTGTATAACTTAAAATAAGGTTATTTTAGTAATTTTGACAAAATCCAACAATCAATTTAGGGTTCACAAACCTTTAGACAGGACTGTGTATAAGATTGTTTTTCATTCCAGCCAAGCCTGGAATGAAAGTTAACCTCTCTGTTTCTTGTAGAAATTTCCCAGCAGGTAATTTAAGTCAAATATTTATTTAGTTATTTGTCTCGTTTACTAGCCGATCATTCTGTTTTATCAAACCACAGACCCACACAGCCCGCAGTGTTCTCTTTTTCTGTGACGTATAAAGGAGCACGTGTTTTGTGGGTGACATGCTGCGCTAGTTTGCCTTTGGGCAAAGTTCTGCTGTTTTCAACCCAGACAAAAACTCACGTTAATGTTTTTGAATGCCTAATAAACTAACTCCCTAATAATAAATAAACCGTTATTGTAAGATAAGTTTCACTAGCACAATTTTTATTCCTAAGCATCCATGATATAATAGCTACAAATCCAAATTTATGCATTTACAGTGTCATGTTACGAGTGCATTTATTTATTATTTACGTAGGATATTAACAATCGTCCTAGTACTTTTATTCATTACTCTAGCAAAGTAATTACGATTACAGCTAAAGTTTTTTTGACAAAAACCGACCTTTATCTTACTATTGTAACGCTTTGAGGAGCGTTCTGTGCGTCTTAAGGATGAGTTATTTCTACTCTATTAACCTTCAGAAATTAAACAGAAATGTGTTGCCTACGAAATAAGACTTAAAATATCCTACGGAAATATGATAACAACGACTTGTCAAAGTCACAAAACGCGTACGGTTTGTATTACAATTTATTTGCTATTCATGCACTTACGATTTCGGCGTTTGTGCTACGACTGACATGCGATTTCTTTTGACGAGAAATTAATTCCGAACAAGATGGACACTTTTGACATACCTCGAGCTCTGCCTGCGCTATGTACTGTATATTGCTTTATTCTGCCATGTTTTCTGGTGTAATGCTAATACCTTACGTTGATTACTGACTTGTATTTACTGCTTCAGGCTTTGGTATTTATTGCCATGTCTATGGTAGTGTCTTTGGTTCTCTGTTCAATTGTTCTACTCAAACTGCACTTCAATATTTCATTGTTTATTATATATCAATTTATTATATGTCAATTTATTGCACTTCGGTATAACAATTTAAACTGACAAATGTTTTCTTTTTGCCATACAGGCCAGTTATATGTATGATCTTGACTAGCTTATAACTATTTTTAATATTCTTTGATTGGTGAACTAGTTTGGAAGAGTGATCTATGCTATAAATTCTGTCAGTAACAGTGCGTTAGTTTTATTTATTATTTTATGCTGTAATGTATTGTAAAAGTCTTAAAAATAATCTTAAAATAGACTCAATAAAGGCCTACGCAAAAACAGTTTCAAAGGGTTTTTTAGCCTTTTGCCGTTTTCTTTTCTTTGATGATGTGTCCTTTTTCTAAAACCTTTGTACAAGAACATAAAAAAGTTAAGCTGTGTGCGACTCCATACAGCCCATAAAACCCATGTTATGGATATTTACTCTGGTCTGATAAACCATCTATTTTTAATTGTTGTTGTTGTTGTTGTTGTTGTTATTGTTATTGTTGTTGTTAGTATTATGTTCTAAGTATAATAGTAGCAGTGATTAGATGATTCGATTTTTATTTGACCTATAAAAAATAAGGGAAATCAGTCCATCAAAAAACATAGATACACACATTACATACATACATACAAACTTACATACATCCGTAGGTTATAGTCTACTTTTCCTATACTTTTCGTTTAACCACCGATATATATTTTTTCCACAGTATTGAGTTAGCCCAACTCGGGGTATTTATATGCTTGGGGGTTTGTTTGTTTCAAGTGATTGTTTCTGAAGAATTAGAGCCTCCTTTCCCCTTTTATATCAGGAATTCAAAAAGAATTCCATAACACGAGGCCTGGCAACTCGCGTGTTATCGCTGTCACCCCCTCCTAATTGATCACAATTTGCGGCTTTAAAATACACACCCTCCGTCCATACTTTAGACTATTCAGTATGCTCCTGTATGGCTGAAAGAGGACTGTGGAAGGGGTCATTGTGCCCGCTGCAAGTTTGTTTCTCCCTTTGTTCGTCATAGGCTGCATTCAAGCTTACGGCAACTACAGTACAGCTGTATGCAAATCAGGACAGGATTGGGCGCACATGTTTAGCGAGCGCCTCTGTCCAATCAGAGATGTACCGGTGTCGCTCCCCATAGCAACAGGATACTGGCATTCCATAATGTAGGCTACTCTCGTCAGCACGGCCGGCAAAATAGAAAGAAAATGTGTTGTTGATGGGCTGGGTTTCCCAAAAGCATCGTAAAACAAATTTAAATAAAGCAAGTATTATACTGAACACTCTCTCTGATTTAAGACGATATTAACGCTGCGATTATTTTGGGAAATTAGTCTATTAGTTCTTAATAAGGCCGTCTACAACAACAAAAAGATAAAACTTTTATAATGGTGACTGTCCGTGAATTGCCTACTGTGATTATGATTATGATGATGACGACGAACGAAACTTGCAATCCTACACAAAGGCTGCAAATTCCATGTCCTACTTTGACCATTGTTAATCTGAGCAGAACGGAACCAAGTATTTTAGAGACTGCCATTAGGTATATCGCTATATTTTCTAGCAATTAACAAACAAATATAGCGATGTGGTGACATAATCCATCTTTTATCTTCGAAGGCTACCACATAAGGGTTGCTGTGGTAATATGATCTTAATCAATCAAGCTGTTTGTCTCCCCAATCAATAGTAAAGACATACTTTTAAAGCTCTCTTTGAAACCTCTCCGAATTAGTTTGAACATGAACTAACGGAATGTAGCTTTAAAATGCTACAATTTATTGTAAAAATGTAATTATTAAATTGTATAATTGTATAAATATGTACACTACAAACTACAAAACCTGTTTAATTCCGTATTACTGCGGGCCTGCTGTTGGTCTACGCACGATTATGAAAGGAGACAGAGTATTTTCTCTGGTTATGTCAACTAAGAAACAACTAGGCAGAAGCAGTTGCCACAATTTGCTAATAATCGTAAATAGCTGTTGTGCTTTGTGGCTATGCATATAGTAGAAGCCTTCTGGAGACTCCTTATTTTACGACAGGCTATATAGGCTTAAAGACGGTCAGATTTGCTCATTATACAAGTCATCTCCGTCTACTCATTAAGTTAATGTAAAAGAGGTGCAGTTCGTGTCTGCGTTTAATTTTACTGCCTTAGAAGCCGTGTCTGAACCGGTGGTAATGGGCCGCGACACGCAGACCACATTTAAGAATAGACTGAATTCAATTTTCCAGCTTTATGCAAATGTGATGTCAAAGAGGTCAGCGCGGGCGCGTGGCTTGTGGTTCCAGAGGCACACGCTCAAACTTCCAATTCCAACAAAGGCGGAAAGTAAAAGAATGGGGAGAGAGTCTGTGCACCCCCTCCACTCCGTGCCGCAATCCGCCTCGCGCTCTTACCCTCTTTTTTTTGTTGTTTCTTTCCCCCCAGAGGCCGAAAAAAATCCAATAACAATCAACATTCCCTCGAGACAACAGACCGGTTGGGGGACACCGCACAACGGCTGCGGGAGGGTAGCGCACGGGAATTGGGGTGGGTGAGGAGTGCGTTGGAAGGGCGGTGGGGTGGGGTGGGGTGGGGTCGTCTCAGCGATAGGAGACGGAGGGAATGGATGGGTGTAATGCAAAAGCATGTAGCCTGAATTCATCGTGGTGTGTGTTATGTTCTTCTGTCGGCAGCCTATGCGGTTTTACGTTATTGGCCACAGAAACAGCACTAAGTCGCTAATCTGCAAAGAGCATCACGCATGTTTCTCTGTAACTGCATGTTTTGTAGCGTGTTTTTTTTCGTGAGAAAAATATGTGAATTGATTCAATATAAAATCAGCAGTTCAAAACGCTTAGGGCTATGCATTTCATTTGCTTATACAATTAATCCAGCAAAAATTAAATTAATTTAAGCATTAGGTTTAAATCGGAAATATAAGCCTCGCAAAGTTGAATTCAAAAAGGCAACTGCACTTATAAAAGTGATGGATTTAGAGACGCGGGGCGAAATGCACACGTTGGGGAACGAGAAAGAAAAGCATGTAAAGAAGTCGGTAATAGTGAAGATTTATGCGCGACCACAAACAAAGCTTTTCGTTCAACTAAAACCGTTGCCTTTTATTATTCCAACCGTTATTGTTGGCGCACTTGAACACATTAGTGCTACAGGAGGTGCCCGGCAAACCGATCGAATATTCACAAACGTTCCTCTCTTGTGGAGGAGGGGCTGTGGATATGACGTCCTCTTTCGCCAGATTGCGGACGTGTGATGAAAATTGTTAATTTCGATAACAATAAGATGACAGACCGCTGCCATTGTTTGGTTCAGACATTTGGCGGTAGGGGTGTGATTTTGGCTCATCTAGACCGGAGTGCATTGGTTGCCGGAAGAATTCTCCAACGTTTTTTGCTACTCAATCATGTTTTAATGTTCAGCCACCTTGTAGTATATTTAAGTGAGTTAATGAGATCATATTTTTCGTAAAAATATGTTCTACAGGTTTCTCGACATACTTAGGCATTTATTTGAGTATATAACTAAATAATGATAAACTACATTATTACTTAAAATAGATTGTAGATACGCAGTATGTCGTATTAAATTTAACCATTATCTAATTGAAACATTATGTAAGCATGTATAATGTATATATTTATATAACGTATGTTTTGTGTTGTATAAGCTTTAGAATTTTACAACAGCGTACCAATGTCCCGCAACCCACCACGTCACTTAAGTTTTTTCCCTCCCGCGCGCGCCCCCCCCCCCCCCCCCGGCCCCGGCGGTGGGGTGGGGGGGGGGGGGGGGTGGGGGGGGGGGGTGGGGGGGGGGGGGGGGGGGGGGGGGGGGGGGGGGGGGGGGGGGGGGG
>JAOYMR010000002.1:9256258-9268414 GCA_025802075.1 Tenebrosternarchus preto | reverse complement strand
CGCAACCCCCCACGTCCCTTATTTTTTTTCCCCCCCTCTCTCCCACCCCCCCCCCCCCCCCAATCCCCCTCATTTTCATTCCTTCGTCTTGATGAATGGACGGAGAGATTCGGCACGTGTACGGTGAATAGAGTCCCAGAGGGGAATGGTGAATAAAGGTTGGATAAGCTTGGAGTGTGGCAAAGCCTGATCTACATAATGGTGAGGGACCGTCAAGGACGGGGCAAGTGGTCGGGAGGGGGTCGGGGGAGACAGGGTGTATGGCACCGGGGGAGGGGAGGGAGAACTGACATCTGCCGCTCCTCTCCTCTGAGACCCCGAGTGGATCATGTTGCCGGGCCCTGCTATTGACGCCTGGATCGCAGCCATCTGCGTCCTAACTGACGCACAGCGCGCGCCTAGTGCCTTTAAAAGGGGACCAGACAAGGAGCAGGAGTTCAGTGTGGCCCAGGAGCCTCACGGCGTTGACTATTCAAGGCGCAGCTTGCTCATCCTTACCCGAACGCTGGCTAAGACATTCCACAACCCTCGACACGGGGTGACTGTGTGACTTACATCGAACTTCAGCCGTCGTCATGCCAAAGGGTTTTCTTGTAAAACGCTCCAAAAAGACTGGGCCGGTTTCGTACAGAGTACGGGACGAGGATGACCCAGCACAGGCGCAAAACATTCTGTTGAATACCGGAGTTCCAGGGTTAAGCACTCCAAAACTTCCCTCTGAGCGCAACAGCGTTGATCAGAGGACGCAGAGTCGGGTGTGTTTTGGTGGACAACCTGAAGCCGCCTTTGCTCCGTCTTTCAGCCCTACTCGCCCCGACAGCGAGGAATACACAGACCAGTATCTCTCAGCACATTCCACGGATCAAAAGGGAAACACTGGTTCTCCGGCACAAACCGAGCTCTTCCTTGAACCGGTGCTCGGCAGTTTTGCCGTCAGTGGCTCTCCGGTATCACCATCCCTGCCTGAGATGACAACGAAACTAGATTCTACCTTTAAAGAACCATCATCGAGTGTCATTAAACGGCCAGCGTCATCACACAGCAAAAATAAACAGTCGGGCTCTAAGAGGCGCAAGTGTTCGGGTTCTCACCCTCAGGAGAAAAAAAACAACAGCCGAAATGAATTCACCACCTCACCCGTCCTGGGCCTCCGGATTAAGGAAGATCCAGAAGAAGATTCCAAGCTGCGCTCCAACACCAGCAGCCCACTGGGAGAGTTCATTTGTCAGTTGTGTAAGGAGAGGTACTCGGACCCTCTGACCCTCGCCCATCATAAGTGTTCTCGCATTGTGCGTGTCGAGTACCGCTGTACCGAATGTGACAAAACATTCAGCTGCCCGGCTAACCTGGCCTCTCACCGGCGATGGCATAAACCAAAAGGCGTGCACAGCGACGGTGCCGCGCAGGGAGACGACAGTCAACTGAGCCCGACTGCTGGACAAAGCGGAATGACCCGGTCAGATCCCAGCCCACCGCTATCGCAACACTCCGACTCGGGTTCAGAAGAAGAGATGCCGTTCAGCTGCCCCCAGTGCTCCAAGAAGTTCCGACGACAAGCATACCTGAGGAAACACCTTGCGCTTCATAGTCGAAAAGCAGCGAGTTTACCACAGGGTCTGTTCTCTGCAGAGGCAACAAAAAATTCCGTTGGTTCAACCGAGTTCAGCGTCCTAACGAAAAAAGAGTCTCCAGATTTGAGCCCGAAATATCCGACGGTAGAGCAGATGTCAGGGGAAGTGTTTCCGTGTCGCTTCTGCGGAGACAACTTCTTCTCATCCCCTGGGCTAACAAGGCACATTAACAAACATCACACAACAGAAACCAGACAGATGATTTTACTGTCTCAACAAATCTGAGTGAAACATTTAACAGTAGACTTTAACGTTGGCTTAATCTAAATTCCACGTCGCAGTTCTCGTTTATTGTTGTTGTTACATAAGATGACTTGAATATTGATTAGGTAGTTTTAATCAATTCAGCCTGAAAACGTTCCAAAAACTGTAGCGTAGACATTATGTACATTTATGTTTTTGTTTGATAAAATAATATTTATTTATTGATATATTGATTTATTTATTGGTTTATTTATTAAGAAATGTATTTATTTAATGTTACTATTTGTCATTGTGTGGTTTTGTTTTGTTTATCTTAATAATGCACATTTTATTTGAAATTACTGAATCATGTAATGCGACTTCTTTAAAGGCGATTTCCAATTATACTTTTCTACACAATAAACTATATTAATCTAAACAACACTGCATTTTTACTGAACTATTTACTAGGGTGATGCAGGCAAACTAGACTGCACAGCTAAATCCTCGGTGTTGAACTGCGTTGAATTCTCTCTTATATAGTCTTTATTTGTGTCGAGATGGACATACGTGTTAATTTACCGCTGAGTGCCTTAAACAACATGAAAAACACAAATGTTTTACAGGCACGAACTTTCTCGGCGAAACGGATTTACGGGCTAAACTATAACTCTGCAAATACACCGAGTTAAAGTAACTTTTGATTGCACGCAATAACAAAACACACACAAAAGAAAATCTAGGTATTCGACACAGAATAAATCTGTTACAGTTTGTGCAGCGTTGTAATTGTGCCTTTAACCTTCTGGACCCTCGAAGTGCTAGGCCTAGAAACAACAACACCAATAACAACAACAACAACAATAATAATAATAACACGAGTAAAATATGATTTACTCATAAAATATTTTTCTAAGGGACTGAACAGTATTTATTTAGATGTATAAAATAAATCACTATATTTAGATGGATTACCGATCAAACAGCTGTTCCCAGATCCGATGTAACGACTTTTAGTATTTCTAACAGTTAAGTCTAGGGGAGAATGAATGAGATAGATTGTCCAACATGAACCATTGTGAATATACTTGAAAATGTATTTACAATAATCTGATTAAAGGAGAAAAAAGGTAAAGAGGCGAGAGCAAAATAAAGGGATTTTTTAAATCAAAGATAAATACACTGAATAAAGAAATCCACTCATTATTCTGTTTTTAAACGAGTTCCTTCTGAAATACAACATTTCTTTTTCTTTGTTAAGTAATTGTCTTCCACTTTCTTGACTTGGCTCCAGGCTCAATGTTTCCATGGTAATCTCCTCTATTATAAACGAAACCCTTCTTATACCTAGTGATGCTATACCATCCTCTGGGTAGACAAACAGGTTTTACTCATGTGTTTTATGTTGTCAAAAATGACTAATTTCTCAGTTTAAAGATCATTTCTCATTTTTAAATGTGATAAAAATAAAACAACCCCCAAACGTTATCATTATCAATTGTATCATATAGTTGACAGTTATATAATTCACAGTAATAAAGTCACTATTCATCATATGTTTATTGTTGCAGTCATATCATACAGTTGACAAACAACTGTAATCCAAAATTGTGGTTCTCCTTCCTTTATCATGTATATTTTTTACATAATGCAGTGAAATTGTAGAATTGATTATCAGACACACAGGGCTGCTATAGTTCTGACTTTCCCACGTTCTTCGATGCCACAACCATCAAGCCAGCACTCAAAACGCCAGAAGTTCTGTATTTTGTGTTGTGAGTTTTTGAGAATCCCACACCACCATGACTGCATAGTGAGAGCTGAGGTACAGTTCAAGTGTTCCCAAATCAGTTCCCTGATAAATTTTTAGGACTGAACAGTAACGCGCAACAATAGTTAGACGGATTACCGACCAAACAACTGTTCCCAGATCAGTTTTTTAGGTGGGACAAAAACTCCTGCAAAAAACGTGCAAAAAATATTTCCCATATTTTGGGGTATCACAGTCACGTTCTAACCAGCTCTTATTAATTTATCTGCCCCTGCATTGCCGCTCTTACCGTAAGTTATTTTTAAGAAGAGGAAGAGATACTAGACAAGAAAGGGCGGTGCAGTGGTGTACTATTTATTGCTTCACATGTCTAAAACATAGTTTACAGTAGTTATATAACCCAATCTAAGGGAACTGATGCTGCGACATCTAAAAATTTAAAACTGATTGAATCTCTCGGATGTTTTCAAGGTGGCGTTGTAAGTACTGTCAATTAAGCGCCACCGTGGCTCCATCTAGTGTCCATATAGGTGAGTTGCAGTTATAAATCCCTGACTGAAAAAATATATATTGAAGCGCGTAATGAAATAAATAAGCACCAAATATAAGGACTACCGGTCAAACGTGTTTGTTTTTTAAAATAAGTTTTTCAAACACCTATTAATATTATTTTTGACACCTATCTTTAATACATTTTCAAAAAGTATTACGTACTTTAAGAGGCCGGACCTAGGTCAGTTTACAACTACCTCAACCAGTTCACATATTGCCCATCTACTGATGAGGCCAATATCATCGATCTTACGTTACTCCTGCCAAAGAGAGGTGTGATGACCTACTGAAGTGAATCTTACATAAACATGTCATATAAAAAGCGCTCTTGATTTTTTGAGACATTAAAGGACAATTTCACTGTAACAAAATGTAGCTGAAAGAAAACTCACGTTAGTCTTCACGTAGGACCAAGGAGTCTTTAAAATATAGTTTGTTTTTCTTTTCGACTGTCTCTGATTTTGTGACTGATTCTACTGCAGCCAAGACCTGTACCAGTGCAGGACGGACATCAACATGTTGTTTATAGAATGGTTGAGAATTAAAATTAGGTTTTTTTACTTCTCTTTTGTTTCCAATAATAATTTGGTAGCTGTGTTCTCCTCAGAGCGTGAATGTTAACACACGTCTTCTCTGCTGCAGCTGCTAGGTTCATTATCTAGATGATTGCTTGTGTTTAATGATTCACCTCCCTCAAGTCATTATGTATCCATACATTAATTATTTAATTAAATGTACTTTTGGGTCCGGCTTACTTGGGGGATGTCAGTGAACACATGAAGCAATATGAAAGCTCAACACATTCAGAATGTTATTTTTGAATGTTACGCTGTTCTTTTTTCCCCCCATGTTTTTAATGTCAGTAGATGACCACAGCAAAGGAGGCTTTCATGCACTTTTACTGTGTGGTCTGTTGATACCCTTCGATAGGCTCCGCTGATGTTGCAGAATAAGTTCTTAACTCTGCCTGGGAATTAATACATTCTCATACACTGTGCTAGTTCAACCAAAAGACTATGTTTACATTTAACTTGCTGTTTTGACTGGTTTTGTTTGGACAGACCTGGAGATGAGTGAACTTTAGACATCTGATGAAGGTCCACCAGGACACTTTGCTTCTTTCTGCAGGTTAGGAGAAATTACATAAGATGTACCAGTGACACGATGGGCCAGAGCTGGCTGTGAGGGAGAAGAGAAAGGACTCTCCCCTGTTTACTAGTGCCACCACAAAAGCCTTTTTAGGAACGACTTATTAATATTGTAGATATTGGGGGGAAACATACTAATAGAAGCCTGTATTTCTTGTTACAGATCTCTAACAATGCACAAGATTTTACAACATACAGTTTTCAATTTTAAATTAAATGACAGTTAATATGAGGGTTCGATGGTTTACATTCATTAAGGGGGGGGGGGGGATGATTAACATCTGTACAGGTATC
Organism: Tenebrosternarchus preto; assembly: GCA_025802075.1. Classification (NCBI taxonomy): domain Eukaryota; kingdom Metazoa; phylum Chordata; class Actinopteri; order Gymnotiformes; family Apteronotidae; genus Tenebrosternarchus; species Tenebrosternarchus preto. The sequence goes on along the minus strand of JAOYMR010000002.1, from coordinate 9,262,835 downwards.
CAAATGTACATTTTGTAACAGTTCAACATGGCTTGCTTTATGGACATCCCCATGCAATTTTTAATTTGCACAGACTTATCACTTAAAAACTTCCATTACAAAAGAGAGACAGAGCGTAAGAGAGACAGGATTGAGAGAGAGAGAGAAAGGGAGAGAGAGAGAGTGAGAGAGAGCGAGCAATATACATTATGTACAGTCACTAATGAACAAACAGCATGTTATCTTGAGTGGCTGAGTGTGTGAAGAGGGTTCCACAGGTGGATGTGCTGGTGGAAACCGCCAGTTTAACCAGTGACAGATTTCATTTGATACATTTTACCATTGTGGTATAAGAGTAATAAGAAAAGACTACTTTATAAACGATCAATTAATGCATTCTGTACGCTCCGAATGGCCGAATAAAAACGCCTTGATGACAACGGACAAAAAAAAAAAAAAAAAAAGAACCCCAAGCAGAGGAAGGAGAGTTGTGAAGGATGGCGCTGAACTACCAAGCACCTTTGATGAAGACCTTCTCAAAGACGACACACAACTCCCATGTTTCCGTTTACGCAAAGACCAAACTGGTGCGCTCATGTAAAGATAAAGTGCACAAAGTGATGACGTGGCGAAGTCTGATGGTCTGATGGTGCTTGTTTATCATACAACAATGGGCAAGAATTCCTTGTTTAGCAACATTTTTCCCATAATATTCAAAATTTTTTTTTGTCAATTCTGATTAAAGCAAAAGTCCTATTAAGCATGAGGCATGTTATTTTGTCAGTGATCATCGCTCCAGCTTTCCAGAAGTTTCCGAGCCTGGCTGTTAGGGGTTCACAGTGTCTTCTGCGCATCTACCACTTGCCCCGCTTGCTCCAGTCTTTCGGGGTAAAATGTAGGCATTTGGGATCGATGCGGAGGTGACGCTTTTGCATGGCACGTTCATGCCCGTCAACAATGTCCTCCGAGAGTGTGAGAATGTACTGACCCTGAGGAAGAGAGTGGAGAAGAGAAAGGTTGGGGGTCAAAGGAAGAGAGGGGAGAAAGGTCGGGGGTCAAACTGCACACTTGATTTCATCTAATAGATAACATCTCTAGCCCCTTGACAAAATGCTCCGTAACGTATTTTATCACTGAAAACCATCTTGAATCTTTGTTGAGAAATCTTTGAGTTACTTCCCATTCACTTAGGCCACACAGATCAACTTAAGCAACTACCATTTCAAACTATTAGGCCAAAATACTATTAAGCCAATGCCAGCCAATACAACTCAAGATGTTGCCTTACCAGAAAAGAAATAAGTTTTTAATCTGAGCATGCAGACCTATTCAAATAACGTAAAAGAACATTACCTTGTAGTAATTGATGAGGTTGAGATACTGTAGCGTTGATATTACATCCTCTTTCTTTACACTGGTAATCTCACTAATTTCACTATCAACAAAACAAGAAGTACATAATTCGACATTAGCCAATCTTTTTCAGAACAAACATTCTATTTCTTTAAAACCCAGTAGAATACAACAAATATGATCTATTCTGTTCTCATAGTGTGCTGAACAGAGGCTTACTTGATGGTAATCTGGGGCCGTTCTCCATTGTCCGATTTGAGATCCATGAGGATCTCCAGAATTGTCTGTGACCAGTAGGAGCGGTAAGAGAGCAGGCCCAGATCAGACAATGGCTTCTCCGGGGTACCCGTCTTCCCCTCCACCTTTGACAGCTCGTAACCTCAAATGAAGACAGTGGGAACACCTGAGCTGGGTGCCACAGCATGCTCTTGCATATCACACAGCCAGCATGAAACGTTTAACGAACATTTGGATAAAACAGCGTCAGATGTTTATGCGAGTGTTAGGTGGTAGCCTAGAAACTTACTGAACTCAATCAGCAATTTGCCATAACCCCTCCTCTGATATGGTGGTAATGTCAGAATGCAGGCCACGTTGTAATCCTCTGTTGACTCTTTCTCCTTTAAAGACCAACATGCCAAAATTGGTAAATAGCCTTTACTATATGATGACTTTTGAACATAGTTCCAGTCATGTGATTAATGACATGTTCAAGTAAGTTTTGGACTTGTTAGTAAGTGGGATATGACTGATAGACTTTGTGTGGTAATCCAACAACAAAGCTGAACCAGAAGCTTGGTTGGGCCAGTTTTTGGGAGTAGAGAAGCTCGTTACCTTAGAGAAGTAGCCAACTATGTGAAAGCCTTTGCTGTCGTACTCAGTCATTACGTAGAAGAGGAAGGGGTCTGTGTCATAGTACAGGGTCTTATGGTCCAGGAAGCACTTTGCCAGTAAACACAAATTCTGGGAGTACGTCTGCAAAACAAGCAAGCAAACAAACAAACAAGTGGGTACAATGTAATAATATGTAACACGATGGGTGGAGTGGAACTACGGTTAAAAACTGTTAGAACATAGAAAGTAAACACAATTACTTTGTTTTTCCTGCCATCAATTTCGAAGAAGGAGATGGTTCCTTTGCGGTAGATCTCATTTCCTGGGGGATGCCGAAGGTTGCATTTTGTCTGTTCACAATAAAACAAATGTACACATTAGTACTCAATTTACAACAAATTCTGCACAGTGAAACTAATGCTATAACTGAAATACTCTGGGTTATACCCCAGTAACTGGCATAAAACCATCACCAAACATCCAGAAATAGTATTTCTGTGCACTGAAGTAATTCTAAGCAATGTAAGCTAAAACCAGACTGTGGTTTAGGCCAGGCATTCTCTCACCAGGTGCCTCTGCAGACACTTGAGGCTCTTGAGGTATTTGAGGCAGAACTCGCACAGATAGAGGATGGGCAGCGTGGTGAGCTCCTGGGGGTATGGTGAGAAGTACCACGGCTTGAGCCGGTGGCGGCCCAGCTCGATGCAGTCAATGTTCTTCATGCGTGTGACGATGTCATCATGGCTGCGGTCCGACACCAGGCTGCCGGTCATACGGGGTGCCGAGGGGATTCCGTCCAAGCTGTCCTGAGAGTCCTGGCAGCAGGGGGGGGGGGGTGGAGTCAGAGAGGGAAAGAGGAGACAGCGTAACCAATCGCAATGTGCCACTTGAACACAAATATTGGCAAGGATGGCCTATAACAGAATGTGGCCAATTTTTGAGAGGGTTAGAGGTTCATGGTCACTTTCTCAAAAAATATATATAAAAAATTTGTAAGATTAAGAAAAGCAATTCATATGGTCTTGTAATTACTAAAATACACTTGTTTTTCATTTCTTCCTTACTTCTAAAGTCAGTAATTGTTGTACAGTTCATTCTGTAAACTGAAAAATGGCTTTCAGCTGGTAAATCACAAAATCAGAGCGACACTGAGTAACTGATGGCAGCAAATCAGTCATTAATGTTAAGTTTAAAATGTGAAATTCCTAGTACTTACGAGGTCTCCCCACGCAGAAACTTCAATGTCTGCACTCTGGTCTAGACCTGAAAATATGAGTTTCTGTCCTAGACTAAACACAACTACTCTCTGTAAAAGTGTGCGTGTGTGTGCGCGTGTGTGTGGGCCCTGCTCGCTATACCTCTACAAAAACACACTAAACAGGCAATGATAAATAAATGAGACGGACCTCTCCTGGTGGTAGAAAGGCACTGGTGCTGCGAGGGCTGTTATACTGGAAAACCTTTATCATCTAGCAGAGAAACACAAGGGGTTGCAGAAGCTTTGGGAAACTTAGATTTGAGACAGGAGGAAGAAAGGTTATGGCACAGCAGGTTGTATTCTTTCAAAATGGAGCAGGGGATTTCCTTAGCAACGTCACGTGGGACTCGGAGTTCTGGTGTTCTATTCGCTGCTCATTAAGTAATGTGTTCATATGTGCTCGAGGTAAATGGTGAGTCTGTCAGTGCTGGGCAGATGAATCTACTCCCACGTTATAGGCAAGTGAGGGTGTGTTAGCATGTAGCTTTAGCATCCATGTGTGGGAGGCTCTTCTGATGACTGTGCCCGAGTGTTCAATGGGAGTGCTGAGTGTGCAACTCGCCACCAAACCCAAACACGGATTGTTTGGGGTTTTCCCTGTTAATTAATGGCCGACATTCAACACATTGAAAAGAATTACATGTCAATGACAGTTCTGTCAAAATCATAAAGTGGGTTTCTGATAAAATGAGCACGGAGCGTGAGTGCATGGACTGAATGGTACTGAACAGTCGGACTAGGCGTGGTGTGTGCCGACCCCACACAAGCCTACAGGGATTGAGGGGACAGAGGACCAGGCATGTGTGTGGCAGTGCTTACCTCATCCGTGCCACAGTTCTTCCTCTTCCTGCCGGGCTGAGACGGGAGGAGGCGTCGAGTTGTGCCGTTCTGCCGACAGCAAGCAAACACGAACACAGATAAAAATAAATAAAACGACTACCTCAAACAGCATCGCCGATAGCAACCAGGGTGCTGTGGATGCTGTAAGGCGGTAGGGTTGGGCTGTTCTGGGTTTAAGGCGGCTGGTACCGTGAGCTGCTCGTGCTCTTCTCTGGACTTGGTGGTGAAGGTCTCCCGAACCACGGCTGGGAAGACGGACGCCTGGGGCGCCTCGGCAGAGCTCGGGAGCGAAGGCACTGATGGCGCTGCGGAACCTTGGGATGCCAAGGAGACAGTCTCTGCTTTCCTTTTCTGGGGGTCAAACAGAAAGAAGATCAAAAGGGTTTTGTTGTTGTTGTTTTTTTTAACAAACAAACAAAAAAACACAAACCATGTCTCATTATAACAACCAAATTTTTACTTTGAGTAATTTGCTACAAGAGACAACCCAAAAACACATACTCAAACACGACTACTTAATTGGGAAAAACATACACATTAGAGTGCAGAATGCCAACTAACAAGAGTTGTGATTAGCATTTTCCTATATTTTTCACTGTCAAGCACAGCATTTGATCACGTTGAATGTTTGAATACATTTGCCCAACCATCAAACACGAGGCAAAGACTTTTTCACCCCTTATCAGCTGACTCAGTCTCATCAAAGAGAATAAATATAAGTGAGGCAAACATCATTTTAGTCACATCTCTCCCACTGTATGGTCAATGTCAAGAGAGGATCTCATTAGGGCTTTGATTCTCAGGGATATCGAGCCCATTCATTCCAGTTTCTTGCAGTAACTGAACAGGGTGTAGAATGGGCAGGGTTTATCTGTACCGGTGTGGGAAGAGTTTTGCCTCTGGAAGGAGCTGAAGCAGTTTGAAGGTTGAGATCTAGACTCTTCCTCTGAATTTGAACAGAAAGGAAGAGAAAGTTAAACGGTACAAATCACATTAACACCTGAATATGCTTTACTTTCCCTCTACTCATCTCCCCCCCCCAACCTTTAATATCCTTTTTGTGACCATTGTGGGAATTTGCCTCAACAGAAGCCATTAAAGAATTTATTTTTATTTAGATAAAACAACTTTTTTTTATGCAACTACCAATTAGCATATATAATATTTTTTAAAGTCAGAGCAGGGTACAATTTACTAGACGTTGGGCATAGACCTTGGGCATTGGTGCAGAACCTAGCAGGTACTGTGATCTAGTGGTGGTCTCTCTTACCACTTCTCTTTCTGGAGAGCTAGGCCGTGATCCAGGAAGGCCATTTTTCGTGGGTGTCTTTGCCTCCTTCTTAGGAAACTGAAGCTTTTTCATGTCAAGCCGATCGGGAGTGACCCATTCGTCCAGACGCTTATTGACTATTAACATATGATAAAAGTCAATCATTTTTCTCTTTAGTTGTGATGTGAACAATATAGTGGTTATATGACATGTAAAACAAACAAATAAAATATGGCACTTACAGTCAATGTAGTGAACATAGTACAGCTTTTTCCCAGGGACCTCCTTGACGCTAAGAATTTCAGCCAAAGCTATGAAGGAATTAGGATAATACAATGTTGACAACTTCAAAACAATCTAGACTTATCTAAATTTCCTAAAGCCATGTAAAACACTGAAAGTGTTAGAATACGTAATCGTAACTATTTAACTTTCATTACGATCAGTTGCTATGTGTAAGCTATACAGGTCTTCTGTGAAAGGGTTGACATCAGCTTCAGCAAAAAGTTCAGAGTACGACTGCTTCTAATTGGCGTGACATAAATCTCAAAGACAAGTGACAGTTTTCACATGTAATACTTTGCAATAAAAACTACTAAAGGTATTATTGTCTGAACATTTATCTATATCTATCTATCTATATTATCTAATATCTATATTATATTCATAGGCTTCGATGTGCGCCGCCATGACAGTTGTTTTATTATGTAGCTATTACGTTAGCTAGCATGTTCGCTAGCAGACAGCCCTTACGCCATTCGTCTTCGTTATCTTGATTTTTTCTGAGCACAGGAAGACGACAGCCCTCCACGAGTTCCACCTATCAATGAATAACATATTAGTGTTCTAACTTAACTTCCCATGACTGCGTATTTTTAATTTAAACGATCATTTAGACAAATTAAAAACAGGGATCACATCGAACACTCACCAACGTATCCGCCATTTTGGTAAGCAGTGAACCTATTTGCGCAATGCATTGTGGGATACAAGACGTGCTATTCAAAAGTGAAGCCAGAGGCCAGAGCTAAGCATGTATGTGT